>NW_020870934.1:178994-211494 GCF_003789085.1 Penaeus vannamei
CTCTCTTTGGGCCATCCTAGCTTGCTTTAACCTTGCAATGTCTTCTATTATCACTTATTATTTATTATTCCTTTTCTCATTATCTTGAGTTATTAGCCTTGTCTTCAATTTGCTTCACCTTCCCTTGACTTCAAACTTTCCCCCTCCCTTGTGAAAGTGGCCCTCTCGTTTCCCTCTCTTCCTTGCCTCACTTCGCCCCTTTTTGTTTTTTTTTTGTATGTTTGTTTGTTTTTTTGTTTTTGTTGTTGTTTGTTTTTGTTGTTTGTTTTGTTGTTGCTGTTTGTTTGTTGTTGTTGTGTTTTTGTTTTGGTTGGTCTGTTTTTGTTGTTGCTGTTTTTGTTTTTTTGTTTTTGTTTTTGTTTTTTTTTTTGTTGTGGCTGTTGCTGTTGCTGTTTTTGTTTTTTGTTGTTGTTTGGTGGTGGTGGTGGTGGTGGTGGAGGTGAAAGGAAGAAAGAGGTGAAGGTGGCGGTGGCGGTGGAGGCAGAGGTAGAGGTGGAGGTAAGGAAATGGAGGTGGTGGAGGAGGAGGTGGTGGAAGGAGGTGGTGGGAAGGGAGGTGGTGGACGGAAAAGGTGGTGGGAGGAGAAGTGGTGGAGGAGGAGGTGGTGAGGGGGAGGAGGAAGAGGAAGAGGAAGGAGAGGAGGACGAGGAGGAGAGGAGGAGAGGGAAGGAGAGGGGAGGAGGAGGAGGCAGGTGGAGGAGAGAGGAGGAGCGAGAGGAGGAGGAGGAGCGAGGAGGAGGAGGAGGAGGTAGGAGAAGGAGGAGGAGGGAGAAGGAGAAAGGAAGAGAAGGAGAAGGAGAAGCGAGAAGGAGAAGGAGAAGGAGAAGGAGGAAGAAGAGCAGGGAGACGAGGAGGAGAAGGAAGAGGAGGAGGAGAAGTTGGAAGTGCTGGTGTTGTGATAAAGTGAATGGCAATCGGTGGTGCTCATACTTACGATGATAGTGATGATACGTGATGGTAGTGGCTGATGTTGGTGTTGGTTCGGTTCGGCTCAAGTTAGGCTTGGGTTCGACTGGCGTTAGACTTGAGTTTAATTAGGTTAATTAAGTTCGGTTAATTTAACTTTGAGAACTCATCGATTCCACATACTAACTTTCTCCTGGGAAGTAATTAAAGGGGATGAACAATATTATGAAGGGCAGAATACATTACGGAAATATATAAAAAATTAAAAAATCCACAGACTTCACTACATACACACACACACAACCACACCCACACAACCACCATCACCACACCCACACAGAACACACACACACACACACACACACGACACTCTACACAAGACCATCGCTTCTTCCGGATATAAACATCCCTGGGTGTTCTTACCGCATCCCAACTCCCTGGGGAAACTGCAGGCCAGGGCTTGGTTCTCGTATCGCTCGCAAATGAAAGAGAGAAAGGAGAGAGAGAGAAGGGAGAGAGAAAGAAGGAGAGACGAGAGAGAAGGAGAGAGAGAGAGAAGGAAGAGAGAGAGAAGGAGAGAGAGAGAAGGAGAGAGAGAAGCGGAGAGCAGAGAAAGGGGGAGAGAGAGAGAGAGAGAGAGAGAGAGAGCAGAGAGAGAGAGAGAGGAGAGAGAGAGAGAGAAGAGAGAGAGAGAGAGAGAGAGAGAGAGAGGAGAGAGGGGAGAGAGGAGAGATGAGAGGAGAGAGAGGAGAGAGGAGGAGAGAGAAAGAGAGAAAGATGAGAGAGAGAAAAGAGAGAGAGAGAAAGAGAGAGAAGAGAGAGGAGAGAGAGAGGAGAGAGAGGAGAGAGAGAGAGAGAGAGAGAGAAGAGAGAGGAGAGAGAGAGAGAGAGAGAGAGAAGAAAGAAAGAAAGAAAGGAAGAAAGAAGGAAAGAAAAGAAGAAAGAAAGAAAGAGAGAGAAGAGAGAGAGAGAGAGAGAGGAGAGAGAAGAGAGAGGCAGAGAGAGAGAAACAAAAGCCACCAGAAGAAACGAAAGAAAGAAAGAAAGAAAGAAAAGAAAGAACACGGGGAAAAGAAAGAGAGAAAGAAAGAGAAAGAGAGAGAGGAGCCCCAACAGAACCCCCCACTCATCCCACTCATATCGCCAGCCCATCGGAGAACCGCACAAAACGCGCAAAATTCCCCCCTACTGCAGGAACACCGCATCCCGCACAGCCTGCTCAACCCGCGACTCTTGGACCCGCACACCCGCCCACCCCCACAGCCCCCTCCCCCCCATCCGCCACGAGTAAGCAGATCTCCCGGGTAAGATCTGCAACTCCATTAACTTTCCGGCGTATCTCATTATAAGCTGATCGGCGCGGCGCGAAACGGTCCTCTTGTAAAGCAACACGAAACCCGAGAAAAGGTTGGAGGGAGAAGGAGGTGGGGGTGGAGCGGAGGTCGAAGGTAGGGGTGGAGGTGGAGAGGAGGAGAAAATGGAGGAGGAGGAGAAGGAAGAGAAAGAGGAGGAGTGGAGGGAGAGGAGCGTGGGGGAGAAGGAGGTGGGAGGGGTGGGAGAAGAAGAAGATAGAAGAAGAGGAAAGGAAAAGAAAGGAAAGAAAGGAGAGAAAGAAGAGAAGAAGACAGAGAGAGAGACGAGAGAGGAGAGAAAAACAGGGAAAGGAAAACGACTCGTTTTAATTGCAGGAATGTTATCGTTAGTTACGCTATCTTCGCGGGTTGCGGCAGCGAGAACATGACAGATAAGATACGACAAAAACGGGAAAATAACAGGCTCTTTTAGACGGGATTTACCTCGGTGTGCACGAAACAAGAATGTGTGGAATGCACGTCGAACGAACTGCAACAGGATCAACGAAGGGAAGAACAAGAAAACACACAACTAGGCCGTGTGTTTTGTTTGTTCTTCCCTTCGTTGTTCCTGTTGCAACGAGACGAGAATGTGTGGAATGCACGTCGAACCAATTGCAACAGGAGCAACGAAGGGAAGAACAAGAAAACACGAATATGCCGTTTGTTTTTTTCTTTCTTTTTCTTCTTCTTCCCTTCGTTGTTCCAGTTGTAACGAGACGAGAAGGAGGCTCTACCCATTGCCGGATTTGCGATGGCAGTCGCATTGTAGGATACTGCGCTGAGTCTTCCCCGGCAGGTTATTTGCGGAAAATGGCATTACGCGAGGATTAGCGATAATACATTCGCAGTAATAGATTCGTCCTCCCTCGGCCCCGCGATTTCCCTCAAGCCACTGGAGATCACTGTCAAAACGGGGATGATAACGTTATGCATCATGTACGGATTAATGTCCCAAGCTAACATGCAGAATTTCAACCACGTGTGTGATTTAAATGAGGTCTATGTCTGCTCCTGTTCGCTCCATTCAGCTGGAACCTACGACACAGTCGCCCCTCAACTTGGTGCACTAAGGGGATTTTCGCTCCCAGGCCCTGCGCGCCTCGCTCCCGGCTGGCGAAGGCTCCGACGGAGGTCCTGCGGCCGAGATCGACAGCAACAGGTTCGTCGTCGGGCCAGCACTCGCGTCCTCTCCCGCAGCCGCCTCCTTCGGCGCCAGCGGGATTGCGTTCCCTTCGCCGCTGCCTTGGAGGGAGCCCGACGCGCCTGCCAGCGGAGGCCGGGCGCGGCAAGGCGAGGAGAGCAGCAGGTGGCCCCGACGCTTCCCCGGCGGAGCTGCTGTACCTTCGCACACCACACCACGTCTGCCTGCTCACTGCCTCTGCCCAACAACATCCCTTTAGTTTCCTCCTCGTGGAACGCGCTCCTCCTCCTCTCCCAGGCCGGCCTCCTCCGCGCTCTCCCCCGGCCCCGCGTCCCCTCCTTCCCTCGCTCTGCCGGCGCCCCCCTCCTTCCCCCTGCGCTCTCCAGCCGGCGCCCTCCGCTCTCGCCGCTACATCTCCCCAGCGCGCCCCCCCCACTCCCCTCCCACCTCCCCTGATAGCATCCCGGCGCCCCCCTCTCCCTCCATCCACACCCGGCCCCTCCTCCCCTCGCCCCCTCCTCCTGCCCTCGCTCGTCCCCACAGGTCCTCTCTCTCCCCCAGCCCACGTCCCTCTAGTGACGCGGCGGCCACCCATCCGATATCAGAAGAGAGAACACGACTATCACGCTCGTGACACCCTCTCAGCCCACAGGACCGTGGCACAGCACACAACACATGCACGCACGCAACGCACGTCGCCGCCCGGGAGGAGCGCGACCTTGCCTCTGGCGGGCGCAGGGAGACGCCGGCGGTGACGGCAACCGAGTCCTTCCCCTCGCGTCCCCGCCGCCGCGCACGTCAGGGCCGTCCTTGCGCGGGCGCCGTCTGGCCCAAACGCTCCTCCGTAGGACCTAGCGGCATCTACGCACACACCATATCGATTGCGACATGCCCTCCCACACTCCCCCGTCCTCCTCACCTGCCCAAGACAGCGGATTAAGTCATATTACTCGCCTTTAATTGACACCCCGATCAGCCCTCCCTGCGCCCCTGGCCGTGCCTTTCTTGGGATCTCAGGCGTTTCGCGCCGACGGGTAAGAGAAGCTGGTCGCGTCCGAGGAGTCCAGTCCGCATTCCCGAGCCGAGCGCTGGAGGGCGAGCGGCGTTCGCATGAGTGGAACGATGAGATCTTTGCTTTAGGTGCGTGTGTGTGTGTCAATTCTATATATATTTATATATATAATATCATATATATATTACTATAGTAATATATATATATATAATATGTATATACATATAGTAGTAATATTAATATACTATATAAATATATAGTATAATTATATATGTATTATAACAATATATAATTATATATCTATATACACATATAATATAAATATATCACACATATCACATATACTACATAATACATACTATATAGTAGTATATATATATTATAGTATATATTATATATATATATAATATTAATAATATATATAATATATATAATATATATAGACATATATATATAACATATATATATAATCTATATTTATATAGTAGTATTTAATATATATATACGTATATATAATATATATAATATATAGTAATATATATAATATATATAATATATATATATAATATATATAATATATATACTATAAAATATATATATATTTATAATAATATGATATATATATAGTATACATATATAATATATATAATTAATAATATACTATATATATACATATATAGATATATACAATATATATATATACATATATCATATATATACTATATTATATATACAGTATACATATATATAAATAACCATATATACAAATATAACATATACTATATATAATAATCATAATAATATATATATATATATATATATATATATATATATATAATATATCATATTATATGTAGTATGTATACTCCTCACCTTGAGGGCAAGGCTATCTCTACCTTTCCGTGAAGACAAAAAATAAAAATAAATAAAAAATAATAATAGACAAAAATCTAAGGCGTTCTTTGTTTTCCCAGCGTCAGAGATGAAAAGGTTGTGGTCACGTTATCAAGAAAAAGAAAATATCCAACATAATGAAAAAACACTACCGCCCCCCAGCCCCAGCAGAAAAAAAAAGAAAAATCCCTCTGAAACATCTGTCAACTACCCCAGACAAAAGGCAGATAGCTTCGTCTTCCGTTCTCCCCGTGTGTTTCTCTGACAAGGTTCCGTCGTTGTTATCCCAAGTTATCAGTTGTTCTGCCGCAACTCCTTAGCTGGGCTCTCGGGGAGATTAGGCCTATGCATATCATTTCTCGTATATTCATTCATTTTTTACTATCAGTCGTTCTCATTCTCTTCTCTCGTCTCTCTCTTCTCCCTCTCTCTCTCTCTCTGTCTCTCTCTCTCTTCTCTCTCTCTTCTCTCTCCTCTCTCTCTCTCTCTCTTCTCTCTCTCTTTCTCTCTCTCATCTCTCGCTCTTATATATATATATATATATATATTATATATATAATATATATATATATATATATAATATTATATATTATATATAATATATATATATAATCCTCTCTATCTTCCCCCCCTCTCCCTCTCCCTCTTCCTCTCCCTCTCCCCCTCCCCCTTCCCTTTCTCTACCTAACTTTCTGTATGTGAATTGTGAGCCCACACAGGGACTTATTAAGATAGTTGATGATAATTAAATTACCTCATTCCTTAGAGATGTAATTTTTGTCTCAATAAACGTGTGTCAAAAGTAAAAAAAAAGTCTCCCCCCCCCTCTCTCTCTTTTTAGGGGGGGGGAGACTTTTTTTGACTTGTTGACTTCTTCTTCCGTTAATTAAGACGTTTGGCTTTATCTTTATTACGACGGTGTGTGTGTGTGTGTGTGTGTTGTGTGTGTGTGTGTGTGTGTGTGTGTGTGTGTGTGTGTGTGTGTGTGTTGTGTGTGTGTGTGTGTGTGTGTTGTGTTGTGTTGTGTTTGTTTGTGTTTGTGTGTGTGTGTGTTTGTGTGTAGAAAGAGAGAGAGAGAGAGAGAGAGAGAGAGAGAGAGAGAGAGAGAGAGAGAGAGAGAGAGAGAGAGAGAGAGAGAGAGAGAGAGAGAGAAGAGAGAAAAGAAGAGAGAGAGAGAGAGAGAGAGAGAGAGAGAGAGAGAGAGAGAGAGAGAGAGAGAGAGAGAGAGAGAGAGAGAAGAGAGAAGAGAGATGAGGGAGAGAGAGGGAGAGAGGAGAGAGAGAGAGAGAGAGAGAGAGAGAGAGAGAGAGAGAGAGAGAGAGAGAGAGAGAGAGAGAGAGAGAGAGAGAGAGAGAGAGAGAGAGAGAGAGACCTTGTGGGTTAAACAGCTAAAAAATATAAAAATAAAAAATAAAAAAAGGTTAGGTGATCAAGGGAAAAACGCATAGAAAATCTTTCCTCTTATCCCACTAGTTAGAACTCTCTTTAAGGGGGTGGAGCGGGGGGAGAAGAGGAGGGAGGAGTGGGGGAGCAAGAGGAGGGTGGACGGGAGGAGGAGGGGGTGGATGAGGAGGAGGGGTTGGAGGAGGAGGAGGGGTGGAGGAGGAGGAGGTGGTGGAGGAGGAGGAGGGTGGAGGAGGAGGAGGGGGTGGAGGAGGAGAGGGGTGGAGGAGGAGGAGGGGGAGGAGGAGGAGGAGGAGGGAGAGGAGAGGAGGAGGAGGAGGAGGAGGAGGAGGAGGAGGAGCAGGAGGAGGAGAGGAGGAGGAGGAGGAGGAGGAGGAGGAGGAGGAGGAGGGAGGAGGAGGAGAGGAGGAGCAGAGGAGGAGGGAGAGGAGGAGAACAGAAAAAGAAGAGAAAAAGAAGAAGACGATAAGGGGGAAGAAGTACGAGAAGCTGAATGAGGAATAAAAAAGGAAAATAAGAAACAAGAATAATAAAACACCACCAACAAAAACAAGAACATGCTTCACGGATTTCCACTAGGTTACGAGAATTTCTTTAAGGCCCACTAGAGACTTTTTTTTTCATAGGCCTCTACCCAAACGTATCGATTTTCCCCCCACCCGCTCTTCTTACTTGAGAGTTCAGAAGCGGCCGTGAACGAAGTCTTCCCGAGGTCGAAGTGAAAAAAAGCACGCGTTGGTGGTTATTACAAAAACCCGGCCTCGTTGTCTTGGCGATGAGAAGACTACGTTATCTGCATCAGGTCGGAGTGTCCTGCATATTTCACAGGCCGAAGACAACAAGGAAAAACGCCCAGTCTTCTAGGAATAAGTGCCGTGAGAAGCGTTTGGCCGTACTCGACCCGCGCTGCAACGCCCAATTAAGCTAATGGTTATTTGAGCAAATTGGACGCCGTCAACGCCAGACGGTGAAAAATCAATGCGCCAGATATTATTTTCTACGATGGAGACGATTTCACTCCGTATTCTGAACAGGGACCATTATTTACATAATATCCTCAGCAACAGCCCACATTATGACTACGAAAAATGTTCATCTGAGTATCGACACATTTACAGGCCCATTATGCAGCCGCGTTCAGCCTCAAGAAAAACTTTCTTGGTTTATGCGATCTCGGTGATGTCGTTATTATTGTTGTTGCTGCTCCTGTTGTTTTCGGAGGGAAATTATTAAGCATTTATATCGCTGACGGAAGATTTCGCGTTGGCCTATACCTTTGTTGCCGCCTTCTGACTGTCCAATGATAACCCCGATCTTTCTTGCCGGGGTTTTATTTGGGCAATGCGACTGCCTCATTGCCACTGAAGGTACTGAGTGTTTCCTTGCCCCTATGCGACATGGAAACATATTCGCTCCTGAAGTCACGTTAAATGTAAAGCGAGGGGGGGAACGAGGGAGAGGGAGAGGGAGAGGGAGAGGGAGAGGAGAGGGGAGAGGGAGAGGGAGAGGAGAGGGAGAGAGGAGAGGGAGAGAGGGAGAGGGAGAGAGAGGGAGAGAGGAGAGAGAGAGAGAGAGAGAGAGAGAGAGAGAGAGAGAGAGAGAGAGAGAGAGAGAGGGAGAGGGAGAGGGAGAGAGGAGAGGGAGAGGGAGAGGAGAGGGAGAGGCAGAGGGAGAGGCAGAGGGAGGGGAGGGGAGAGGGAGAGGAGAGGGAGAGGGAGAGGGAGAGGGAGAGGAGAGGCAGAGGCAGAGAGAGAGAGAGAGAGGGAGAGAGAGAGAGAGAGAGAGAGAGAGAGAGAGAGAGAGAGAGAGAGGAGAGAGAGAGAGAGAAGAGAGAGAGAGAGAGAGAGAGAGAGAGAGAGAGAGAGAGAGAGAGAGAGAGAGAGAGAGAGAGAGAGAGAAGAGAGAGAGAGAGAGAGAGAGAGAGAGAAGAGAGGAGAGAGAGAGGGGGGGGGGAGAAGGAAATTGAGAAAGAAAGAGAGAACAAGGGAAAGAGAAAGAGAGACATTAGAAGAGAAAGAGAAAGCTAGAAAGTGAAAGAGGGCAAGAGAAAGAGAAAGAGAGAGAAGGGAGAGAGAAAGAGAAATAGAATGAGTTCGGAGAGGGTGAGGAGAACAAAAAGGGAAATTGACACTTACCTGTTGCAGATCCAACCGTGAGAGATGCCCCAGACGGGGAGAGGCCTGGCCCACTCATTCTGCCTTCCTGCAAAATGAAAATCAATTAAAGATCAATGACTGAGAAAAATGTTGGCTACAAAAATTGACAAACAAACTATGAGACAAACATAAACAAGTAAAATACATAGATATACACAAAGAGATGAAGACAGATGGACAGATAGATAGATAGACAGACAGACAGACAGACAGACAGACAAACAGACAGACAGACAGACAGACAGACAGACAGACAGACAGACACACACACACACACACACACACACACACACACACACACACACACACACAAATCTCCTCTTTATTCCCTCTCTCCCTCTTCCTCTTCCTCTCCACCACTGACCTACTTTACATACTGCATGCTTTGAAGAAAACAAAAATATCTTCAGACATCTTCCTTGGCAGTAATACAGATTTTACCCGAAATCTTTACCCTGAGGATAGTCTGGAACATATTTGTCATTCTTTGTAGTTAAATCGCACATGTGGCAGGACAAAACTCTCAAGAAAAATTAAGATTAGTTCATATCACCCAAAAACAAGTTACCTGATCTCAGTAACTCAGTGATCATGCATGTAGAACTTCAAGTTTATGAAACACCTTTTTGTTTTTGAGAGAGTATGTTGTTGATCGTCAAAGTGAGATGATAGGTCTTACATATATATATCATATATAATGGCCCCTAATAAATACCCCTAATAAATGTTCATATCACATTCCTCTCAACCATAGTACAGAGATATATATCAGTACACACAAAAGCAAGACTGCAGTTACTTTCGTACTGTACGTATAAAAGTAGCCCATACTCCTCTAGCTCATTATCATACAGTTAGCATTTTTTTTCCTCATTTCCTGAATACTTTGTCATCTCTCATGCCTTATGCAATTATTGGAATTCTATAGTAGAGAGCAGGCAGTATATGAAAGTATCATTAAATTCCCTGTACAGTATACTATTTATAACAATTCACAGAAATCAGTATCATCTATGCAGTTTTTAGTGAATGATACCAACAGTAACTTGCAAAACATGACTTTTCTGTAATACTCATATTATTGGTGTTCAATACAAATCTACATGAAATTTGCCATGCTCTGGAAAGCCTGCCAATAGCACAGCTTCAAGCCACTGCTACAGCAACCTCTCTACTTGCTACAGAATGGCCAACAATGCTCAAATTTATATACTTTACTGTGTTTCGACACATTCTTTATCCATATCGTTAGGGAAATCTGTAAACTCTACCTTACTATAATATACATAGTCAAGATATATCCAAGAATAAGTACCAAAGCATCAGGTATTTCCCTACATCTACAACAAAAAATGTCTACATTCATAAATTCAAGCTATGTATATCTAATATAAATAAACATCTTACATTACACACTGTCACCAAAGAAAAGATACTTAAAGTTACCAGATACTGTAACACATAACCCATCACCTCTATTAATAAATTACTTCATAATTCCAGAACTCAACCAGATTAGATATGTACAGGTAACTAGTGATGTTTAACACCTAATATATCTTTTTGTCTCTCCTCATTTCTTCTTTAACAAAGAGTTTAAATCTATTGCAATCTATAATCCTTGTATTATGTACATACTTTTCCCTTATTCTTGCTACAATTTATTTATCATTCAACGGTCTCACTCACCGCTATGATGACGCAACCTTATCTCCAAGCTTATCCTTTGTCTCTTTCCACGCTATTCACTTATTATTTGAAGAACCGCAATGCCTTCTGCCACAGGGCTTTATTCACACCTCCGTAACATTCCTCAGTCACGTCAAAAACATGTTAAAACCAGTGGACGTCGAGTTAATTTATATCGGTGTGTAAGTGTGTTATGTATTGGGTATCGGGTTCACTCCCACCGAGCCGCAGCTTGGCCCGCTTTCCCTTGACTACTGGCAGCGTTAAGATTATTGTAGTTTTTATTTTTTGTTTATTTTGGTCATTGTTTGACTGATGTGTGTGTGTGTGTATGTATTTATGTGTGTGTGTGTGTGTGTGTGTGTGTGTGTGTGTGTGTGTGTGTGTGTGTGTGTGTGTGTGTGTGTGTGTGTGTGTGTGTGTGTGTGTGTGTGTGTGTGTGTGTGTGTGTGTGTGTGTGTGTGTATGTTCTTGAGACACAAGTATATTGCATGATATATGTGCATTATCGTATCAGCTGTATCAGCACTTTCATTATCATTATTAATATCATCATTATTATCATTATCATCATTACTGTTTTTGCTGTTATCATCGTCGTCATAATTATTATTATCATTGTTATTATCATCATCATCATTACCATTATTGTTATTAGCATTATCATTATCATCATCATTATCATCATTATTAGTATTATCATTGTTATTATCATCACTATTAGTATCATCATTAACTATATTTTTCTTGCTAATATTACTATCATTATTTTTCTTATTACTATTACCATTATTCTTGTTCTCATGCTTATTTATATTATCATCATCACCATCATTATTACCTAAATGATACTATTGGTATTGTTAATATTATTACTACCACTACTGCTATCATTATCATCATTATCTTTAATAATATCACTTTCGTTATTGCTATCAATTCTCAGTAATACCATCTTTCTCACTGTCATGGTCGTACAAACGAACAAACGGATGTGACATATATGCCCAAACCTCAAAACCTTTTACGGGCAGCTGTCACTAGAGTGCACACATACTGTCTCACACACGCACACGCACTAACACACACATACACGCACGCACGCACACGCATGCAACAGACACAGTCACATTCACACACAGTTATATATATATATATATATATATTATATATATATATATATATATATATATATATATATATAATATATATATGATGATATATGTGTGTGTGTGTGTGGAGAGAGAGAGAGAGAGAGAGAGAGAGAGAGAGAGAGAGAGAGAGAGAGAGAGAGAGAGAGAGAGAGAGAGAGAGAGAGAGAGAGAGAGAGAGAGAGAGAGAGAGAGAGAGAGAGAGAGAGAGAGAGAGAGAGAGAGAGAGAGAGAGAGAGAGACTACATACTTAAGACCACCCAAAAAAAAACAAAAAAACATCGTGCTATATACAAACCAACAATCTAATCACCTCCACAATCTTATCTCTCTTATCAAAACTCACACAGACAAATCCCTCCATTTTCTTCTCGTTTTCTTGAATTCTCCCATAGTCACCCCTCGAAATCCTGAAAAGCAAAGGGAAGGTGGGAAGAGAACGGAATTTAGTGCCCCAAACGTTTCGGATCTTGCCTTTGCAAAATTGCACCACATTTACACGCTTTGCTACTATAAGAAGGACGACTACCCCTTGATGTCATGTAGTCTAGGTTGGTCCAAGATACGCAAAAGCAGAAAGAAAATGAAGATATTTGAATAATGGTGCTGGAGACCTGCCAGAGGAGAGCGAAGATGTTTTGTTGTCAAAAAGAAGGAAAAAAGGGATAAAGCAAGATTTTTAAGAAGTAGAGACAGATTGAGAGGAAAAGGGACTTATTCTATATTGAACAATGGCGTCACAGGTCACTCAGGTGAGATTTTGCTCCCAAAATAATGTTCATTAGCTTAATTTTGTGTATTGGTAGATGTTAATTTATGTTGTTGTTGGCTAGACATTGAAGTTTGTGATATTTATATGGTTTAAATTATTTCCAAATAGTGCTGTTAGTTTTATGGTAGATTCTGTTGATTTTATAAACTAAGTGATCCTTTGTTTTCCTTTTCTGATGTGTTTTTGTGCTTAATTTTGATGAAAATCCTCGTGATTTTTAAGATTATTATTACAATTATTGTTATAAATATCATTATTGGTAGATTTGGATGTAGAGCAATACTGAAAGTAATGGCACACAAGACTCAATGATAAAATAAAAAAGAGAGATCCCATAGTAAGTGGCCATAAAATAATGGAAAATTTACAGTGGATAACAATCAGGAATTTAGTAAAGGAAAAAAAAAATGGTATTGAATGGTTACCTTGACGCAAAATAAGACACTTTTCATCTATGGCAAAAGGTGCCCAAATCAAAAGGAAAGGAGTTACATGACAGAGAAGAGAGAACTTTTCCCAAGTCCCTCGCCTTGTTGACATCACGAATGTGATAAAAATTATGACCACTTAACTCCTTATTACTCTCTCATAAGTTTTTGGTGTTGCGTCAAATCTAGGTTGTTCTTAAAACTATACAGTGGTAACGAAGAAGAAAAAGACCTTAATAACTATCCGTTTGATTTCTGAGGCCATCAAGTACCCCAAATCCCAAAAAAAGTGATAAAAATGAAGGGATTCACAATAGACTGACTGACTGACCGAAAAAAGCGAAGGAATTGACAGTTCGGTCTTTCAATATATAAAGGTATTTGGTTTATTGTTTACAGTATGGATGTAGCTCTATCTTGCCATATATACCGAAGTGAAGAGAATGTATCCCGGGGGTGTTGGGGGATAGAGCCCCCCATCTACCCCCCCCCTCGGGCAGTCACCTAGTCACGGCACTGTAAGGTTAGGTTGGGTTATGGGTCAGGATGTTTTGGGGGGTTTGGAAGGTGAGAAATACCATAGATTTTGCTGAAAGATGGGTTGGATTCCCATAAAGTTTTTCAAACTTTGGCACGTTGGTTCCTAGTTAGTTTAGTCCTTTATTTACCACCCTGGCTAACTGCACAGGCGTGGGCAAGCTGTAGTACATTTGATACATGGTCAAAGCATTATATAATAGTATTACAGTGTAAATCTAGATCATAAAATTATTACGGTCTAAAATATATCATTTAAAGGAAAAGAACGATCAGTAATTTATCTACTCATCTGTCAAGCCGGCATACGGCTTGGGCGTGGAAAGGCAATGTAACATTTGATATGTGGTCATGTGATACTACATTCCAAATTTAGGATATAACATAATTATATCTTCCAAGACATCAGATGATATGAAGTAGTTACATAGTTCTCCATACCTCATGCTAGGTGGTCTGAAAGGCAGTATTACATGGCACTCTGAGATATAATGTACAAGTGTTCGCTTATATTCTTCATTGCATAATTTACACTTCGTTTCTTCAACATTACAGGCTGTACTGACCTGCCAGTACAATCTATATCCCAGCCTGATTCTTGCGGTCACAATATCACACTGTCTTGTTCTTGTTTTGTATAAACCATAGATGAAAACATCTTGCATAAACCTGTCATAGTGCTTTATGCTACAGCTTTCAGGCCGTTGAGAATTAATCAAGTCAGACAAGTCCTCTTTGAAGGAAGTTTTAATGATGTGTGAAATCCTAGCAAGAGGTACTCCAAGATCTATATCAACACTTTGCTTGTCACATGCTGATTTTGCTAGGCGGTCAGCATGATCATGCCTGGGGATTCCAACATGCGATGGTATCCACACAAAACGTATATCATGGCCTCGTTCTTTGCACGAACACATTTATCCTTATGTCATTTGCAATTTTCCTGCACCTTTGTCTAGTGTGTTCAATGCCTGGAGAGCACTCTGTGAGTCGCAGAAAATGACTCCTGAGCCTTGACTTAATAGAAATTCGGTGGCTATGAGCATTCCTGCCAACTCAGTTTGCGTAGTGCTAGCCCAGTCATGAACCCGCCTACAGTCCTGGTGCTGCAAAATATTGTTTTTATATACGACAAAAGCGCATCCTGCTCTACTCCCAGACTGCAAGGATCCATCAGTGTAGCATTCATACGCATTGGGCATAGTTTCAAGGTGCTCATTGATAATTGCTAAAGCATACTGCTTAAGTACAGCAGGGGGACACTGTCTTTTTTGGGGCAGTCATATAAAAAATACACTTAGGTCCGACATTTTCCACGGTGGAGCAGAACGTCTATGTAGGGTCTTAGTTATGGATATGTTCAGCTGAGACAAGTGCTTACATGTTACTTGTTGCCATGGATTTGAATTTGAATCGATGTTGCCATTCAAAGTTAGCTCCACTATTCTATGTTTTAGTTGTCTTTGGAACTCTGTACAATAGAGGGGTTCTCTTATTGCTTTGACGCTAAATGTGGTGTTTATGTATAATATTCTTTCATAGACAGACGGCAAATTAAGTTCTGATCTCATATTCACAATCCTCGTTGTCTTAGGGGCACCGAGAATAAGCCTCATGGCCTCATTTTGTACAATTTCTAAACTAGCCAACTCTGATTCCTTGTATAATACTAGGTGCAATGCATGATAATCTATGACCGACCGTATGTATGACAGGTAAAAGAGTCTAGCAATATTGACATTAATACCATGGTCTTTGCCGAAAAGTGTCCTAAGTGGCTTCAGACGTTCCCACAGCCTTTTCTTCAGGTTTTGTATGAACTCTGAATCATTAACAGCCACCCCGAGATATTTGTATTGGTGACAGAGACCTAGACTTTCAAAGGTGGTGAACATGTCTGTAGAGTTTCATTAGCTGATTTTTACTGTTTTTTAAGCTAGTTTTACGCACTTCTGTTCACTATTCCTCTTGTTTAGGCCTGTTCTACCTCATAATTTCCCTGATATACTTCTTGCCTACCCCTGCTAACTAGACTTAACACATCAAGATCGTCAGCTGTGATTGCTACGGAAATGATCATCAGATTCATTCTCATCACACAAGAATAAATCTGATGATATAAATATTGTCTGGGAAGTCTCGATTGCCATAATCGAAAAAATAACTAAAATAATACATAAGGCAATGCAACTAAGTATTGAAAATAGATAATCTGCCAAGTTAAAGTAAAAGCCTGCAATTGCTACTGAAATACAAGCTACAGCTACATTACGCAAAGCATTCTTGCAGAGAATCATGTATTGTAATAGAAAAGACGACCAGTTCGGAATTTATTTCATAGTGGACCTTTGGCCTTTGACGGAGCACCAAAGGCCATGGCAGTCGCATGACGATGTTTCAGGACGGGCAGACAAGCTTTTCCGAGAAAGGGCCAGATGAAACTTGGGCAAACAGCTCATAGGCACGAGTGACTATAATTAAGAATATAATAGAAAAACATGATAATTAGTCTAGCTCAGTGACATGGAGGCCCAATATTGTCCTTGAGGCAGTATCTATAGTGTTGGAAGTGAATGTCATATTGTATATACGCCTCACTTTCAAAGAAAATGCTAAACATATTGATGTGTTAAATATGCGCAATGTATTTTAGAGAATTGTGAGATTGGACAGAGCTTTAGGTGATAATAAAATAACTGATCGTATACAAGTTCTATCTGTTGGCCTTTGCATGAGCACGAGAGATGCCAAGGCTGTGACAATTGTTTGAATCTCTTACAAGTGATTCTTTGAAAAATCAGTAATATGCTGCTCCTCTGGGTACATTCCAATATCCTTTTGATTGTCTAAAGTTCTATCTTGCCTTACATACATGGTGGATTCTTCCAGGGGGTGTAGCAGTATGTAAAGCCTCATGAAGCCTCATATTTTACACTGTAATTTCCCTGCTATCGGGGCCAAGATTGTCGTTAATGGTAGGTGAGTTCTGCACAATAATTTCTTTATATTTGGAAACTAGAGAGTGAAAGGAATCTATCGGTATCACAATCGTCATGATCCATGACAAGCCGCTATTACGAAAAATTACCAATATGGAATTATGTTATTCTCTGGGTATATTATTATCTTTATTATTATTATTGTTATTATTATTATTTTATCAATCTTATTTATACATATTCTTTAAGATTTACTTTTTTCTCAATAACAGTATATACGTTATGTCCCTGTATGTAACTCATTTACTTTCTCATTTACAGGAGGATTACGGGGCAAATCGACTGTATCCCTTGTTATATATCCTAAGAAATGTATGTGCACCAGCATTGGCCAGTTTATTTGTACAGAATTTTAAGGATACAAAGTATGTTAAGGATCAAAAATATGAAGAAATTGCAAAAATGAACCTGTATGAGCTATTGAGAAAAGTTCACAATAAAGGCAAAAAGGAAGAAGAGAAAAAGAAGAAAAAACAAACAGACAACTTACAGAGTTCTTCCGCAGTCTCAAAAACATTGCACATAAACAACCTAGGTACCAATGCCGACATTTTGAGCAGGATATCGGTGAGAGATCTCCTAGTTGAGAGGCCAAAACAATTAGAAATAAAAGGTGATCTGTCAAATATTGATGTGACCTTTCTCTTGAACGTCCTCACAAATGAAATTCTTGAATTCGACTTGGATCTCAGACCACTGCAGGTCATAAGGAGCATCAGAAACAAAATTTTCCACTCGGGTTCAGAAATTGAATGCACAGAAATTAGCCTGAACAAGCTTTGTGAAGCAGCTGAAAAAGTGCATAAGTACATAGGTGAAGCAGTTGACATACACAGCAAGAGGGAAGAGTCTCTGAGTCTTCCGCAGTGCTTGGACACCTTAGCATGCAATATAATAGGTCAGTACAAACTTACGGTTTTGTTTGTTAGTTTGTTACATTGTCTGAGTTCCTTTGAAAACCATTTGAATATCATTGATATTTCCTTTTCCTTTTTCATTTATTCTTTCTTTCTTTTTCTCCTCCCTTGTATGTGTTGTTTCTTCCATTATCCCATGAGAATACTGCAAACTCGCTGAGAGAAAGATCTGACTTGTTTTTATATGACTTTCCCCAGTTTCAGTGTTTAATAAACTTTCTTATAGAGTTGGCATCAAATTTTCATTTTAGAGATACAATTTGATGCTTCTTCATTAAGGGAATTCTTGATGTACAAGCTCTTCCCCTACTATTCAAAGCTTTTTAATGCAGCTTTTAGCAGTTGGCATCAATTGCAGAGTGAGCACAAGTATCTTGGCATGAGAGTATAAACTTTACCAAGCATTATGTCATCCAGAACATCACTGTAATGTGTTTTGAATATATAGGTCCTCTTGCAGTCTATTGTGGTATTCATGTTAAAAAGTCCCTTACCCTGAGTGTGAATTCCTGTAAACCATGTCAGTTACCTTGTGGCAGCAATCATAAGCATGTAATAAGCCCAATTTTCTCATGCTTACTATTTGGCCATATATTTTCACTATTGGTTTTAGCAGTGCAGTTTCTTTTTCCTTTCATAAATGAAGGTATTCTAACTCTGATAATTTTACTCGCAGATGTTGGGAGTTTTTTTTTTCCCCCTTTTCTTTTCTTTTTTTTTCTTTTTTTTTTTTTTCTTTTTCTTCTTCCTTCATCTTAGTATTCAATGTTTTTTCCTTCTGTAATCTCAGTTACAATATTTCCCTGAAATGTGTCTCCTTTTGTTCTGATGTATGGATTGAGGAATTTTGATATTTATCCTGTAAAACTATAGTGTAGTCCCTCATTGACTGGTTTTGCAGAGGAACTGAAAAGCGAGGTCACTTCAAAGTACCAGAATGGTGGTCGTGCTGTCCTTCCTCCAATCACCGATATTGGGTAAGTCTTAGTACCAAAACCTACCAGTTTTTGGATTTCTGAGCATTGGGATTAGATCCAGTTTTACATTCCAGACACTCTTTCACAATTTTATTCTTCATTTTGATAGTTCACCTGCTACTCAAAGTATAAAGCCATAACAGTTTGTAAAGGAAATACTTCTGTCACTTGAGCTAATAACAGTTATCTATTATGGGGCTACAAGCATGTGAATATATAACTCATAATCTAGCTCAAATTTTTTATGTTGACAAAGGAAGCTATGTTTAGTGTAAGGATGGAAAAGAGAAGATAAGACACTCAAGTAAAATAGACAGAAGTATGATTGACTTTGAGATATATTGCATGGGAAATATATCTATTTGATTATAAGATAAAATGTTTCCATAAGATAGATAATAAGTTTGATGGATAAAGCAAGAGTTTATCACTCCTATGTGAATGTTTCTCTAAGGAGCCACATGTGATGTTATAATTACTATAACATTTCATCTTGTCAAGCATAGATTTCAATGAGTTAATTGAGGATAAAGAGATCTGACATTAGCTATAGAACCGTGCTTTATTAGCAATGGGTAAAAGACTAGGTATAAAGTTTGTAGGTATTCAGGTATCAGCAAATACAGTGTGTTATGGAAAGAATTGATAGGATTTGGTTACATTCTTATTGTTTATTGGACCATCAGAATGTAGTGATTCATGCAACTTTATACAGTATTATCCAAGTAATTAAAACTGAATAGAGTTTATTATGAAGTTAAGAGAAGTATGGATAATAATGAAGGACTTTACAGAACATCATCAGTTAAATAGTATTTTAAACCTACAGTCATTATGAGGAATGTTCAGCAGAATTACATAGCATCTCATTCATGGCTCGGACAGTGGGAGGTGTATTTATACCGAGTTGCTTTTTGAGTGGATAATAATCTTTACATTTTGATAGATTATGTGTAGAATCTATTGTCTTTTCGTATTTTACAGATGTCAGAGCAAAGTAGATATGTGGAAATATATTGAGGACCTAGTCCAAATTCCTCAAGGGCAAAGGAATCCCATCGTGATGTGTGGAGCCTCAGGAAGTGGGAAAACTTCTGTCCTACAAAGTGTTGTGGCCTCCATGTGTGAGAAGAAAGAATCTCCTTTTCAGTTAGTTTTATACTTAAAACTGTACAATAATCCCAGTGAGATGGCTATGTGGGAAGGTATGTTAAAAAGTATTGAAGAGCAGTATCCTAAGACAGTAAAGAAATATGATATTATTTATATATTGGATGCCTTAAGAATGTATGCAAATGATATTTTGTTTCTAGTTGACTGGAATTTAAAGGATGCCAAACACATTCCTCTAGCAAATATGGTAAACGGGACATGGGTGTTGACATACCAAGGTGAGTGTGAGAGTTTAAGTGCCTTCCAGATCCTTCAAGTGAAGCCTCTTACTGAAGATTTAGTACAAGACATTTTGAAGAGTCTCAATGGAGATGAGAGAGAGAAGCAGTACATGTTAGAATTATTTGATGAGTGTAAGTACAAAGGCATTTTAAATACACCTGAGATGGTTAACATTTTCAATGAAATTAGAAGATCAGTACCATGTAAAGAAATGTTCGAGTATTTTATCAGAAAAAAAATTAGATGCTTCACTACAGATAATGACCTAGAATTGATTGAGAAGCTCACATCTAGAAATATGGATACTAAAGATTTAGTACAAGAGATTTTGAAGAGTCTAAATGGAGATGAGAGAGAGAAGAAGGACATGTTAAAAAATGATCTTCTTACTGAAGATTTAGTACAAGACATTTTGAAGTGTCTGAATGGAGATGAGAGCAAAAGGGAGAACATTTTAAAATTATTTGAAGAACCTAAGTACAAAGGCATTTTAAATACACCTGAGATGGTTAACATTTTTATTGAAATTAGAAGACTGGTTCCATTTAAAGAAATGTTAGAGTACTTTATTAGAAAGATAATTAGATGCATGAAAATAGGTAATGACCTAAAGCTGATTGAGAAGCTCACACTTAGAAATGTGATAGAAAATGAGGGGTTCTATAAAGAAAAAGATTTAGAGTCTGTAAAACCTGAAATAACAGACTCATTTTTCTTAAAGGATGCCAAAGGCTTATCATTTAGATATAGAGTTATAGAAGAATTATTTGCTGCCAGGTTTATTCAAAGAGAAGAAGAAGAAGAAACCAAAAGAATGTTAGAAAAATATCCAACTCAGATTCCCTTGTTAAAGAGAGTAATCAAATTTGCCTGTATTTTTTGGTGTGAATATGACCTGATAAGGAAGAAGTTGTATTTCATAAAGCCATATCTTTCCCAAGTTTTGAATGTAGATGATATCAAATGCTACAAGAAGAGAAAGAAAGAGGAAATGGATTATATTTTTGAGGATGATTCTGAAACTGGCAGCCAAGAGAATGCTTTTACAAAGTGGTCATACCTTGTTAATTTTGTTGAAGCCTGTGGATGCAGACAAGAAATTTTAAATCTTCTTGGTGAAATCATTGGTCAGAAAGATGTTTGGCTATTCAAATGCAAATTCTTAAATGAAGAAAAAATTCCAGTTCTTGAGAAAATCCTAAGAAATGTGAAGTATAGCAGACCAAAAACAGTCAGATTGGAAAGTGGCGTGAAATGTGAAATCCTAAATATGGTGTGGAACATTTTGGGAAACCTGCCATTAGAAAATAAGATGTTGGTCCGGATAAATATAGTGGGAAGGAAATGTCCAAGTGTATCTCTTGCAAATTTGGAGAATTTAATTAGAGATATAGTGAATGTAACAAACCCCTATCTCCAGCTATTAAATTACGTGGGACCTTTTGTATACAAAGGAGAGAAAGAATTTATGGAATGCCTTTGTGTTAAAGATCATTTAAGATTTTTGGATGTAATTGTTAGAGATAAGGCATCCTTTGCAGAAAGCATAAACTGCAAAGGACTAGCCAAATTAATAGAATCAAAGGTCAAGGTGAATCTAAAATCTGTCACAGAAAACAAAAAGACTCCAACAGTGTCTGAAGATAAACCTCCTACTCTAACAGTTCGGTATCAGAGTGGTATTTTGAATCTGCTGCATGAATTTAATTGTTCACAATATCTAAAGTACTTAAGCATGGATGGGATTGTTATCACAGAAAAGTTCCACATCAACCTGGAAGCTTTTACAAGTCTGGAATGTTTATTCATCAAGTGCAATCCAGAATCTTACACTAGAAATCAGGCAGTCATTACTGGCACTGAGCCAATGGAGGTAGATGGAAGTGAACAAGGTGACGCCAGTGCTACAGTGCTGCCTTTTAAAGATTGGGTTTTCAAGCTAGCGATGCACACCAAACTTCCAAAAGGGTTGGAGAGACTTATGCTCCATAACATGAGTTTCTGTAATGATTCAAATGTCTCAATTCTGATTGAGAAGTGGAAGAACTTACAGAGATTAATGATATTAGACACCAATGTATCTGTTACAGGAGCATATGACATTGTCAAGGAGAAGGAAAATGAGAGACCAGAACCTTCATTTGAAAATGGTGCTGATGTTGAGCAGCACTTAAAGAAAAAGTGTCACATATCCACTTCGGACATATCTCATAACAAAGGGTGCAACAAGTGTCCACGTTTAACAAAAAAGGAGCGGAAAGCACAGAGTAAAGAAAAACCTTTAGGCAGAGAATTAATAATTACCTCAAACCAAGATCTCTGCCGTAAATGCAAGAATTTCCCGTGCTCTTGCACACTCATGGATGGTGAAGACAGCAGAGAGACATTTGACAGCATTAAAAATCTTATCAGAGCCTCTTATGAATGTGACTACCTTTCCTTCAGCTATACTAATAAAATCTTTACCGTGAGGAAGAATATGCACAAGGACTTGAGAGTCCATATTCCCTTGCCTTCATTGGATGATGACTTAGTGCTCAAGTTGCAACTGTATACTAGTGGGAAAAGTGTATTTGAAGATGCACAACTCTCTCATAATGGTGCTGACAAAGCTGTTAAACTTTTGCAGCAGCTTGATTCTTTGAAAGGTGTATTTGAATCTTTAATCATAGTACAATATATCCAACTTGAGCTCACAAAACTTTCTCACAAAGGTGCTACAAAAGTTGCTCAATATCTGATAGATTTGAAAAAGTCATACAATGAACCGTTTTCTCTCGCCATTTTGACCACTGAGCACCCACGTTCAGCTGAAGCAGTTAAATTTAGTTATACTGTCAAATTCCTAAGAGATGATAAAAACCTGTCATACTTTTATTTCCAGTGTTCATGTAAAAAGAGGTGCCTCAGTTTAAAGAAGACACATAACTGTGACATATACATTAATAATGAAATTTTAGAAAAGTAATTAGATCTCTCTCACTCACTCACTTTTGCTGCTTGTATATCCCTCTCCCCTTTCCCTTTCCCTCTGTCTGCTTGTATATCCTTTCTCCTCTCCCTCTCCCTCTCCTTCACTCTGCATGTATATCCCTCTCTCCTCTCCCTCTCCCTCTCCCTCTCCCTCTCCTTCATTCTGCTTGTATATACTTCTCTCCTCTCCCTCTTCACACATGTTGAGGAATGGAGGATAGAACTAAAGGAGTGTGGGATTGTTGGTGAATTGGAGCAAGGAAGCTGCTTACATAATGTCGAGCTCTCTGAAATCTTCATTGCAATGCCATATTTCATGTGATTTACTCTCTTGAGGTTTTTATATCTCCATAGAGAGAGGGGATACTTCTACATATGTGTATATCCTCTCATAAATATGTTCATTGGAATCTGGATGGGGTATTAGCTTTAAGAATCTCTTTCTCAACATATCTCGGCATTGTTTAGAAAGCTGTTTATTGATTTGTATTCAGTTGTTATGTTGCAAGTTTTATACAAATGAATTTTTGATAGTTCCTGAATTTTACAAGTTCCCTTGTATGTTTTTATAAATGTGTCCCATAATTTGTTATATATTTATATATATTCAGATACATATATATATGTGTATAGATAGATAGATAGATATAAATGTGTTTGTTTGTTTGTTTGTTTGTTTGTTTATGTGCGTGTGTGTGTGAGTGATTGGGCTTGGTAATTTACAGCATTACTGATCCAGGGCAGCTGACTCCCACATTTTAGTTTGGGAACTGTGGTGAATTTCATCTTAATGTGTAAATATAAGAGAATGCATAAAATGTGTCAAAAAAAGAAAAATTATATATATATGCTATGTATTTTTATTGATTACTTCTGTGATTTGTATTTTTAAAGTTCAGTTTTTAATCTTTAGCTTAATAGTAAGTTGTATTTTTGACTTTTAAGGAGTGTGATTTTAACAACAAAAGTCACAGACATTTTTATAAGAAAGAACTGATTTTATAAATACATATACATAAAGCACACATTTCCATTGAGTTTTAAATTTCCTACTTAATGGTAACAGAGCAAAATGTAATTTTCACTATTTTCATATAAAGATTGAAATTGCTTAATAATTGATATGGAACAGTTACCTTTTTACATAACAGACTCCAAACAGTAATCACTGCATCCTCTCTCTATTGTATAATTTATAAGCTTGGGCCTCTCTGTTGTATCAGATAAATGAAGGTCTTAATTTTCATAAAGTGAAAGTAACCTTTGCATATCATGTGAGTATTATCTTCACTTTCTCTTTGGTATTCAGGTTTATTTTATTTGCACATTATGGATGTAGTCAACCATTTACATACATACACGTTTTTATAGTATTATTATCAATATTCCATGCAATGTTTTTATGATTGATACTGTGTTTCCATACAGAGATAGTAGCTCATTTTCTTACAAATATTAAAAGACGGAAAATTTGGGATTTTATATAAGGAAGATAAAACAATTCTCACAGGATGAACAGATCATAGTGTTATATTCATATACACAAAAAAATGTATATTCTTCATAATGTATGATACCTAATGAGAATTAATGGTTAGTAGTTATTGGCTGAAACAAATGTGCTAGGCATCAAAGGTGATAAAGCACATGGTAAAGTGTTATGTCAAAAAAGGTAAAAATGAGTGATTAGTGTCAAAGTTTATAGAGTTTTATAAAATAGTATGATGATAGGGAAAAGGGTAAAGAGGTGGTGCAAATGAAGTAAATTGGAGATTAGTAAAGGAAAGGGTTAAGGGCATAGGGCGATTGGATGAAATGGAGTGTATCTGTGGCTGAGGATGCAATAGGAGCATTGTTTATATAGAAAATGGCAAAAAAGAGCTATTATGAAGCAATCAATTAGTAATAAGTTAGAGATGGCTGTTGGAGAAGAAATTGGAGAATGAGACATGGGGACTGGGGATGGTGGTGAAGTATCTTGAAGAACTTAAGGAGGGGGATCTGGAGAAAGACAATTGTGATAGAAGGGATTCACATGAATATCCAGTTGGGGAGGTATGAATAATGAGGAAAGAAGAGGGAATGGTGCATAACTTGAGAAGATGAGAGGGGAGTAGAGCAAAGGACTGTTTTGAAATAGGCAGAGAGAGAAAAATCTTAATGCCGTATTTCCAGTTTGGCCTCACATAAAGTGTAACCTAGCTTGATATCTGCTACCTTACATTTGAGATTATAGGCAGGGCAGCTCCTATAAAATATATTATGGGAGCCACCACAGTTGGCACATGTACGTGACTGACAGGGCAATTTGAATGGTCATGACCAGATTGGGCCCATAAAGGGCAGCAGGCTGTAGAGTGACAGTGTTTGGGTAGGTGACCAAAACTCCCAACATTTTTGACACTGATTGTCATCGTTTTCACAGTCTGATCAGTTCTTGTCATAGATAATACACTCAGTCAGGGAAATGGAAATTGATTTCAATTAGGGTAGATAGTGCACAAGCTAGGGGTTCGAATGTAACTGTGACAAGGTGTGAACAATCAGAACAACTATGAAAGGAAACATGCCTACTTTTTTGGGGAGACATTGTTGGAAGAGAAGGGTACTGATAGAGTAAGGAGATTTGGGGAGAATCATAAAGAATCGATCCCACTTGGCTGGGCCAAAGAGAGTACTTAAAAGGTTTGCAGTGGATGAGGACAGGAGGAAGATGGGGTAGTGTGGGGTAAAGTAGTACAATGGGGAGGAGGGCAATAAGGGTGAAGAGTAGTAATGAAGAAGACTGTGCAGTAGGAGATGGAGTGTTGAATGTTGGGCGAGAGGAAGGGGTGCTTTCTGAAGATTGAATAATGACCTAGCTGGGTGGTTTGGAATAGATAGAGTTGTCAGCATACATCAAGAGAGAGTATTAGTATCAGTGGTCAAAGCTGTGGTCAAAGGAGAGGCAGAGGTCAGTAAACCAATGAAATCAAATTTAGATGGGCTAGGTGATGAAGGAGCAAGCCTTAATGGCCCTATTAAGGGTAAAAGATCTTCATTCTTGGCCATGGCGAGCATGAAATGAGTGAGAAAAGAAATGGTCTACCCCTCAAGATTCCCAGGAGAAGGTAAGGGCTAAGCGATTAACCAAGAGAATACCGTGCCCATGGCTCCTGGAGGTCGTTCATGATTGACACAAAGCCAGCCTTTCATCCTTTCAGCATAGCTCTCACACCATAGGAAGTGGACAGAAGGAGATGAAAAAAATGAAAAGTAAAGGGGGAGAAGAAAAGACCATGCAAAATTAGTTGAGGTGAGGGCTGAGGCCTAAGGTAGGGGTAATCCCAGACTTTGGGCTTCAGTCTCCATCTCCTAAGGCCCCCCCACAGCATCAATGAGCAAGGGATTGGGGGCATAATGAGACTTAAGATTATTATTTGGTGTAATATAACCATGTTTGAAGTATATCAGATTATGCATTGTTCACGTCACCTATGATTAACCTTACAGGTGTGTATCATAATAACAAAAACTTGGGCATTTGTCAATTTACACTTGCTGATAAATACACAGATGTAAATGATATGGAACCATAATAATGGTGACTAGCATATGGTTAAATGCTAATTCACTATAAGGCTTTGTCTATACAAGGAAATATATTGGAATCATCATTATTATTGACAATAATATATCAGTTGATTATTTTACAGATAAGTTTCCCTATATTCTTAACAAAACATCCTAACTCTTTAACCACAATATAACACACCAAAGAAGACTAGTTTTAAACATATCTTAAGCTTTGCATTATAGTAAATTTCTATAATAATTAATACATACCCCATAATAATTAATACATACTATTATATTCTATATTCAACTCTATACTCTGGCTACTCTTGAAAAAAAAAAAAAAAATAAAAGATAAATAAAATCTGGAAATGTGTCAACTTCAGTATAATGTGTCTGCTAATTAGAATAATACAAAATTAATGAATCGAAATACTCCAGAGTCAGCGTGCGAGTTGCCAGTTATTACTATCTTGTCCTGATATTAGGCGCATTAGTCCCGTTGCTGCAGTCGACCTCGTTTTAACAACCCGTGTGATGCTTACTCACTACTTCTCTCCATGAAAATCTGCCTGTTGGTCCCATCATGTGGCCGAAGGAAAGAGAAAGTGTTAGCTACCGTATTCATATTTTCCTTGCATATTACAATGTATATAGATAGGCAGGCAGGCAGATACAATAACATATAGATCTTGATAATTTCATAGGTTTATACAGATACACGATTAAATACACATGATAACACACACACACACACACACACACACACACACACACACACACACACACACACACACACACACACACACACACACACACACACACACACACACACACACATGATTAATACACCATATACTCCATTGCCACCTGTATTGTTTCTATTACTGAAATTATGAATAAAGATAGATAGATAGACACACACACACACACACACACACACTTTTTATATACAGGTATTTTCCACATACACAATTTGTTTGCTTTCTGTTAAACCATTTTCAACCTTCCTATTGCTCCACCCGCCAGTAGCTCAACTCATCATTAACTGTTAAAATTGATGGCCCTTAACACTTAATAAATTCCCCTTTAACATCCTAGGCGTTGACCAGAGCTAGCAATAACTGTTTGGTATATCGTTGGGGGGAGGGGGAGGGAGAGGGAGAGGAGAGGGAGAGGGAGAGGAGAAGGTGGAGAAGATGGAAAAAGAGAGACCGACAAAGACATACCGAATGATAGAGAAAAATTCAGAATTCGACTGTTGAATTTCTTCTTTGTGTCACATCACCAATAACAGAGACTATTGTTTTTAACTGAACACTCCATGGACGTATAAAATATAAACATCGATATCTTCTTGTTTAATGCACTGCAATGGTGAGATGGAGTGCATTAATGTGAATATGTTGAAGTTCTTGTTATAAATGGAGGTATAAATTGGTAGAATATTTAAAAAGCGTTTTTGTTGGCTACTTGCTTCTGTTGAAATGCAAAAACGGAATGAAAAGTGCATGCATAATATGGCCTAAATAACGGAATTATATGTATGCACACAGCACACACACACACACAACACACACACACACACACACCACACACACACACACACACACACACACACACACACACACACACCACACACACCATATATATATAATATATAATATATATATATATATATACATATATACATACACATATATATATAAACCTTAACGCCAGAAATGGACTGAATAATGCAAGCATAACAGGGCGTAAACAACCTACATCTACATCGTTACAAAAAAAAAAAAAAAAAAAAAAAAAAAAAAAAAAAAAACGGACGTAAAAGTAGTAGCCTATAAGGGGCTAAAAATCTAAATTACACCTTTACCCTCAACGCACCTGAAAGCAACGCCCCAATAGCACAGGTTGAAGACCAGATAGATGAGAGGAACCACTATCCTGCTCTTCACCATCAAGGCCATATTAACCCCGTCAGGTCCCTCGTCCTTGAGGTCTGCCGTGTCGCGTGTCTTCTTCCCTTCCTCTTGTCCCCCTCGAATCGTCCTCGTGCTGGTCTTGCTCACTTCGTCACCCCAGACGATCGAGGAGGAGCTACGTGGAGGACCTGCTATGTTGATGACTCTGGTGTTCTTCGAGGCTAGAACACGAGGTCCTGTGATTCTGTTCTGTGCAGGAGATTACAGGATGAATGGTTATTGCAGATTCACGTCTTGGTTTTCAAACACACGAGTGATGTTAATGATATTTGATGTATAGGCCATTGAGCTGAAAACAAGTCTTACTAATAGTATAGAATTTACACAAATGTACCTCATCTAAAATTCGTAAGGAAAAAAATCGCAGTATCTAAATTACCAAATGTTATTGAAGAGATGATAACAAATGATACCGATACATTAAAAAGTCAATACATACGACAGAACTGTGAAGGAAACAAAACTTCTAATATAACTGCATTGCAAAACACGACCGTAAAATAAAAAAAACGATAACTGTAATCTTTTATAAAGAAAACTTCAGGGAATATTGAAAGAAAAAGCAAATGAGAAATTTCACTCAACGATTTCATTAGAACGGGTAATGAATGATAAAAAAAAAAAAAAAAAAAATGCCAAGAAATTATAGCAAACTTAGAATTACCAATATATAAATGTTTAAACAGAATGATTTAAAAAAAACGTTGACAAGATTCTTAAAAATTATACCATCAAAAACCGACAACAATAAGGAACACACAAACACCTACTCCAAAACATCTACACCAAACAAGGAAAAATCAAAATACTAACACCCCTACGTTTACCAAATCCTAAATCCTCATTACATACACGTCCAATAATAAAGATTACACACTGTTGATAAATTATTTCTCCTTTAAAAGACTATAATAACAAGGATTCACCACGAGTCTCCCAATGAACGAATCGGCGGTGTTGGAACGCGTCTTCTGAACGGAGAAATTAACGAGCGTCTGTAGCAAGATGACCAAGAAGATGATCACGATGGAGACGAAGAGCCAGATGTCTATTAGCTTGAAGTAGGACGTCTTAAGGAGAGCGTTTGATGTCTGAATTAGAGCGGAGACATATTAAGACATATTAGAACACGGTAGGGGTGTAGGGGTGTTGGTAGGTGTGTTTACTTATGTCTGAATTAGAGAAGGAGACATATTAGAACACGGTAGGGGTGTAGGTAGGTGTGTTTACTTATGTCTGAATTAGAGGGGAATTATAAGTTTAGGGTAGGGGTGAAGGGGTGTTGGTAGGTGTGTTTACTTATGTCTGAATTAGAGAAGGGGTATTAGAACACTGGTAGGGGTGTAGGTAGGTGTGTTTACTTTTGTCTGAATTAGGAGACATATTAGAACACGGTAGGGGTGAAGGGGTGTTGGTGGTGGTGTTTACTTATGTCTGAATATTGAGAAGGGTGTTGGAGACTTATGTCTGATTAGAGAAGGAGATTTAGAACATGGTAGGGGTGCAAGGGTGTAGGTAGGTGTGTTTACTTATGTCTGAATTAGAGAAGGAGACATATTGGAACACGGTAGGGGTGTAGGGGTGTTGGTGTGGTAGTGTGTTATCTATGTGGGGTGAATGTTGTTAGAGAAGGAGACATATTAGAACACGGTAGGGGTGTAGGTAGGTGTGTTTACTTATGTCTGAATTAGAGCGGAGACATATTAAGACATATTAGAACACGGTAGGGGTGTAGGGTGTTGGTAGGTGTGTTTACTTATGTCTGAATTAGAGAAGGAGACATATTAGAACACGGTAGGGGTGTAGGTAGGTGTGTTTACTTATGTCTAAATTAGAGACATATTAGAACACAGTAGGGGTGTAGGGGTGTTGGTAGGTGTGTTTACTTATGTCTGAATTAGAGAAGGAGACATATTAGAACGGTAGGGGTGTAGGGGTGTGTAGGTGTGTTTACTTATGTCTGAATTGAAAGGAGACTACGGGTAGGTGTAGGGGTGTTGGTAGGTGTTTACTTATGTGAATTAGAGAACATATTAGACATAGAACACGGTAAGGGTGTAGGGGTGTAGGTAGGTGTGTTTACTTATGTCTGAATTAGTATTAGAACACGGTAAGGGTGTAGGGGTGTTGGTAGGTGTGTTTACTTATGTCTAAATTAGAGACATATTAGAACACGGTAGGGGTGTAGGGGTGTAGGTAGGTGTGTTTACTTATGTCTGAATTAGAGAAGGAGACATATTAGAACACGGTAAGGTGTGGGGTTGGTAGGTGTAGGGGTGTTACTGAATTAGATATTAGAACACGGTGGGGTGTAGGGGTGCTTATGTCTGGAACATATTAGTAGGGGTGTTGGTAGGTGTGTGTTTACTTATGTCTGAATTATTAGAACACGGTAGGGTGTAGGGGTGTTGGTAACTTATGTCTGAATTAGAGAAGGAGACATATTAGACATAGAACACGGTAAGGGTGTAGGGGTGTTGGTAGGTGTGTTTACTTATGTCTAAATTAGAGACATATTAGAACACGGTAGGGGTGTAGGGGTGTAGGTAGGTGTGTTTACTTATGTCTGAATTAGAGACATATTAGAACACGGTAAGGGTGTAGGGGTGTTGGTAGGTGTGTTTACTTATATGCCGTGTCGTTGCAGTTATACGCGGATATAAGTATATATACACATGATATAAATATAGTTCGTTGAAGAAATAAACCGAGAGGAAGACAGTTGGATAGTTGAATTATGAATTCATAAGAAACCAGGAGAAAAAAAGAACTTTATTAAAGAAATAAATCGAAAAAAAATAAATGGATAGTTGAATTAAGAATTTAAAAGGAACCAGAAGAAATAACTTTTTTTTTTTTTTTCAAACAGACTTAGTACCGACGGCCTGGGGGGTCCTAACCTGCGTGAGGAGTGACGTCAGCACCAAAAGCGACGTCACGGCCACAACCACACGCGAATTGAAGTCATCCGGGTTGAAGAAGAAAGTAGCATAGGCGATGAGGATCAGGAGGACCGTTGGGATGTATAAGGTGAGGAGGTAGAAGGTGTAGCGGCGATAAAACCGGACCTTTACTTGAATCACGGAAAATTCTCCTTCGTTCGAGGAGGATATGGTCGTTGTCCCTTGGTTAAAAACAGCAAAAATAAATAGATAGATCAATGAATAACGAAAATAATAATAATAATAATAACATAAAGTAAAACCGGTTACTGGTTTCAGGCGAGTTGGTAATTTCACCTACAAACGTCTCTAACTATTTCTAGAAAATAGAAGCCCGTGTAGTTAGTGCGATAAAAGATAGATACCTTTTTTACATTCTCCTTTTATAGTAATACCTATTTTGCAGACAATTTCCTTAGCAAGATAGAAGAAAGTCTTACCACACTGTTGTTACTTTAGGATAGATTATTACTCTAGGGAAACGGACTTATAAACAACTCTGCTAGGTGTTTATAGCAAACTATCGCTTCTACATCGTTAACACAAACAAAACGCTTTTCTTTATACAAACCAAATCATCTATTTCTTCTGGATATAGAGAGAATTTAGAATAATTGTCCAGGGGATAAACTTACCGATCTGGTACTCAATGAGAAAGGTTGGGCCGCTGTAGAGTGAAAGACCAGGTTCTAAGACCATGTAGGTGGAGGCGGCAGACACGAGCGTGAAGTTCAGACTGCATTCCTGTGACGCAAAAGCAATCGGTCTTATATCTATATGTCTATCTGTATCTTTATCTACCTATCTCTCTCTGTATCTATCTATCCGTCAATTTCTATCTATATATACTTTGTGTTATATAGATTATTTATACAGTGAGATGAGACGAGGGTTGTTTATGAGGATCATTTGTTCAGTTGAGAAACTTATTACGTAATTTTGAAAAGAATTTCGTAATTGAAAAGTGTTATAAAAGATAACAATAGGAATTTTGTGCAATATGGATTCTACACCATGACATGAAACGAATGCTGTTAATGAGAATAGGTTGTACGGTTGAGGTACGTATGAAGGAAAATCAAACGCTCTCTCTCTCTCTCTCTCTCTCTCTCCTCACTCACTCACTCATCACTCACTCACACCTCACTCTCACTCTCACTCTCACTCTCATCTCTCTCTCTCTTCTCTCTCTCTCTCTCTCTCTCTCTCTCTCTCTCTCTCTCTCTCTCACTCACTCACTCTCACTCACTCTCATCTCTCTCTTCTCTCTCTCTCTTCTTCTCTCTCTCTCACTAATCACTCACTCACTCACTCT
>NW_020870934.1:216494-218994 GCF_003789085.1 Penaeus vannamei
AGATATGCATATGAAGAAAAAATGAATTAATTTGGATTCGATGTGTATAAAGAAAAGTATTTGATATGTGTATAAAAAAAAGGAATTCAGTTGTATTCGATGTGTGCAAAAACAATATACATTTCTGTGTATTCGTTATGTGTATAAGGCAATAAATTTGTATTAGATATGTATATATAGAAAAGATTATACATCCCTCTGTATTTGGAATATATATAACAAACTATGAATTCCTTGTAAACTGTACATGTATAAAAGAGAATATGAGTTACTTACAAAATGTTTATAGAACATCACTTTACTTACAAAATGTTTATAAAACATTATTTTTTAGGGATACACTATATAAATACAATACACAACACCAAAACCAAACACAATTAAGTGAATAAAATGAATTCAAAACCTCTACATCATACACGGCGTTCACACAAGGCCCGTACTCGTGTTCAAGTGTTCATACTCATGTGTTCATACCCGGGCGATCTTCTTAGCATCAAGCACTCGTGACCAGATGTTGAGATGAGTGACCTCGCCGCAGAAGCTTTGGTCGCGCTGGAAACCTCCTCCGAATGAGTCCTGCTCTTGACCTGGGAGTTGGAGGAGAAAGAGAAAAAAAGAAGAAATTTTAAAAAGAAGAAGGAAATGCTATTGATAATAAATTCGTTATGTAATAAACTTTGGATACATGATACTGTGGTAAAGAAAAAAAAATGTTTTAGTGATATTTAGTGCTCTTGACCTGGGAGTTGGAGGGGAGTAGTTGAAGGAGAAAATGAAAAAAGAAAAAGAATAGGAAAAAGCTATTGATGATAAATTCGTTCCTACTGGATACATGATACTGTGGTAAAAAAAAAGTTTTGTGATATTTAGTGCTCTTGACCTGGGAGTTGGAGGGGAGTAGTTGAAGAGAGAAAAAAAAAAAAAAAAGAAAATTAAAAGAAGAAGAAGGAAATGCTATTGATAATAAATTCGTTCCTATTGGATACATGATACTACACGAAAAAGTCTGTTTTCATGGCATTTAGTGCTCTAGACCTGAGAGTTGGAGGGGAGTAGTTGAAGGAGAAAAAGAAAAAAAAAAGAAAATGAAAAAAGAAGAACGCAATGCTATTGGTAATAAATTCGTTGTTATTGGATATATGATACTGTGGTAAAAAAAAAAAAAAAAAGTTTGTTTTAGTGGTATTTAGTGCTCTTGACCTAGTAACTGGAGAAGAGTAGTTGAAGAAGAAAATTTAAAAAAAGAAGAAAATGCTCTTGATAATAAACGCTCTTACTGAATACACAATACTGCAGTTTAAAAAGTTGTTTTAATGATAGTGCTCTTGACCTGGGAGTTGGAGGGGAGTAGTTGAGGAAGAAGAATCAAATGCTATTGGTAATAAGCTTCTTATTGGAGATAGAATTCTGTGGAAATATTTCACTTAGATGTATTTAGTGGGATTCAGTGCTCCTTGACCTGGGTTTTGGAGGGGAGTTGTAAAAAATGTCTTCGACTACAAATACGAGTATGTTCTAAGCCTATTTTGCTGTAAGATAGGCTTGCTTTAATAGTATTAAGTGATCTTGGCCTGGGAGTTTTCGATAATAAACGTGCGGTAAAAAGGGACTTGTTTTATTTGAAAACTATTTTCTTGCTTTGATAATGTATGATCAAACGTTGATAAAATAAAGAAATGGAGTTTAGTGTTATTTAAAAAAAAAAATGTTGCTTGTATTGATAATGTAATTAACTGTAGCAAAAAAACAAACAAACAAAAAACAAGACAATCTTATACCCAATTTCACAATTACTAAGCCTCGTGACCCACAAATCCGATTAATCTAATTTCCACACGACATCGCTCATCCAAAAATCCCCCTCATACCCCCAATCCGAGCAGAAGAACACCGAGAACCCCTCAGATCGGTGCCAGTGCCAACCTACCTATAACAAAGGCACCATTAGCAAGCAGGGGCGTGGTGGGTGATGAGAAATTCGACCTTGCTTGCATTTCCCCGTCCATGTAGATGACCCAAGCGGACTGGTCGAAATTGTACGAGAAACAGAAATGCTGCCTAGTGCGGAGTGGCGTTCTCAGCGCTGTTATGGGCGGTGCCCCTGGAGGCCACCATGGTTTTATTATTATGTCTCGGTGATTATCTAATTATTATTATTATTTTTATTATATATTATTTTATTATTATTATCATTTATTATTATATTTATTATTATATCATTATATTATTATTATTATTATATCATTATTATTATTATCATTAATTATTTATTATCATTATTATTATATTATTCGTGGTCTATAACGTGTTATGCCATATTGCGCTGATGTGTTCATAATTTTGCTTTTGTTTATCTATTTAATATATATCTGTTTGTTTATTCAACCTACATATATTTGTATATTCATTAGATATATTTATTGTCTTTCTATATAAAATCTATTAATTTAATGCCTATTTGTCTATTGATTGATTTAATCTTTTTTATACATTCATT
>NW_020870934.1:223994-226494 GCF_003789085.1 Penaeus vannamei
TATATATATATATATATATACATATATACATACATACATGTATATATATATATATATATATATATATATATATATATATAATATTTATTTATTTTTCTTTTTTTTTTTTTTTTTCTTACTTTTTTTTCTTTTTTTTCGTCATTTCATTACCATCTACATGAATTCTATGATTACTTACACGTGTACCTCTATCGCCTCGACATTTTCCCATCATTCCCTAAGCTCTTTTCTCACCTTCAATTCCCGATACTCGACACCAAACCTGTCATTTTCCTCCTCATCATCCTAGTTCGATACCAGTCCAGTCTTTTAACTCTCATACAGGGTCAAATAGATATCCCTGATGCCCTAAATTCATCCTTAACTTCTTTCTTCTTTTATAGGGTTTTAGGCCCTTAACTTCGGTGCAGTGGCGGACAAATTGTCAGGAAGTGAAGCTTCGAACCTCTCTCACGCTATGCCAAAAGATGTGGAGCCGGATTCTTAGAAACGTTAAGGCGCCGTGTATCCTTAAGGCGCCTGAACTTACGGCCAAGTGATTTTACAACCCAATACACAGAGCAAGGGACCCGCCATAGTGGTGCGAGTGAAGGCGCCTTAGGTTAAGTTCAGGCAAAGGGAGAGCAGCCGTTAACGCTTTACGGCGGGCGGGAAATCAACACTCTTCGCTCTTATACAAGGGGAATACAGCAGGACGGTTAAATGACAATAATAATAATAATGGTAATAATGATAACAATAACAATAATATTACTTATTTCAATAATGATACTGATGATAATGATAATTGATAACAACTATACTTATAACAGTAATAATGATAACAACAACAATAAGAATAAGAATAATTTCGCAACCAAGTCCCTTCCATAAATCTTGAATTGCTTAAAAATGGATGACTACAACTAGGGTGAAAACGACCTAAGATCTATTTCTTCTTCATCGCCGAATGCGCTGCCTCCAACTTAGTCTCTCCTGTGGATCTTTCTCTTTTAAGTCTCATTTGTAACGTATCATCCATTATATAGGGTGATGCAGTGATTTTACAGATCCATGCTCTTCGCCAACTACATAACGAGATGCCCCAATCTTATGGTACCCTGTCTGTCTGTCTGTCTGTCTGTCTCTCTCTCTCTCTCTCTCTCTCTCTCTCTCTCTCTCTCTCTCTCTTCTCTCTCTCTCTTCTCTCTCTCTCTCTCTCTCTCTCTCTCTTTTTACTTAATGACTGATCAGCAGTTGGTGTCATCCCTAAATCTTATTTGAAGTCAACTTAAATAACTTACCTTCAAACCGGAGAATAACAGATGCTATTATATAAGTCATAACTATAACCTATACCATAAGACTAGCGTGATGGGTGTACCACTTTCCTGCACGCAAAAGCTGAAGCATTTTCCCAGATTGGAGACTTGAGTTATGGCGAATTCGTCACTACATGATGGAGTGAAATTACCCCCTTTTTTGCATGGGCGGAGATATGCAAGTCAAAAAGCCATTCGTCTAAATCCCATAAAAGGCAATGAAGGAAATGTTTTCGGAACGCTAAAATCACTTCGCTGCAAACCATTTTGTTATGCGATTGTGAGTAAAATAGGGAGATTTAGGAGTTCCTAGCACGCCACCAGAGCGAAAGAGATATAAAGTGTATATCTGGAATTGCTCTTATACTGAAGGGCATTGATTATTGTACATTCAGATTACTGGAATGTCCGTCCACACTTTAGTTTATTTCCGTCGCCGACAGAGTGCGCTGGTAGTTATTTTATGCTTATTGATAGGATAATAATGTATGTTAGTGGTGACTGCAACTCCAGTACACTCTATATATATATATATATATATATATATATATATATATATATATATATATATATATATATATATATATATATATATATGTATATATATATATATATATATATATAATAATATATATAATATATATATATAATATAATGTATATAGTCATATATATATATGGTATACCTATATCATGTAACTTATAAATAGTATACATATATCATACATATATACATATATATATATATATATATATATATATATATATATATATATATGTATACGTATGTGTGTGTGTGTGTGTGTGTGTGTGTGTGTGTGTGTTGTGTGTGTGTGTGTGTGTGTGTGAGTGTGTGTTTGCAATATAGTACATACCACACACACACACAACACACAACAGTAAAATATATATAATGAATATATATATATAATAATAATATATATAATATATATAATAATATTTTATGTGTTTATTAGTGTGTGTGTGTGTGTGTGTTGTGTTGTGGTGTGTGTGTGTGTGTATTAGTGTATGTGTTTGTGTTGTGTGGTAGGTATATCATATCATTTTATACATACATATGTATATATACATATATAATATATATAGTATGATTATATATATTATAGTATATATATATTATATATATATATATATATTTATGCATACCAGTATATATATATGTGTGTATAATATGTGTGT
>NW_020870934.1:233994-236494 GCF_003789085.1 Penaeus vannamei
TTGTAGATGTATGTGTTGTCGGTATGTTCGAAGTTGTTGTAAGGATGATGTTTGTAGTAGAGGCGTCAGACGTCGTTGGAAGTATAGATGTTGTAGCAATGGATGTGGTAGTGGATGTAGGTGGAACAGTGGATGTATCTGATGAAGTAGAAGACACCGAAGTGTGCACAGCCACTGACGAAACGTGTGAATTAAGTGTTGAATGTTTTGCCACAGTCGTCTGAGGAATTTCACTGGAAGAAGTCTCTCCTGGGGTCGTGGTCCTACTAGATACAGTAGTAGGAATAGGTGTTGAAGTCTTTACTATGTTAGTAGTTATAGGAGTCGTAGTAGTAGAAGTCAAAATGTCACTTGTTGTAGTTGTGGTAGTTGTAGAGGAGCAATATGAAGCAGGCTGTGTACACCGACATACGCCTTCATCCTGGACGTATATATAGTAAAGGACTGAGGACTCAACGCACGTGACTTCTGTCAGGACCGCTTCACAATGCAACACGGTCTCCTGGCTACATTCGCACCATGTGCTTGTCATGAGCTCGTGATAGTTCGGGAAATAGCAGAAACTACTGCACTGTCCCTCTAACCAGCAAGTATCGCCTGGTTGTCCTGAAATGAAGAAAATCTATGAAGTGATTACAAGTCGGAATATAAGAACACACACACACACACACAAACAAACAAACACACACACACACACACACACACAAATGATATAATAATAAAAAAATGGCACTTAAAGCGAAACATTAGACAACACTGCTCACTCAGGAGGTCCTCGGTGCAGTCATAGTGAACCTTCCAGTACTGTCCGTCGCAGGTAGCGTTGATAAAGTTGGTGTTGAGGAGCTGGTTGTAAGTCCCGTTCACGCACATTCCATACGCCACGGAGCCTGATTTTGGAGTCTGGTCAAGGAGGGTCCAGGTTGCCAGGCTGTAACTGGGCTCTTGTGGGCATTCTGGGGAAGGAGAGAAAGAAAAAAAAAAAAAATGAGAAGGAAAAGAAGGAGGAGAAGAGAAAAAAAAGGAGGAGCAATGGAAACATTTAAACATCATCAATAGGTGTCATTTCGAAGGCCCCCCAGATGGAAAGTCCCTCCCACCCCCTTTTAACCCTCGCCACTTTGCTATGCCACTGTACAGGAGGATGTGCCTTACCTCCATTTACCGCCAGCACGAGAATGAGGACCACCAGGCATCGATGAGGCGCCCCTTGTCTTCCGCTGCAACATCTGAAATGCAACTGCCATCAGGGGTCTACGGAGCCTCATATGGAGCATGGCATTAAGTGGTTCATATTCGCGTCTGAAATGTCTGTGTCTGTCTGTCTTTATCTCTCACTCTCTATATATGTATATATGCATATATATATATATATATATATATATATATATATATATATATATAATCATTTATGTTGTCATATATATGTATATTGTATGCATCATCATATATTATTGTTATTATATGGGGTGTATGAGGAAGCAATGACTCCGTCGAAGTTATTACAATTAAATATATAGTGATTCAACAATTATGTAAATTCACTTATCAAGCTTTAGAACCTTAAATATCCAGGCAAAACAAGAATTTTAACACCAGCACTTAACACTCCTGCTTGACTTTCCCAATTCAATAGACCATTGTAGCAAAACTAACCATTTATAGATTATTATTATGATATACTATGCTAGTTATAATACTAAATTTTGCTATATGGATATGCTTTAAAAAACAAACAAACAAACAAACAAACATGAATAAGCGTTTCAGTTGGGCTTTGGCAATTCAGTATACATATGAATATATATATGTGTGTGTGTGTGTGTTTGTGTGTGTGTGCGTGGGCGTACTTATGTGTATATGAGTGTATATCTAAATGTATTTATATTTAGCATCAGTTCACAAAACTTACGGCCAAATAGTCTGCATGTCTTTACGATAAAAAATAAAATAAATCAGAAAATACGTTAGTAATCATTTAGTTTATTCGCAATTCCTTCCACTGGAAATTGATTACAAACTGACGTATTTTTTACGATACAATAAAAAAGTTCCTTCTTATTTTGAGCAAGAGAGAGTCAGTGAATTCTAAATATGCTAACTGTATATTAGGCAACCTATATATGCTTCCTTCAAAATACATATTTATATAGAAATCAATCCTTGTACGTATATCTCACTCTCACATCTATATTTGTCACACAAATTGTATATATAAGTATATATATATACATATATATATATATATATATATATATATATATATATATAATATATATATATACATATCTATATATCTATCTATCTATATATATATATATATATATATATATATATATATATATATATAATATATAGAGAGAGAGAGAGAGAGAGAGGAGAGAGAGAGAGAGAGAGAGAGAGAGAGAGAGAGAGAGAGAGAGAGAGAGAGAGAGAGAGAGAGAGAGAGAGAGAGAGAGAGAGAGAGAGAGAGAGAGAGAGAGAGAGAGAGAAGAGAGAG
>NW_020870934.1:241494-251494 GCF_003789085.1 Penaeus vannamei
GTTCGATAGATGGCAACCGCTGATGGAGTTTAGGGCGGCTGACAGAGGAGCTGCGAGTTTCTTAGCCAGGCGGTGTGGAGCACTTCCGGTCCCGTTGGTGATGGGTCTCACAGGGTTACCTTCCTTGTGGGTCTTGATGCTGCCTGATCTCCTTCACAGACTCAATGCAGTGCACCCCTCCATCCAATTCACCACAGAAGAAGAGAGGGATGAACAACTCCCTTTCCTGGACACCATGATCCACAGGAGACCTAATGGACCGGTATTTTCAGTATACAGAAAACCCACAAATAAAGATGATTTCATTCACTATTTTTCTGCCCATAGTAAGAGAACCAAAGAAGGCGTGGTCATTGGTTTCCTCCTCCGGGCCCTCAGAATATGCAGCCCTGAGTTCTTGGAGGATGAGATGAAACACGTCTACAACACCTTCCAACACCTCCACTATCCCCGCTCCATGCTCACCCACCTCCGACGCAAGGCCGAAAAGATCATGAGCAGGCCGAGAGGTGAGGACACACAAAGTAGAACTCAGAGGATAATCATCCCCCACTCGGAATTGACTGAGCACCTGCAGGCCCTGGTGGGCCATACTCTCAAGATAGCTACGTCTTCAGGCAAGAAGATCGGAGACATCGTGAGAGAGAAGAGGTCAAACCATAACAGACCCCTCAGCCAGGTGTACAGCATACCGTGTGGGGGCTGTGATAAGGTATACATAGGCGAGACATCACGAGGACTGCACGAACAACGTATCAGTCAACACCGCAGCGCTCTCCGACGCCATGACACGAGAAGCGCCTTCGTTGTTCACGCAGACACCGATGGTCACCTCCCGAAGTGGACCCAGGCCTCCATCATAAAGCAAGGCCTGGCCCCACGGCAAAGGAAGATGGTAGAAGCGGCGTTCATTCATACAACTAACAACATCAACACCGCTACGGGGAGCCATGAACTAGCCAAGGTCGTCGCTCACCTGATTACCGGCGTGACCTGATCACCCAATAGTTGTATATATACTCCTCTATGTACCTCATGTAACATATGCCCTGACGAAGCAATAGTGAAAAGGCCTTCGGCATATTCGTGTGTTTTCTTGCCCTTCCCTTCGTCGTTCCAGTTGCAATCTGTTCAACATGAATTCCACACACACACACACACACACACACACTCTCTCTCTCTCTCTCTCTCTCTCTCTCTCTCTCTCTCTCTCACACACACACACACACACACACACACACACACACACACACACACACACACACACACACGCACACACACACATACACACGCACACGTACGCACACGCACACGCACACACACACACGCACACGCACACGCACACGCACACACATATATACGTAGACATATATATATACACACACACACACCATCCACGCATGCATATTTGCAATTTGATAAGACTAAAACATTCGCATGTGTAAATACTTTTTTTTTTATATAAACTCTTTCGACGATCAGTCATTTTCAAACTATTTATATGACATTTCTCAAAAAGTACGTTACAATCCGCAGCCGAAATGATTACAGAAAAGGCATTCCCATCAGAAAGGCCTTAAAGATTATAGGAATATCAGTTCAATAAAGTTTTAGTTTTTCTTATATATATATATTATTTTTGTAACTTCACAAAGATAAATGGCGTGAAGGTAAAAGCTTGTGGATTAGTTTTAGTTATGATGGTCACGGCCAGTGCTCTGCAGACGATGGTGGCTGTCATCAGTGTGTGTTCGTCTGCATACATTTTACACATGAACACACACACGCGCACAAACAAGCACACACACACAGATAAATGCATGTATATATCTATATCTATCTATATATTTATAAGTATATATATATGTGTATATAAGCATATTTATATACATATAAGATGGAATCGAGGACAATTTCGAAACTGTTGTCTCACTCTCTTCAATAAATCTAGTTTGTGCATTGTGGGTTTTTCTATCATAGTATCAACACGGTAGAATGTTTTTCTATTCATAAGTACACATACATAATATATATATATATATATATATATATATATATATATATATATATGAATATAAGTATTTATACATATATATATGTGTGTATGTATGTATGTATATTTGTGCGTGTATAAGTGGATATGTATGTATGTGTGCTTGCGTATACACCGTCACTTTCATTCACAGTGGAACATATGAAAAAAAATAAAAAATCATAGAAAAGGAAAGAGGAAAATTTGCGCGAAAAAAACAAATAAAACACGAAGAAATGACTGACGTTTAGCAATAAAACGCAAAAGACAAACAGTACTTGTTCAAATATCGTGCAAGCTAAAACTTCCCGATTACCAAAGCACGTTTGAAAAGATTTTTAGAATAGAGTTACGAGTGTTGACATGCTCGCAGAATCACTATCAAGCAGTGTTTTTTTATGATCCTCGAATATTATGTGCATTTACCTAGGTTAGAATAGTTTTGATATTTAAGCAATATGAATTTTCTCTCTAAATCAGTTATCAGCATTTTTATTTACAGACAGAAATATTGTCCATTTGTTCATCAATGAAAAAAGACTTTCTCTGATTTAACGAAACTTTTCGAAGGCCATCAATTGTTGTGTAAATGCTGTGTCATGCTTGGACTTTTCTGCATTATTTTATCGCTGCCACCACGGGAACTGTTATCTTCTTGACGCCCGCAGTCACACGAGCGGTACGAACCACGGAGCTGGATCAACGAAGGTTAGTAAACGCAGGAACTGGCGATGTTCGACGTAATTAAATATACACACATGCACATACACACACATATGCAAGTAAATAAATAGACAGATAAATTAATAAATAAATGAATATATATGTATATATATATATATATATATATATATATATATATATACTATATGCAGAGGCCTACACACACTGTAATCTGGGGGAGGGGGGCATGGGTCATGTAAACAAACCAGCGAAGAAGCAGTTGCCTTGTATTTGTTTAAAAATAATTTTACAGAATAAATAAAAAACATTTTGCATTATTATAGTGATCATCAATTAAAACATGATTTGAACAAAAGGACCAGCAGAAATTTACTAGCAAAAACAATAATTATAGTGTGACTGGGAATCATGACATTTAGGAGAAATGCTAGTGATATTGAGAGAGAAAGAAAAAAAAACACGGAATAGTTAAAGAACCAAGTACACATTGTTAGTGTGACACCTTTTAAGAGTGAATAACATGTCCAAAGAAAATAATACTGTGGATAATACTGTGATTCACATTTTTTCTTTTGATTCCATTCATCTAACTCCTAATACGTATCCTAACATTTGTTTGGATTTCTCAGACATATATCAAATATTTCTTGGAGCCTTCTACACCACATTATTATTATTATTATTATTTTCTCATAAGCAATTTGGTGATCGGAGTTCTCCAGAGTGAGTTACCAGTTACTGTTTTCCTGAAACTGAAGAGAGTATAGCTTCCTTCTCTCTCTCTCTCTCTGTTTTTCTTCTATTTTATGTAACATTGTAATATGATACAATAATGCAATTGGCATTAAATTAACACACCGTATTATCACCCAACTGCTATTTATACGTGTACATAGATCAATTAGTATATTACCATTCCTTAGTTTCTTGAAGCATATATACATTGTTGCCATAGTCTCGTACAGTAAGTGATAAGACAAGCGTGAAATAGAGCAGTCTACTTGGTATGTCTACACATGTCCAGCTGTCTACTATAACGGCTGCCAGATGAAGGATGTTTATGTTGTGACGTCATTTAGGCGCCGGAATCACTTTTTTAAGATTTTTTTTTCAAAACAAGAACGTACTTTACCAAAACATTCTGGTTATGTGCGTAAGTTGTCCCCGAGGATATGAAACCGTATGACTACGATATTTTTTTTTTCTATTTGTTAATTCATGTATACCTTTATCATTTTATTATCATATTATTATATAATCATATTTGATCTTTTCATTTGTAGGAAAGGCATGAATGAGAATGGACATCTTCATAATACAATACAGATATACATGTATTTCTAACGAAGATATATTCGAAACCGGTCAAATAAACCTCCTGTATTACGAAGATATCCATTCTCATTCATCCCTTTTCTACATTTGTTAACATGAATACGGTTCCCCTATTCATTTATTCATTCATTCAGAGACCGAGTCCCTTGTTCACTCACGTATCATACAAAACTCAGTCGCATACGGCTAACAAGTATTCTGTTATGAGGTCAGTACTTCCGTGCAGTGACGGTGAGTGTGTCCGGGCTTCGGTACATGCTGGAGTGTCCTTTCCCAACTCGCTGATAGTGTTGGTTAAGAGTTAATTTGAGTGGGACCATGTCGCTGATGGAAGGTTTTATTGCACTGTACGCACGCACGAGCGCACACACACACGCTTACAAACACACGCGCGCGCAGCACGCAGGACACACACACACACACACACACACACACACACACACACTACACCTCCCCCCCCCCCCTCACCACACACACACACACACATATACACAACATGTATGCAATAGGATATATTCATAATATATTACTATAAGATATATTAACATAATATTAACTGACCTTTTAATAGATATTATATATGTAATTAATAATTAATTAGAATAGTGATATAGATTGATATAGATATTTAAGTATTAAATATTTAGTAATATATATCAGTTAGAATATTAATATATGAATAATTTATATATTAGATTACATATATTTGTTATATAAATTAGAATATTAATTTATAGTATGGAATGTAGAGTAAATATAGTAATGATAGTGATTGAATTAGTGTAGTAGTGAATTACGTATAATGATAATTTTTCAGCACACTACTAATGAGTACAGGAATATATAATATTAACATAGAACTTATAGTGGTATTAATGAGTATTAGATATAGATAAACATGATGTGGATATAGTATATATAATATCAGGTAATATATTCTTGATATGAGAGTATACATGTCATAGATGAAATATAAGGATTGGATGAGATGAGTATATTAGATATAATATAGATAAGCAATCAGACATTTGAACATAATGGTAGAGTGATAGTAACATGAAGTAGAACTAGAGTATATAACAGATGTAGAGATGGGAACGCGATGATATCAGTGAGGAGAAGTAAAATGTACTAGAGATTATATGTTAGTAGAATGTAAGTTATTAGGTGTATAGCTATTAAATAAAGATACATACAAAGCTATCATTACATTGTAGCGCATCCGCAATCACTTGTACACTCACACAACCATCTTACCACACACACAACTTATACACACACACACAACACAACTAATATAATATATTTTTTATTTAATATTTTAGATCATATTGATTATAAATTTTTAGTATCAATATATATAAATAAATATTTTATTTCCCACGGTATATTATAATTTTAATAATTTATAAACTATATACTTCTCCTTCGGGAAGTTCTAATCACCTTAGATTCCCTAGTATGTGTCTCCACGCTCCCACAGTTCCTCCAATATACCCACCGAAACGACTCCATCCTTACCCTACACAATGCCCACACAAAACACCAATCTACAACTACACAACCATCCACTCACCTACGATATCATGATGTACTGACTTTCTCGGTCTTCTCTCTTATCCTCTCTCTCTACACTCTACTTCCGTCTCTATCTCGTCATAAATCTCTCCAATAGTCCATCTTATTAGAAAAAACGTAATGAAGTCACACGCGGCTCTACTTCCTAAGTGAATACCAAGTTGTTATATTATAATATACTCTTGGCTCAGCTAGTGATTTATATCGTGAACTGGATTTTATGCTAGCATATAAATTATGTGCTATTATCATGTGCTATGTTGTATATTGAGTGAAGGATCACGTTACTATTAATCCTTGCCTGGGCGGATAGAATTCCTAGAGGTGCTCTAATATATTATACTTACTAGGTCATATGGTTGTATCTCGCGATGTATTTATTCGGTGATAATATTTGTTTTTGATTTCTAATTATATGTGGTAATGTCCTACTTTTGTGAATTATAATCCGTGGTATCAAGTTAGATATTAAATTTTTGAATTAGTGTACTAGAGTAATAACACACAACGATGATTAGTAATGCAAATATATGTGCTAGCTTTGGGTGGTGTGTTGAAGAAATATATATGTATAATCTATAACAAATCAATATGCTAGATACGCATGTTATATATGTAGATAAATAGAGTTTAGTAAATTAATTATATAAATACTCTAATTCTTCCCCTATATATTAATATATATTATAGGTATATATATTATGTCTTACCTATAGTTATCCAACATAACATTAATAATAATTTATTAATATCAATATTCAACAATCCTACTTAAGTAATCTCACTCACACAACAATTATAATTAAAATACTAATTTATAACCAATATATCCGCAGCTATATTAGTATAATCATATATAATAATACACGTAGCTATCCTATAAACCATATTAACTACGTATTCTTTCAATATGATATTATTATATCTATTTCAATATAACATATTGTAACTAAACTATATCGAATACCATACACGCTACACCCACACACAACCCATAGCTCATGATCATGATGTAGTGTATGTTTATCGTCAAGTGTCTATCTATAATTCTAAATCCATTCAATATACTATCATATAATGGTTTACACTTGAATAATTCTCAATCTATATACACCCGATCAACATATTTCCCTTCTTCGCAATAAGAACAAGAAAATCTCCAGCGACCTCTAAGGAAGGAAATATGGACGTGTCTCCTCAAATTCAACTGAATGATGTCCACAGATTAGACACGGAGTAAATCCTAGTCGAGATAATACAACACGTCTTACCGATAACAACTTGGATAATCGACCTGGTAAACTTCACGTTTCGAAGAGTAGAGATCGCATGATGTGAGCATTGAGACTGAATTCTATGATCATAGAACGAATGAGGAGGTCTTAGAAAGAAAAAATTATAAAAAACAACAAGAAGAAGTAAAGTGATAGAGGGCACCGACCGAGAGACCGAGAGATGACTAGAGTATAGATGCGAGACGAGAGACGACAAAGTGAATGCCAGAACAACACACGAACGGAAATTTTCTAAATCAATAGTGTCAAATCAACTAGTAGAACAAAACAAATCATACTAGTCGACAATCAAATGACTATATTGACTAGCCTCCTTTTACTTTATCATCTCTGATAAACTACTTTTGATATAGTGCATCTGGACTTGGTTTTATAAGTAACGCATAGACCTTTCCCTCACTTCTACCATTAAATATCTCTTTTGATTTTCGTGATGTGATCTTCTACATGGTCGTGATTTCTCTTTAACATACTGTGTTGTTATGCCGTGTCCTTTTCTCCTTAGATTCCTATATCGTAATATATCTAAATCTTTATCCTTAATCTTAAATGACAACTACTAGATATTATTTTCTCATTATCTTTCTATAATCTCATGTAATCATATACCCGTGATTAAAGATGTATAGATTCATTTATTCTATGTATATCTCATATTTCATGTGTACCTCTTATTATCGGTATTATTTCACCTCAGTCTAATCAGTAAAATAAATAGCTTCTATACACAAATAACTTCTATAATTCTACTACATCATACCTTACATTTCATGATATTCTCTGATTATATACTACACCAACAGTATATAGGATTCATCTGACTACACAATATAAACTCGATACCAGGATGCGAGATCACATCATAATTAAGTGCCATACTGATAAACTCATGAGTCCAATGTCTTAATTCGAGAAGAATTCATATCTAATATCTCTCAAGCTACTATATCACATGTCCACCAACCAAGTATATCAATCTAGCTGTTTTAATCTTGTATATATTATGTCTATAATCTCTCTATTTATCCGAAATCAATATTCTAATGGTAATTAATATATCTATATATCTAGTTAATCTATCGTATTCATCCTTACAATTTCAATCTGGTTCTACACACCACACACACACACAACACACACACACAACACAACACACACACCCACACAACACACACACACTACACACACACACAACACCACCACAACACACACACACTAACACACAACACTCCACTATATATTACATATATATTATAATATATATATATACTATTATATATATTTATAATTATATATATATTATATTATGTATATGATAAATACATTCTAATATACTATATATTAGTATATGATACTGGTGGTGTATAACATGCATATATAGTTATATATATATATAAATTATTTAATAATATTATTATATATTATATATATTAATATCAAATATAATAATATATATTTAATATTTATATATATATAAATATAATAAATAAGTATGATAATATTTATTATAATATATTATTAATTAAATATGTAATATAATAATAATATTATAAATATTAAAATTAATTTATTCATATAAATAAATATAAATAATTAGTATATTATATTAATAATATAGTATATATTAATTATATAATATTAGTATATATATATATATATATATATATACTAAATATATATTATATATATATATATAGTATATATATATAGGTTATTTAAATATATAATATATATATAATGATGGGTATATAAGATAGTAATAGAATGAGATAAGTAGTTTAGATAGATAGAATAGATTAGTAATTATATAATTTAGATATTAGGTATATTAAAAGATTAAGATATCATAAATGTAGTAATAATTAGAATATAAAGATAGAATGATATTAGATTAAGATATTTAGTATAAATACAATGCACATAACGGAACCACCACACACCAACACACACACAACAGCCAACTCACGACACACACATTCACAGCACACATTCATATATAACTCATAACAGACTTAACTAGTAAATACTATAGATATATAAGACTACACGTACATACACTACAAGGTACAACATAATCAGAATAACTAATATATATGAATAGGCGATAACAAGACATATAAGGGTATAACCAGACTTATTATTAACCACACCAAAACACAAGCGTAATAAATATATAATATATAATAATTAATAATAATATAAATAACCTAATACACCATCATCAATCAACTAACAACCTAATCTATAAAACTAACATAACAATTATATATAAATATTCAATACAACATCTCTAAGACTGTGCATGCTGTAGTCGTCGTGTGAACTGTATACAATTCGAAACACTACAATGATGATAAGGTCATGAATAGAATAGAAATACACTAACATAACTACAATTAAACATACATAAATACTTAATATAATATATTTTAATTAATTTATATTATATATATTATATTATATATATATTATAATGTATATATATACTTACAGGTGTGCATACAAGATCAAAGATAGTTTAATGCCCAATAACTGATATATGAACGAAACAGTCATGCATCGGTTCGCAGAATCGAATTAATCACACGCCATTGTGCGCCTGGAAAACATGTTTTGATTCTCGAGAGATTTACTTGGATAAATATCTCAAATATTGATCGCCATATTCGTGTATTTTTTATTTACGAGGTGCCTCTGACCCGCCATGATGCCAATTATGGAATGAAATACGGTGTAAGTGGTTCTAAACGATAGATACGTGGGATTCAAAACCATAAAAAAGAAATATAGACAAAAGAAACCAAAAAACAAAAGACAGACGATCGAAGCGCGGGAATACGTGTACAAGCTTCGTCAATCGCACATGACTTGTGAATAAAGTTTTTTATTTTTTGTGTCTAGGGTTCATATCGGCAATAAATTATTACATTTACGGTATATGGTTTACCAAAAAGGAACGTGTAGATCATACACTCCTGAATATCAAACATAGTTCATGTTTTTTGCAGGTTAATTGTGCGGTATTTGTATATTGTTTAATGGAGTCCAACACTGTTCGAAATCTTTGGTATTTTAA
>NW_020870934.1:266494-268994 GCF_003789085.1 Penaeus vannamei
TAGTGAAGGTAATTTTCGAACCATGCACATAATACTTACATTTCTGACTGTCTGGTCCATCCCCCCCCCCATCTCTAACGACCCCTTCTCTATCTCTATGAGTCCTGTAGGAAATTTGGGTTTATATTTTTTTTGTTTTGTGTGTATGTGTGTGTGTGTGTGTGTGAGTGTGTGTGAGTGTGAGTGTGAGTGTGAGTGTGTGTGTAGTGTGAGTGTGTGTGGTGTGTGTGCGTGTGCGTGTGTGTGTGTGCGTGTGCGTGTGCGTGTGTGTGTGAGTGTGAGTGTGAGTGTGAGTGTATGTGTGTGTGTGTGAAGAAGGCGCTGTTAGAAGCTCCTGTAGGGCATTCGGTAACGAACAAGACCAAACTTACCAGGTGATATTGCCACACAGGTTGTCTTGCACGGCGATCGGGAACCACAGCGTACCGGGGAGCTGCACGGCCTACCTGGAGTGCGCGGAGGGCGGTGACGGAACCCCGAGGCCCAAGTCGTGTGGATTCCGTCAGGCATATTCCCCGCTCCTTGGGCGCTGCGTCGAGGAAACGCTCGTGAAGGTGAGACTCCTGTAGGAAACCTAGATGCTCGGAGTCCCCTGTAGGAAGCCTGGGCGCTCAGGGGCTCCTGTAGGAAGCCTGGGTCAGAGATAGGCGCTCAGGGGCTCCTGTAAGAAGAGAGGCTCCTGTAGGAAGCCTGCGTGCTCAGAGGCTGGCTAGGAAGTGCTAGGAAGGAAGCCTGGGTCAGAGTCTCCTGTGGTGCTCAGAGGAAGCCTGGGTGCCTGTTGCTAGGAAGGTAGGCTCCTGCTACTTTGTAGGAAGCCTGCGTGCTCAGAGGCTCCTGTAGGAAGCAGGAGGCTCTGTAGTGCTAGGAGGCTCCTGCTCCAGAGGCTCCTTAGTACTTTGTAGGAAGCCTGCGTGCTCAGAGGCTCCTGTAGGAAGCCTGGGTGCTAGGAGGCTCCTGTAGGAAACCCGGGTGCTAGGAGGCTCCTGCAGGAAGCCTGGGTGTCCAGAGGCTCCTGCAGGAAGCCTAGGTACTTAGAGGCACCTCTTATGTAGGAAGCAGAGGCTCCTGTAGTGCTAGGAGGCTCTAGGATGCTAGGAGGCTCCTGCAGGAAGCCTGGATGCCTGGGATCTGAGTCTCTTGTCGGAAGCAGGATGATTGTGATGTTTTTGGTGTAGATGGGTATTTATTTATCTATTTTTTGTAGAGGGGGCGCTGTGGGTAAGATGAAATGATGGGAATGGGGGAATTTCAACGAATGGATGGAAAGAGGTGGAAAGTACTCCAAAAATAATAAATAATTTAGAATACTGGTTTCTCGGTTTGTCTTCGAAGTGTTTGTCTATCTGCGTCTTTATCAGTATCTCTTTCTCTCTCTTTCACACACATGATAATATGTAAGTGAACGTCATGGGTATTACTTTTTCTATTTGTTTCAAAGGAGAAAATCGTTGCTCTATATTCACTGTCTTTTCCCTTGATTTTTAGGGTTGCAATGTGACGTTAAGGTTGTCCGATCGAAAGCAGATCCGCGTGCCTTCCCTGGACCCCGTCTGCGCGGACGCTCCCAACCAGTACCTTTGCGCCAATTGCAAAACGCTGGTGAACTGTATCAACGGCAAGGCATTTCCCTCGGTGTGTGGAAGCGGCGACTTCTGCTACAGCGACAACGAGTCCTTCGGCAGCAGCGTCTGTTACCCTGGGCTCCCAAGGTCCTGCGTGTGTGACGAGCGGGAAGTATTCTACCAGGACACTTACGACAGAGGGGCGTTTTTCCTTTGTGATAAGTACGGGGAGACGCACCTCCACCGATGCCCGGAGGGACAGGTTTTCGACGAGGAGGAAGTGCAGTGCAAGAGCGCGTCGGGTCTGCCTGCCTGCGTGACTCCGGGGAAGTTTGCTGTGCTCGAGGACTGCCGGAGGTACTATGCCTGCATCGTCACTGAGGAGGGGTGGCTGCAGCACGCGTTCACCTGCCCGCAGAGCAACGGCCCTTCCATGTACAACGAGGAATCGGGGCGGTGCGAGGACCCCTGCAACTGGCGCCTCCCCGACTTCGTTTGCGAGGACGAAGGTAGATTCGCAGACCCGATGGACTGCCGGAGATTCTTCGTATGTACGTTGGACGCGGAGTCGGGCGATTTCCGACAGGTGTCCCGACAGTGCCCCGAAGGATACGAGTGGGAGCAAGTCGTGAGGGATGGCACGGGTCGGTGCGTCCCCATGAGCTCCGAAGAGTGCAAACCGAACTACGTCACACAGTGCCACATACCTCAGAATCTCTGCGCCTAAGAATGTATTTCATGATCTATTTATCTTTATATTAATTAATTTCTGCGCGTATGATCAATCAATCTTGATTGTTAATTTCTGCGCGTGAGAATATGCCTCACGATTGATCAATCTTTATATTTATCAATTTCTGCATGTAAGAATAATCGCATGATTTTGAACCAAAGAATCTGGCCGAGGACTTCAGGCAAACGGCACACACTTGGGCTAC
>NW_020870934.1:278994-283994 GCF_003789085.1 Penaeus vannamei
TGAAAACTGTGCAGTAAGGTTGAGCGAGGCCATTAGCGTTCGGTAAAAAATGAAACATGGAGTGCTTATTTCTTTATATAATTTCATTTTCATTTATGAGTGGCAAAGTCTGCTTAGACATAATAAACATTTTTCTTTTAAACAATTTGGTTTATATTGTTATACTTCACTGCACTAACGTTATGAGATAAAATTCCTGCTTGATAATCTCGGAGTTGTGGTGAATTTACTCGAGAAGGTTTACTAGCTTTCACCATAGGATAAACACGGTCGACCAGTCTCCTTGAAACAGAAGGTTACTCACAACTTAACGTCACCGCAGTGAGCGTTATTCCAGTGGTACTGAAACTCCTGTCGCATTTCGACGCAGGCTTCGATTTTTCCGAGGTTCCAGAAGCTTCCCGAGACGGTGGGTTTACCTTCCGCCCAGCTGGAACGGGAAAAAAGGACTGGCTGGTGGTGGCCATTACCTCTTTGCTTAGATATAGAAGGAGATTCGTCACTTTTTGCGCTAAATATAGGAAGGAGATTCGTCACTTTTGCGCTAATATAGGAAGGAGATTCGTCACTTTGCGCTAAATATAGGCGGCTAAATATAGGAAGGAGATTCATCACTTTTGCGCTAAATATAGCAAGATTTGTCATTTTTACACTAAATATAGCAAGATTTGTCACTACTAAGCTAAATATAGCAAGAAGATTTGTCACTACTACGCTAAATATAGCAAGAAGATTTGTCACTTTTACGTTAAATACAGTAAGGAGATTCGCCACTTTTGCGCTATGTGACTCCTCTTTTGATATTGCGAAATATGCTGACTACTTCCGGGGTTAAGCCTTTTTCCTACTACAAAAAAAAAAAAAAAAAAAATCTTAATCAGTTTTTTCATTATTATTATTATTAATATTATTTTGTATTCATTTATTTATCTTTAGAAAACCTCACCTGGAGAAAATAAAAGGACTTCCATCACCCCATGAGTAAGTATGGTCGAAATTCAGACCGTGGAGGCCAATCCAGGTGTCTCCGTTCAACATACCTGCATGCAATGGGCAAAGTCATGGGATATAAAGAAAATGTTTAGATATTCATTATTTACAAGGTTACTTCTCACTGATACAGATATAATAGAAGTTACCTACACAGGCAAAAGAGTTTGATTCCATTTTCATCGCGCAGAAACAAACCTCTATAACATATAGATAAGGAAGACAGATACATGGAAATTATTTCACAATATTCTAATTAAGACCTAGAATACACATTTCCCAATAAAAGCCCAGTACACTAACCCGAGAGCGCTCCTTGTTGGTAGGCACTCGACACAACGGCCAACGAGGCCCCGAAGCGGTAGCAGAAATCTTGCCCTTCGAACCAGTTGCCGGACGAATTCGACACCAAGAAGCACGTGGCCTCCTGCAGCGTCCATCCGTCAAGGCAGATCCCGTTCGCCTCCCGGTTACTGGGAAGACCCCGGCACAGCACCAACTGGTTGAGAGAGAGAGAGAGAGAGAGAGAGAGAGAGAGAGAGAGAGAGAGAGAGAGAGAGAGAGAGAGAGAGAGAGAGAGAGAGAGAGAGAGAATGGATCAGGCTTCACTTCATGTTTCGAATCTCCTAATATCACAGTTTCGAACGAGCAGAGCGAGTTACCGAGACCGCATTGGCCAGAAGGAGTGAGAGTCGCAACATGGTGTCGGTTGGTGGAGAAGATAGTGTTCGTTTGCTTGATTGATGTTGGATTTATAGTCCTCCAAGTCCGATTCAGGTGTGCAAAGGTTATTATCAAATTGCGTCAAGTGATAGGTCTGCATTTGAATTCAAATTTGATCTACACATTGGAGAAAATTGGGTTGTCATTATGATTATGGAAAGATGTAGGTTTGTTTGCTTGTTAATATCTTTCTTATTGTTATCCTGGCTGGTATTGGGATAATGATGGCAATGATAACAGTGATACAACCGGCTACTAAGGCTATTACTACCAATAGTCATGATTGTAATGATTAAGGCTATTTTCACTATTATTTTTATCATTATTATTATTATTACCGTTATCAGTACTATTACTTGTGAAACTAATAACAATTATCATTGATCTTATTGTTCTTATAATTGTCATTACCATCATTATCACTCCTGTTGTTATTATCAATACTATCTTCATAACTATTACTTTCATCAACATCTCTAGATCCCTTTAACTTGCATATTCAAACATCCATCCGTGTTTCTTGTTGATAACATGTCCTAGTGGCTGGCAAGGCACGTAGCTCGGGGTTGGTCATGCTTGCAACAGAATAAATTTATATCTTACTTATTTTATCATTTCTGGACAAGATAATTTACAAGGTGGTTAATGTGAAGGTGATATATGGTAATTTTTGGTGATGACTGATAACATGATGTTCATGATTATTAATGTTAATCATGTGATTATTTTTATCTTTATCGTTATCATATTTGTTGTTATTTTTACTATCATCCATATTTCTATTACTATTTGTTCTATTATTTTCTATTCTATTGCTATTAGTGTCCTTAATAACATTAACATTATAACTCATCATTATTATTACTATTATTCTTAATATCATTTACTATTACCAGTATCATATATATTTCTATTATGAGGTGTGTATATATATGTATGTGTGTGCACAGTTGTACAGTTCCAGGCAGAAATACACACGCGTACACACATATGTATACACACACACACATCGGTATCTTGTTTTTCATGCACGTGTGTAAGTAAAAATACTTTAATTGATGCTCCGTTCAATTTATTGCAAATCAAGGATCCTTGAATGTGTATCCTAATACAGAAGACGAATTCTGTTCCTTAAGTCAACCTGGGAAGGAGACATCGGCGTTACTCTGCAGGTCGCTCGCAAACAAACCTAGAAGCAGAACATGGGTTACCAGTAAGAAGATACAGAGACACGGACATATACGTGGCATTAATGAAGATTACAAAGCCATAAGTAACAGAGACATGGGCATTTGAAAATTACAAAGCTAGCATTTTCACAGGTCAAGAAGGGTTACTCACGCCCTTTCAGCTGGGCACAGCTCGTCGTTCCAGCGGAAGTCGTAATCCTTCTTCATCTCGACGCAGTCCTCGCCCACGCCAAGGGTGATGTAATAGTAGTAGTTGTTGGGCTCCCCTTCCTTCCAGCTGCGTTGCAGAAGAGGGAATACTATCTCAAACTACAATGACAGGCACTCTAACTTTAAACAATATAGAATGATACTATTGCATCAAAAATGAAGGGAAAACAGTAAGAGACAACTGAAATTGACTGCCAGGTAACTTACCTTCTATAGTTATAAGGACTACCGTCCTCCCAGATATACTTTCCTTCGATTTTCTGATCGCTGAGACCAATCCAGGCGCTGCTGTTTAGCAGACCTGAGAGCGAGAGAGGAAGAGTCAGTATCACTTGAAGCCGAGAAAAGGAAGCAAACCAAAATGAAAAGAGGAGTCAGCTGATGGCCCTGCAGGAGGCCGTCGCCCGGACGAGACTTACCGCTCACGAACGCCTGCTCGTCCTCGCTGGTGATGGAGGCCAGCACGCCTCCGAGGTCCGTGCAGTTGCCTTTGGCGTCCGTCCAGGAGGCCACATCTTCAACCACCAGGTAGCAAGACAGCTCGTTAATCTCCCAGCCTTCGTCGCAGGCGGGTGCTGGAGTGGTGGTAGTTGTGGTGGTGGTGGTTGTGGTGGTGGTGGTAGTTGTTGTGGTAGTGGTGGTGGGCGCTGGATCAGCTGGGCGACTACACGTGAATCTGGTTTAAAAAGTAAACATTATTTAACCCTTATATCTTTCACAAGGACTAAAAGATAAAAGAAAAACAGACAATCAGTCTGTATCATAAGACGGTTACTCACCGCTTGACGTCATCACAGTGAGCGTCGTTCCAGAGATAGAGGAATTCCTGTCGCATCTCGACACAGTCTTCTCTCTCGCCAAATACCCAGAAGGTTCCCGAGTTACTGGGTTCATTTTCTGCCCAGCTGGAATAGAGACAAGTGTGACTTACCAATGGATCTTTTGTCTAAATATAATAATAATGCTTAACGTTTATGCGTTACGCGTTTGGGAATCCTTTTATAATCCAAATATGCTACTGAATTTGGAGCTAGGCATTTCCCTACTTTTGAGTGAGCTATTTGTTTTCTCATTTAGCGGCCACAGGAAAGCCTCACCTGGAGAAGTCGAAGGGAGTTCCATCAGCCCATGAATAACTATGGTCGCCCTTGAGATCGGTGAGACCAATCCAAGTGTCTCCATTCAGCATACCTGTAGGTGAGAGGCAATCTGACAGGGTGGGCTTATACAAGGCAACTGAAAAAGCAAGTAAAATGGCCGAGTTCCTGTGCAAGACAGGTTAAAGGAATCATTAATATTTATGCCATACACAAAATCCTTCTGAAGTAACATCAGACACAGTGTTCTGACCCGACAGTGCTTTCTGCAGAGAAGCACTGGACACAGTGGCTAGCGAGGCCTCCAGGCTGTTGCAGAAGTCTTGCCCTTCGAACCAGTTGCCGGACGATTCTGTCACCAGGAAGCACGAGGACTCCAACAGGGTCCATCCGTCAGGGCAGACCAGGTCCTCATCCCGGCTACTGGGAAGACTCCGGCACAGCACCAACTGAAGCGTAAGGAGAGGAAAGTAAATATATCAGAATGAGAGTCAATGGTTGATTCATGATTTCGAAACACCTTGCCACAGTCCCATTCAGGAGTGAGTCACCGTGAGCGTCGTGGCCAGAAGTAGCGAGAGTCGCAACATGGTAGCGGTTGACAGAGATGATGTGTAGCGAGTTGGATCAAAGTCAGGTTATATAGTCCTGTATCGTCAACACAGGTGTGCAGAGGGGAGTTATCAACAAGATTTGTTACTCTGATATGATGTGATATCTTTAATCACTGTCGTTCATAATCACACATTTCTCCTTAACTATCGAGTCCTGTTTCGAAGAAAAATGGTCA
>NW_020870934.1:296494-298994 GCF_003789085.1 Penaeus vannamei
ATAAGACTAATGAGAAAGATAATAACACTGATATCAAAAATGATAATAATAATATCAGTGATAATCATATTAATGATAAAGATAAAACTAAAGTTAATAATAGCAGTCGTAATCTTCTTAATATTCTTACTATCAGTGATAAAGGCAGTCATCAAAGGAATACAATACGATGATAGAAATAATTATGACAAAAGTAGCCGTCATAATTATTATAATAACCACATATTATGACAAAAATTACAAGATTAAAGGAATATATTTTTAAGACGAAAGCCTAATTCATTAATGAAATGTTGAATATATATATTTTTTCTGGCTGGTTCCTCTGCTACCCATTATAACTGTCTACAAAAGGGGGGGGGGGACTAACATCATAATCCTTTGCAAATATTTCAGATTGTAAATGTGACTCGTGAGTTGATATACTGTTAGTTAAAGAAAATATATTAAGAGGTTTGTAATTTCCTGTTTCAAAATAATTATGATACTGCTTGAGATGATGATCGCTTTGACAATGAATTAAATTGATATTAGTGATAATGATTATACATGTTATTATATCAATTGATCATTTTCACCCTTCCTTGTTTGGTAAGAAGAGGATTGGTAGTAAAAGTGATAATAATAAAGCAGTTACTGTTGATGGTGAAGATGAAAACTTTAGACATTAGCAAACACATAAAACATAACACATTTAGTAATAAAAATATATAACTTAAATGTGGAACCGATTTGAGTGCGAAAGTAGATTTTCGAGTAATGCATTACCGACGATTAACTCCCCCAGTACACCTGTGTCATCGATAAGGGACTATATAACGGGACTCGGACCCAACCCGACACACATCCTCGCTTCCGCCAACCGCTACCATGTTGCGACTCTCGCTGCTTCTGGCCACGACGCTCACGGTGACTCACTCTCCTGAATCGGGGGACTGTGGCGAGAGCTGTTTCTAAATCATAAATCAACCATTGACTCATTCTGATAACTTTATTTTCCTCTCCTTACGCATCTCCATACAGTTGGTGCTTTGCCGGAGTCTTCCCAGTAGCCGGGATGAGGACCTGGTCTGCCCTGACGGATGGACGCTGCTGGAGTCCTCGTGCTTCCTGGTGACAGAATCGTCCGGCAACTGGTTCGAAGGGCAAGACTTCTGCAACAGCCTGGAGGCCTCGCTAGCCGTTGTGTCGAGTGCTTCCCAACAAAAGGCACTCTCGGGTCAGAACACTGGCTACGGTCCTTCGCCATCGCCTTTCCTCAGTGATACTTAAATCTGTTTATGACAGTTATCGATTCAAAGATATCCTATGCTGTTTTAACCGACCTCACACAGGGAATAAGCTGATTTTCACTCCTTTTGCATAAATCCATCCAGTAACTTTGTCGATTTACTTGAAGGTATGCTGAATGGAGACACTTGGATCGGCCTCAACGACCTCAAGGACGACCATAGTTATGCATGGGCTGATGGAACTCCCTTCAAGTTCTCCAGGTGAGGTCTTCTCTTGAACACGAAAGGAAGAATATGAAAGATATTCAGAAATAAGGGAAATGCTAAGTCTGAAAGGTATCAACAAGTTCTAAATATTCAAAAGAGGCACATAAAATAAAAATTATATTACGTGTCAAAAGTTATTGGTCACCCACCACCTTCTCCCGATTCCAGCTGGGCAGATGACGAGCCCAGCAATTCGGGAACATTCTGGATCTTCGGCGAGAGCGAAGACTGCGTCGAGATGCGACAGGAATTCTTCTATCTCTGGAATGACGCTCACTGTGATGACGTCAAGCGGTGAGTAACCGTGTTATGATCTTATGAGTGTGTCTGTTTTTCTTTCTATCTTTTAGTTCTTGTGAAAGATATAAGGGGTAAATAATGTTTACTTTTTAAACCAGATTCGCGTGCAGTCGCCCAGCTGATCCAGCGCCCACCACCACTACCACAACAACTACCACCACCACAACTACCACCACTCCAGCACCCGCCTGCGACGAAGGCTGGGAGATTAACGAGCTGTCTTGCTACCTGGTGGTTGAAGATGTGGCCTCCTGGACGGACGCCAAAGGCAACTGCACGGACCTCGGAGGCGTGCTGGCCTCCATCACCAGCGAGGACGAGCAGGCGTTCGTGAGCGGTAAGTCTCGTCCGGGCGACGGCCTCCTGCAGGGCCATCAGCTGACTCCTCTCTTCATTTTGGTTTGCTTCCTTCTTTCGGCTTCAAATGATACTCACTCTTCCTCTCTCGCTCTCAGGTCTGCTGAACAGCAGCGCCTGGATCGGTCTCAGTGATCAGGAAACGGAAGGAGAGTTTACCTGGGAGGATGGCAGTCCTTTTAACTACGACAGGTAAGTTCGCTCTCTGTTTACTTCCATTCACTTAAAACATAGGTGTTTCCCTCTGTTGTATTTCAACTCTTTATTTCATTAACCCATCTACGATCTGTTGAATTAAATCCATTATAAAACTTCGTTGCTCTTTGATGCGTCTGACTGAGTAA
>NW_020870934.1:301494-311494 GCF_003789085.1 Penaeus vannamei
AATTTAGCTTAGACATGAGATAAAACACCAGATAAACAGGATTTGTGTCTTGCATTCGGTCCCCAACGAGAGAGGAAGGGGAAGGGGGAGAGGGGGAGTAGGAGGAGGAGGGGAATATAAGGAGGAAAAGGAGGAGGGGGAATAGGAGGAGGAGGAGAAGGAGGAGGAGGAGGAGGAGGAAGGAGGAGAGGGAAGGGGGAGGAGGAGGGGGAATAGGAGGGGGAGGAGAGGAGGAGGGGAATAGGAGGGGGGAGGGAGAAGGAGGAGGGGAATAGGAGGGAGGAGAGGAGGAGGAGGAGGAGGAGTAGGAAGGAGGAGGAGGAAGGGCGGGGAAGGAGAAGGAGGGAAAGTGGAAGGAAGAAGAGGAGAGGGGTAGAAAAGGTAAAAGGGAGGGGGAGGAGAGAGAGAGAGAGAAAGGGTTCCTCCGCCTCGGCTCAAAGGAGATGAGGGAAGTAGGGATGGAATAACTAGGGGTGGGGGGTGGGGTGGGGTTTAGGAATTTGAACGTCACCACCTCATAGGGGAAGGTAAGGGGAGAGGCATGACGTCACGACCCGACCCGGGACCGAAGCAGGGCCGAGGAGGGGAAGCCAAGGGGTCGTTTTCTCGCCTCGTTCTTGCCTCCTCCCCTTCCGAGGACAGGCGGAGGTGGAGCTGGTCCTTCTCACTCGGGCGCGGCGGGGACAAGGGGAACGAGGCAGGGAGGGTCACTTCGCCAGGAAACCCCCGTTGGTGTACTGGTGAGCCAACGACCTCGACAAAGTGCTGATCTCTTGGTCGTCCTCGGGGGGGTCGGGGAGGTCCCTGTTCTGGGGGGTCGCGTCGTGGGCCCCCAGGTGGTCGTTGATGGCGGGGATGTAGACCCTCGTGGTGTGGAGGGCCCCGGGGGAGGTCGGAAGAGGGTGGTCGTTCGGAGGCGCCGCTGGGGGAGGGAGGTCGTCCTGGGTCCCGACGGACACGTTCACCCGGCTGCACGTCTGGTTACACCGTGATCTCTGGGCCCTGGGTGGGGGGGAGGGGGGGAGATGCGTTGATCTTATCTTTCGTGTTTACATCTTTCTATCTCTTTCTCTTTACTCACTCTCTCTCTCTCTTTCTCGATCTCTCTCGTTCTCGCTCTTTCTCTCTCTCTCTCTCTCTCTCTCTCTCTCTCTCTCTCTCTCTCTCTCTCTCTCTCTCGCTCTCTTTCTTTCTCTCTCTCTTTCTCTCGCTCTCTCTCTCTCTTCTCGCTCTCTCTCTCTCTCTCTCTCTCTCTCTCTCTCTCTCTATCTCTCTGTACATCTATTCATTTAACCTTAAAGATTTATTCTAAAAAAGAAGACTAAGCTACAACACTATCACTACATTAGATATGCAAATCAAATAAACTTATATATTTGATCATCTAAATGTGCAAATATGAAAAATATTTATGTGCAAATATAGACAAATCATAGAAAAAAAACAATTAGTTACACCGAAGAAAGAAAAAGTCACAAAAACTAAAATTGAAACCAAAACTAAAAACTAAAAAAAAGAAGAAAAAAAAAACAGATATATAAATAAATAAGAACAATGAACAACAAAGAAGCAAAACTACCATTATATTGCTTTTTTTCAGTGAGTGTTATACAAGTTGTGGGGTGCAGGTCGGGAATCCCAAAGCTCTACTGCAAATTGGTCCGTTGCCCGCCTTTCTCTGATGGATGGAGGATTTATACCAAAAATTATGTTTATTTCCCTGTAATCCGGCATGCAGTTGGGTTGAAATTGAGGGAGAGTGAATGACGCACATTGTGAGGCTAAAACATTGGACATTCGTTGAGCGTTTACATGCTCTGAAAAAGCTGAATAGTGTTTCGTTGGGGTCCTTACGTTTAGGTGTGTGTGTGTGTGTGTGTGTGTGTGTGTGTGTGTGTGTGTGTGTGTGTGTGTGTGTGTGTGTGTGTGTGTGTGTGTGTGTGTGTGTGTGTGTGTGTGTGTGTGTGTGTGTGTGTGTGTGTGTGTGTGTGTGTGTGTTGTGTGTATCAGAGCTTTACTCTAACATCACTTCTAAGATAAATAGCCGTTTATCTGTAAAAATTATGAAATCCTGGTGTATTTTTTTCTGAATAACATTATGTCGATGTACTGTAGGCAGCAAACAATAATAATCATTTTCTAAGAAGCAAAATCACGCGGACAAATAGCAACATAAACAAACAGCTCATATTTCAGATATAGCAAGACATGTCCCCGTGGGAACCAGCTCCTCAATTCTCGGGAAGCAGACGCCCACGAGGCACTCTAGAGAGCCACGTGGCACTGACCTGGTGCGTGGCGTAGCGGCGGACGGGGATTGGAGGCCCCGCGGTGACGGTGTTCCAGACGACTCCATGTAATACTGAGGAGATAACGAGGTATTCGTAAATAGCTCGTTGGTCGAGAACAAGGGTCTGTGGCAAGTGGTCGTTGTAGGGACAAAACGGGTGTGAATGGGTGGTTTATGATACAAAAGTCAAAGGGGAAACGAGGAAATAGGGGGAGGGGGGAATGGTTTGGTATTTTCAGCAACGAAAATTGGAAACGCGACAGAGGTAAATGCTATATGGCTTTTCGACAGGGTGGAAACACTCGATAACCACAGTTCTAAAGGTGTGGATTTAGAAAAAAGAGGGATAGCGTGGGATCTGAATACACCGGGACACAGCCCCCGTATCAAAAGTGGGTGTGCTCGGCGCCTACAGGCTTTGACCGAACTACGAATCGAGTAAATGAGTGTGAAGTACATATCTTACAAGGGGGGGGGGGAGAAAGGGATCTGGTTCTTACGGTTCTGCTAAAGTTGTATCCATATGCAGATCATTTATTTTAACTTACAGGCTAATTGCGACGCTACAGTAATAAGTGGGACTCTCTTTTTTTTGTTCAACTCGACAGGAATTTTAAGGCCCGTTTTGTTGTGTCTAGCATGGGCGACTTCGTGTGATTTACCTGGAGGCGCATTTTCCTCTGTCGTGTGGTTAGTTTCGCCCAACTTTCTATGGTTGGTCTCGATACGCTAGGTCTTACGATTCTGTCACTGCACAGTCGCGAAATACTCTGGGGACGAAACTCGGTAATGCTAAAATGGAAGTAGATTTAAGGTTCATCTCCGTTATTCAGGGGACTTTTCAGAATTTTTATGTTTCATCTATTCATTCATTTTTTTTTTTTTTTTTTGTGGCATTTTCGGGAAACTGCTATGCTTACGACGGTATGTTATACGTAATGTTATTGGTCTGTACAGCAAAGGAAATGCAAATTACGAAATTTACTGTCCTTTCTCTTGGGTAACTTTTCAGTATATATTCAGTTAATCATATAATTCCTAGGTTATCATTATCATCTTTCCAAAATATATCAATCATATAAAAAACTAAAAATATTTATATATTCACCATTTTCATTTGAGCTCATGTAAGGGGAACCGTCACTTTTCGAATTTAATTTATAAAAGAAGCTATCAGTCAACGTCATCTCTGCACATGCATAGCAACGACTGATTCCAAAATGATTCCTGATTCCTGAAAACCATTCCCAGCGTCGACCTCCTTTTCCCCTCTCGACCTCTCCAGCTAAAGTTCTTCACAAAAGGAATGGAAAAAAAAACTACTGCATGGATGGAGGTCGAATCAACCCATGAATTCTTTCTCTTACCTCTCCCTCCTTCCCCGCAGAAACTCGCCCTTACCTTGGAGGTCAATCAGTCAACTCTCTATCTTACCTCCCTCCTTCCCTACCTCGCATTTTCCTTAGAGATCAATCAATATTTTTTTTTCTCTTACCCCCCTCTTCCTTCACACTCGCATTTACCTTAGAGATCAACCAGTCACCCCTTTCCCATACCTCCCTCTTTCCTCACACACACTCGCTCTTACCTTGAAGGCCAATCCATCCATCCAGCAACCAACCCTCCCTCCTCTCCCCTCCTTCCCCTTCTACCTCCCCCCTCCTCTATCTCTCCCCCTTACTATCTACCTCCCTTACTTACTCTCCCCTTACTATCTACTCTACCTCCCTCCCTCCTCCCTATCTCTCTCCCCTCCCTCCTCCCTCCACCCTATCTACCTCCCACTTACCTTAATCACCGGAGAAAGTTTCTCCTGTTTGTTGTTTTTCTGTGAGTTCTGGGACTTCTTGCTGTGGGCGTTGTTCTTGTAGCCCTGATGATCCCCAGCGTTGGACACGGATGCGAGCTGGAAGGAACTGTTGTCCCAGTAGTTGTTCAGGGTCTCCGGGTACGACTTGTGCATCACGTCCACGATCATGTAGGATACCTGAGGATACGAAGGAATGATCGAAAGGGTGTTTCGGGAATCTTAAAAGGCTTTTTGTAAGGCTTTTGTACGTACTTAGTTGGTGACTGAACTTTATAAGTAAGAACAAATAGAGAATTACATTTATACAAGTGTATGGATGTAAAGAAACTAAGGGAGGAGAGGGAGAGAGAGAGAAGAGAGAGAGAGAGAGAGAGAGAGAGAGAGAGGAGGAGAGAGAGAGAGAGAGAGAGAGAGAGAGAGAGAGAGAGAGAGAGAGAGAGAAGGGAGTGAGAGAGAGAGAGAGAGAGAGAAGAGAGAGGAGAGAGAAGAGAGAGAGAGAGAGAAGAGAGAGAGAGAGAGAGAGAGAGAGAGAGTGAGTGAAGGAAGAGAGAGAGAGAGAGAGAGAGAGAGACGAAGAGAACAGAACAAGACGAGAGACAGAGACAAACAAAGACAGAGACAGAGACAGAGACAGAGACAGAGACAGAGACAGAAAGATTTAGAAAGAGCGAAAGAGAGAAAGATAGAAAAAAACAAATGAATAATAATAATGAATAAAAAAACGCCACCTCAAAATGACGATCCAGAAAGTCGCACGTGTCGAAGTCATCGTCATCGTCTCCGAACGGGTTCAGCAGCGACTCGGCCACCTTCAGCCAACCCACGTAGAAGATGAATTGCAATAAAGTGAAGATCGGAACGTAGAAATCAATCTTGTGTTTGTCGTAGCCCTGAGAAGTGTCTAGGAACTGCCGGCCTAGGATTGCGAAGCCGAAGTAGGAATACGTAGCCATGGTCACCACCTGAGAACGAACGAACGGAGAGGTGAGGTGGGAGACGGGTTAGTTGAAGGTGTTTCTTTGTTTATTTTGTTGCTGTCTTTGTTTTTTTTTACCTGTTTTGTCTCTGTCTATTCTGTCTTCTCTACTGTTCTGTCTCTGTGTCTGTCTCTGTCTCTTTGTTTCTTCCTTTATCTCTTTTGTCTTCGTCTATGTCTTTCTCTGTCTCTTCGTCTCTGTCTCTCTGCCTTTGTTTCTTTACCCGTCTTGTCTTTGTCTATGTCTGTCTGGCTCTGTTTCTTTTACTTGTCTTGTTTCTGTCTCTCCCTGTCTTTCTTTAAGTCTCTGTCTCTTTACCTGGTTTGTCTCTGTATCCATATTTTTTTTCTTTAACTCTCTCTCTCTCTCTCTCTCTCTCTAACTCCCCCCTCCCCCCCCTCTCTCTCTCTCAACTATTCCCTCTATCTGCTCAAATCAAACAATCAATTATCAAAGGCAAAACTAAAGATAAACAGCTCATTAAGAAAATAATATATTATTGCATGAATCCCCTTACTTAAACTTTGTGCTTCCAAGCCTGCATTCAGGAAGTTTACATCAAAAGCCATATGTGTTTCCAATGTATCTTTTCCTCCCTCAATATGAAAAAGTGCTTTGGAATAAAGAAAAAAGAATCGTGTTTAGTAAAATCCTTACTCATTATAAGGAGAGATCAAACGTATTATAAAGAGCAAGGATTTCAGTGAAGTTTGGTTCATGTTAAGTAAATTGGGCCAATTAGGCTGAACGCTATCCAGCATGTTCTCGGTGTATGCTGAGGGAAACACGTTCAACATAGGCCTTTTTTTTCCCTTTGAATGTGTATTACGTTCGTTTTTTGATAGTGTTGCAATAAGCGATTGGGGGAACACTTTAGACGAACTGAAGAAATAGTTAATTTAAGAGTTTTGAGTGGTTGAAAATGAGTATATAAGTCGGAAAGCCTAAAACAACAGCAAAAAAATGTAAACAATACTGCTGAAATGATCGGGGCAACATAGTGTTATCCCAAGACCAGGAGAGTGATGCTGAGGGCGACTTATTAACGAAGCATCAGCAAGGTCAGGTCACCGATTCAAGCCGGATATGATGTGAAGAGAATGCGGGTGTCGAGGAAACATAATGGAGTGGAATAGCGAGTGTGCTGAGATACAAATATCCGTATGTGTGTTTGTGTGTGTGGTTGATCGTGTTTGTGTGTGTATTTGTTGGTGTATGTGTGTTTGCTAGTATTTGTGTGTGTTTATGTGCGTGTGTGTGTCTTTGATCATGCAGGTGCGTGTGTGTTTCTGTATGTATTTTTGTGTATTTATTTATGCGTTTGTGCGTGTAGTGTATTGCATCCATCTATTGGTATATATGTATCCCTCTCTTCATCATACACACAAAACCCAAACAACATCATACATCATTATTATTATTATAAACTACATTATATATCATATATATAATACATTATATATTTCAAACAACATTATACACCAATATTGTGTCTTACACACCACCCAACTTACCTGCGTGTACACAAGAGGCACACTCATGTGATGGTACTCTTGAAGCTTCCCGCAATTGTATCTCAAGTTCGTCACTTCATGGATTATCGCTTCCTGCCCGTAGTCATCTGGGACACGCCCCTCCTGCCTCGCCCGCACCGTCAGCTGACACGCCCACGAGAGAGGCATCCAGATCTTGTGGTGTTTGGTCTGCTCGTCCATCATCTCGAAGATTGCCTTCTCGCCGTGGGTCATGTAGCCTTAGGGGGGAATTATGGGAAAAGAAAGGAATGAGCAAAATGGATGAATAAACCAGCGGAGTGAGTTGATGAATTGAGTGGATATATGAGTGCTTAAAATACATTGGTGAATGAATGAATGTGTGAGGAAACGAAATAAATAGATAAATAGGTAAACAAAATAAAGGAATAGGTAAATAAGAACAAGTAAATCCATAAATAGAGTATAGGATGATAAAAAAGATGTCAAGGTTCTTATTGAACGACAGAAATTAACTGGATGTAAATAATAGCACGCATATGCCTCCTGCTGTAACTTTTCTATTGTAACCCTCACGAAGTATCCATAAAGCGACGAAATATTTGTGATTATAACACTGTAATACCACCCACTGTAGCCTTCTCTCCTCTAACCTTCAAGAAGTATCTAACTGTAACCTATAGAACGATGGAGTATTTGTAATTATAACACTTTAATACCACCCACTGAAGCCTTCGCTGCTACAGCCTTTACTATAACCTAGAGAAGGACGAGAAATCTGCAATCTGTGCAATAGGTAAATATGTGACATATACTTACGAAGGGTGAATTGTTGTTCTATTAAAGCTTTTAAAGGGACGGTTTCGCTATGTAGGTCAAGCAGGAAATAATAAATACAAACTCAACGAAATATTATAGCAACATGGAAAACAACACCACACTAATTCCAGGAACCTTAGACTGTCTTCGAAAGAGTAAAAAAGAGAGAGAGAGAGAGAGAGAGAGAGAGAGAGAGAGAGAGAGAGAGAGAGAGAGAGAGAGAGAGAGAGAGAGAGAGAGAGAACTTCGACAAGAGAAACAATCCCAGAACAATCACCGAAGGAGGTCTTTCGAGTGTCAACAAAAGAAGGAAAAGTGTCTTATTTCGTCTCCAGTGAAATGGAAATCACACCGAGGCAGATTTCTCCGAATGGAAATTAAATTAATTTTTCGTCATTCTGATTGATTTTTGACTTATCTATTTATTAATTCAGTTTAAAAAAACACGTCCCAACTCAGATTCACAAATGCGAATTCGCTGACGTCATTTAACCAGCAATTACAAACGATTTAGTTGAGAACAAGTCATTAACGGTAGGCTTATTCAAATTGTTAGAGGACCAACATCTAGACGTGTATTATCTACCGTATAGACAGAGATAAATGTATATATACATATATATACATATATATATATATATATATATATATATATATATATGACAATCAGACAGATATGCATTTTTGTCTGTATTTACGTATGTCTGTATATACGAATAATAACTGGCTTGGCACAATTTTAACGAAGCGACTGTAAGTGATTAAGAAAGGCGGTTATAGTGTGTTCAGAGGTGTTGCATCGAACTCCAAGGAAAAATGATATAGAAGGGTCTCAGTTATATATAAGTCTAGACACACTGATAACAGGTCACGCTATCAGTGCTGATATACAAGAGACAGATATTCCTCAAGACACGCTGAAAATAGATTAAGTTATCCCCTTAACACACACTGAAAATAGATAAAATTGCCCTTCAGGACACGCTGAAATTAGATTAAGTTATCCCCTTAACACACGCTGAAAATAGATAAAATTGTCACTTAGACCACGCTTCAGATAGGTAAGATTGCCAGTTCCGACACGGTGAAAAAATAGATAATTTTATCATTCGCGTCACCCTGGATTTAGACAAAAACGAAGTATCTCAGCCATGATGAAAGTAGATAGACGCGCTAAAGATAGATAGATATTACCTCTCACCAGCTTAGAAATAGATAAAAAACAGCACTTAACAGCAAACCCACGCGAACATTTGACAGAAACGCGGGACCAAACTAAAAAAAAAAAAAAAAAAAAAAAAAAACGATTATGTGGGGAAAAAAATCATATTAGTCTTTAAATAGAAGCCTTCCCCTCCTCCCCCTCCTCTGACCCTTCTCCCTCTCTCTACCTCTCCCTCCCCCTCCTACCCCTCCCCTCACCGACTCTCCCATCCTCCTGCCCCCTCCCCCTCTCCCCTTTTCCCTTCCCTCACCCTGGCCTTCTCCCCCTCCTTCCCCTGGCCTATCCCCTCCTCCCCCACTTTCCTTTCTCCCTCTCCCCTCACTCCCTTCCTCTCCCCCCTCTCCCCTACCCTTACTTCACCATACCCCACCTTTTCCTCCCCTGTCCCCTGCCTCCCCATCACCGCCACCCCTTCCTCCTTGTCCCTCCCTCCTCCCCCTCCTCTTCACCCCTCACCCCGTCCTCCCCTCACCCCTACTTCACCTTTCCCCACCCCTTCCTCCCATCTCCCTCCTCCTCCCCTCCCCCTCACCCCCACCCCATTCTCCTCTGTCCCTCTCCTCTCACCCCTCCTCTTCCTCACTCATCCCCACTCTCCTCCCCCCTCATCCCCTCTCCCCCTCCCTCCTCCTCCCCACCCCTTCCTCCCCTCTCCCTCTCCCTCTCACCCCTCTCCCCTCTCCCTCCCTCTCCCCTCCTCCCCGCACACCCCACCCCTCCTCCTCCCCTCTTCCTCTCCCTCCCCCTCTCCCCTCTCCCCTCACCCACTCCCTCCTCCCCTCTCCCTGCCTGTCCCTCTCCCTCCCCTTCCTCCTCCTCTCCCCACCCCTTCTTCCCCTCCTCCTCTCCCCCACCCCTTCCTCCCTGTCCCTCTTCCCCCTCTCCCCTCCCTTCCCCCTCTCCCCTCCCTCTTCCCCTTCCCCCCTCCTCCTCTTCACCCCTCACCCCTCCTCCCCCCTCCCCAACACCGACCTGCCTCAATGAAATGCTGATACGAGGGGAAACGACGCGCCACTCGAGGGGAGATCCTGGAGAAGGCGAGGGCGAAGGCGAGGTTGATGTAGCGAGCAAAGTTCTTCCTGATCATCCTTGCACGGTCGTCCTGTGGGGGGGAGGGGGGGTTTGGAAGGAGGTAGGAGGAGGATGGGGGGGTAGAGGAGGATGGGGAGAAGAAGAGGAAGGTAGGAGGAAGGAGATAGAGGGAGGAAGAGGAGGAGGAGAAGGAAGAGTGAGGAAGGGAAAAGGAGGTAGGAGGTAGAGGGAAGGGGAGGGGAGAGGAGAGAGGGAAGGGAGCAGGAGATGGAGGGGAGGAAGAGGAGGAGGAGTAGAAGAAGGAGGTGGAGGGAGGTAAGGAGGAGGAGGAGGAGAAGTTGCAATAGAGAAAGA
>NW_020870934.1:334198-339198 GCF_003789085.1 Penaeus vannamei
CAATTCTCGTCGATCTCGGAGCGGCGGACGTATTTACCTCGTAACATTCCCACTGAATTAGCATACTAACCTTGACATAGTCAGCATTGTATACACACACGATTGTAGTATAATCAGGATGAACAGAGTATACCATGAACAGAAGAGCGCCCTCGTCGGCGGGTTTTGCGCCTCTCTCGATGTTACGCAGATGGCCTCAAGGTCGAGTTTCCCATCCCCTGGAACCACAATTTTCGAAATCCTAACCCAAATAACCGTCGCATTCAGTACTTCGCCATGGCCGCCGCGATGACAGTGTGTGAAGGGTGCTCCTACTCCGAGAAAGGAGCACCCTCTACTATCGGCGGCATTTATCAATCAGGTTAGTACCGTAAAAATCCTAGGTTATTGTAGGTTATCGGCTCCGCGTCTAGTTCGTGTGCGCTCTATCCTGCCGTGAATACGTGGTGGAGATTTTGTTTCCTCGGTGGGGGTTGGGGGGCGGCAGCCCCCCCCCCTAGGGGGGATCGCAGTGGGCGCAGCCCCCTGCAATGGAAAATCATGTGAATAACCATGGATATTTTCACTGTGGGTTATATTATTAGGGTAATTTTCTATATTACGTCCGCTGCTCCGGCCGCCGCTCCGACATCGTCGCCCCCGATATAGTGCCCAAGTTTGCCGCTAACAAGGGGTTTTCGCGCAATAAAACCTACATATTTGGATTGTACAGAGTGAGAGGAATCCAATGATACCAAAATCGTCAAAATTACTGTATTACGCCCGCTGCTCCGACCACCGCTCCGACATCGTCGCCCCCGATATAGTGCCCAAGTTTGCCGCTAACGGGGGTTTCCGCGCAATAAAACCTACATATTTGGATTGTGCAAAGTGAGAGGTATCCAACGATACCAAAATCGTCGATATCGGTGTGGCGAAGGTAATATAGAAATTTACCAAAGATTACGACATAGTTTGGGGTAAGGAGCAAGATTTTGCATTTCAGGCCCTGAAATCCAAGTTAATTGGGTCCCCAGTGTTGGCATTTCCAGATTTTTCCAAACCTTTCATCCTAACAAAAGAGACCTCTAATGTCGGCATTGACTCTGCATTTATGCTAGAATGGGGAAGCTAAAGCCCACTGCTTTAGCGAGTCGGGTCTTAAACATTGCTCAAATCTGTCACTCAACATCTGACAAGGAATTACTTAGCAACATATGGTCCCTCAAACATTTTCGGGCATTAATTATAGGTCTGTAAATGTCCCCATAGAAGATTGGCCAGACATTTGATTATACATATGCAATAAGGTTGCAGATGTCTTATCTAGAGCACTCGTGTACTCCCTGTTCTCTGAAACTCCCCCCCCCCCCTTTGGATACTTTAGATATTAATGACATAAAAGCAGAGAAGCAATAACTTGTATAAGGAAATCTTCAAGGGTCTAGAGGCCAACCCCAACACTCTCTTACCCCTACAAAAGGCCTCCCTGTTAAAGATTTTTACCAAGACGAGTCGAGCCTTATTTTTAGATTATCTGTAGCCAAGAAGAAACAGAAATGCATAGAGATTACTTAAATACAGTTAGTAGTCCCCGAGTGTTTGGTCCCCCTTATCCTCAGATATTCCCATGAGTCATCAGAAGCAGCTCACGCTGCAGTTTTCAAAAGTTTAGCATGCTAGATCAGTGTTCTATTTCTGCAAGTTATACCCTATAGTTTTACAGGACATTGAGAGTTGTCGTGTCTGCCCATTATATAAAGGTTCAGCTCATGATCATGCTCCTGCATTGTTCATACCAGAAGGTATCTTGCGATACATTATCAGGCTTTATAGCAATCCCAAGAGGCAACAGGTAATTCTAGTTTTCGTTGATAGCTTTAGTAGATTCTGAGAATTTGTTCCTATACCAGACAAGTCAGCCCAAACTGCTGCTAGAAAGAATTCAGAAATATCATCCTTTCACAATTATGCAATTTAATGAACGTCAAGAAGGTTAATATCCTCCCTTACTGACCTCAGGCTAACGGCATTAATGAAAAACTAAACAAATCCATTTTAAACTTAATGAGAACTATGATTACTGACCCTGATGATTGGAATTTCTATCTACCAATTGTACAATCAGCTATTATCTGCAATTACCATTTTTCATTAGGTGACATCCCTCATTTCCTGCTATTTAGCACTGACAAAAACTCCCTTATGAGCTCTTAGATGGTAAATCAGACCCTAACTATGATGACAACTACACAAAGTCACGTGACTGCTTATTAGACAAAAAGCTTTTGAATTTGTAAAGGAAAACCTACCCTATCCTGGGACAAGATAATTGCAAACCAACATAAGATAGTAAGAATTAAGACATTTGAGGTTGATGCATTAAAGCGTTTTAAGCAGGGGAGTGCTTGGCAAGAATTCTTGCCAAGCGCTGTACCGTTCCCTGCTTAAAACGCTTTTAGTCTAAAAGAGCACTAAGCCCATAAACTCTCCTATGCTCAAGACAGCCCCTATCTTCGATGGGCGCTACAGAGTATTACGGTGTTGCAATAACAAGCGCATTGTAGAAGCTTAAGGGATGAGTCACAATCATGGCTCCACTTTGACCAACTGAACTTTGCCAATATTTTGTAGAACGGTTCTTTGGTAGCAGTGCATCACCCTAACTCTAAGGCCCGTAATTTTAAAACCTTTCGCCAGTTCTGGCGAAAGGTTTCGCCGGGCGATCGGGAATTTCGTACCATTAAAAGTTCGCCAGGACTGGCGAACGATCGTATTGGAACAGCCTGGCGAAGGAAAGTCGCGAGAGCCCTCCATTTCACGTGTGTGAATACCATGTTCTTGCTTTCAAATTATAGATTAGTAACACATTTGTGTATGATATGATGTAGGGACCACATTCTAAAATATCTTAAAATCATGATTTATTATGAAATAACGTATATACATAGTTTTTTTTTTTTTTTTTTTTTTCAAGACTTTCGATGTTCCAGTCGACAGCTCAAGACATCAGCTGTATTCCTTCCCCCAAACCCCACCTCCCACCCCCGACATGACTTAATTAGATACAGGGTGTTGTTATTTTGGTTGTAGATAGAATTTTCTTTTCACAAGTGTTACCAAAAGTGTTTTGATGTTGGCATGTTTGCTTTGGGCTTTAGAAACATAGCTGAAGCGGTCCACCGCCCTGTAATGAGGCGAGTCTAATGATACCTTTGTAGGCCTACAGAATAATATCTTTAGGCGTTTTAAGCAGGGAAAGTTCTTGCCTGAAATCTCAAGCGTTTTTCTTGCTAACTCAAGCATTTCGATTGCTTTCTTAAGCGACCCGCCATAGATAGGTAGACTTGCGTTTTCTAAGTCAAGCAGTGTACCATGGCAACAGCGTCGGTCGCGTACCGTACTGGTCACGATCCTTCGAATGCAGGCGTTGGCCAGGAACTCGGCCTAATATCTTATAAGATGAATAATTTTTTCACGGTATCTGATTCTGTAATTTTCTTAAAATTATATTCAAAGAAATTGAAATTAAGTGAAAACGAAAGGAGATAATGGAGATTATGGGAATAAAAAGTGTTTTACTTATAAATAATAAATCATTATAAGACGAACAATTTACCCCTTACTGACCTGTCACTCCTCGTCTCTCTAAATCAAGAATATATCTGCTATTCTATGAAATAAAGAATATTTCAAGTGAAAAAAGTCTAAGAAATTCTAGCAACATTCTTCTGTTGATATTGTATTCTATGATTTGTTATATTTAACCTCATAAAATCGGATATATGGGAATGGGTAGGCTTATATTTTAATTCAGGGATATTCATTTGTTTTGATAACGCGTCAGAGTGAAAGGGCTGTCAATCGGAAGTGTGTGTCATTGTTTTAGAGGCACTTTATATGAATATAGGAAAAAATATTGCGCTTTGTTAAGATGTTTGGGTAGATTTACTCTGCCATCTTGATGCGGCGCGAGCTTGTCAGTTGTTTTGAATTGCGCGCTCAAAACTGTTACCAACCGCCAGTGAAATAAACTCCACCCTCGACTTGTGCATAAGTTATCTCTTTCCGAGATTGTTGGTGGGAATATTGCTTTTAAAAACCAAGTATGTATATTTTGTGTGTTATTTTGATATTTCTATAATCATCAAGGACAGTATGATTTGTACTTTATAAAAAGACACTTCCACATGTCTGGCATCACTGCCTGCTTTGGAAAGCGTTTTAAGCATGGAACGGTACAGCGCTTGGCCTATCGGCAAGAATTCTTGCCCAAGCGCTCCCCTGCTTAAAACGCTTTTATATAAGTAAGGTATAGTAAAATGGTAATTATTAAACTCCTTTGTTAAAGTATAATGTTATTTTTTGTATAAAAGTAAAAAGTTGATATAGTATAGTACAAAATACTTTTAAAAATTTTCGCCAGTGCTGGCCTCCCTCACTCAGATGTTCGCCTGGCTTTAGCTTCGCCAGGCGAACGCCAGCACTGGCGAAAGGTTTTAAAAGTACGGGCCTAAGTCCTTTATGCTTGCAGATAAGTCTCATCCTCTTTTTGTCGATTCTCGCTGTCAGTGGCACCCGTCTTCCTGGTAATCTTCGGAACGTCCCTAGCGCTATTTTAGGGGATCTTGGCGTAACCTTCCCTGTCACTAATTATGTAGAGATATTAATAACTCCTTTATTAGATTTCTTTTCACTTGCCACATTTCACCATGCCAAGCTTATAGAGCTAAGATCATACATATATCATGATAAGATTTTGAATGGTACGCAGAGGGATCTTCTCACTTACATCCTGAATGCCACAATAGATGACGAGTAAATTCACTATTCAAGGCCTTGCCGTGGCCTTATAAATGTGATCAGAAACATCGCACAGGCATTTTTTGGTGTCATCGACGAAGACATCAGTAATAGCCGTCTTGCTGAGTATGAGTCATCCCTCAACAACGTCATTACAAGAACTGACTCTTCAGTTCATGCCTTAGATTACATTAATAAAAACATTAAGTCACTCTCCA
>NW_020870934.1:343461-350961 GCF_003789085.1 Penaeus vannamei
ATATGATCATTATACTTATGTGTCTATATATAGTATATAATACCTATAGTATATAGTAGTTTACATATATATAACTTAGATTAACACGACATTATTGTTATGGGGAAGAGAAGAGAGACGAGAGAGGGAGAAGAGATATGTAATGTGTATATATATAATAGATTAATTATACTATATATATCACTATATATATTATCCGTATATAGTGATATATATGTGGTAGTGAGTGTGGCTGTGTGTGAGTTGTTGTGTATGTATGCTACGTTTATGTATGTATGTGAATAATGGAAATATATATATATTATATAATCAGATATATACGATTATATATAATATATAATATATTAATATCTAGCTGTGTGGTGTGTGTGTGTGTGTGTGTGAAGGTGTCGGTGGTGCTGTGTGTGTGTGTGTGTGGTGTGTGTTGTGTATGTACGTTGATAATCGTATGTCCTATATGATGAAAAATATATATATATAGCTATATTATATATATAGTAGTATACGTATAATTACTATACGTATAGCCAGTATATACACACAGCACAACACACCACACACCCACACACAACACAACATTCCAAGCACACACACACGCACATCCACAGCCCACACAACACATAATATATATAAAGATTAGATATATAGTATATATATAATATATATATAATATTTTATATAATAATAGTATGATATATAAACATAGTTTTGTCACACCCAGTACACACAGACTCTCAATACACCACTCACACACACAACATAATTGTAATCGAATGTATTTAAGCATACTAATATCACGTTACCATACAACACTATATCTATTTCTATATAGGATACATAATTCTATTCGATTTCTCGAATCGGAGTTCCGAAGCGGGGGGCGCAAGCATGTCTACCTGGGGGGTGACGTGGACAGGAAACGGTGAGTCTCCTCGGAGCGCCCATTGGCTTCCCCTCACTCCCAGGTACACGTGTAAGCGGTGGACCAACTTCGAAAATTCGTTTCGAACATCTGGAACCTTATCATTGCTTCTAAGTATACTGGCGATGTATATGTGTGTCTTATTCATGCGTTAGGGTATGAGGTGGAACATAAGGGAAATAAGTGGTGGTGTTATAGGGTTATTGGTGTTGAATGTGAAGTTATGCGATAATCCGGTGTTATGTGGAAAACATGTGCGATGATCTACTTCAGAATTACGGAAGAAATTCTATTTATCAGTCATGGTATATTTTCTTTTTGTAAAATGTTGAATGTTTTGTTGTGTATAATATCATTGATTAAATAATTTAACGTGTGTGAAATATAGTTCACTTTAAATAAACCTATTGAAGATAAACCTACAAAATTATGTAATTCTGATAATCTCAGAATACTAAGAAACAATAAATGAGCATGATCTAAAATATTATATAGAAAAAACGCTATACTGAATATACTTTACAATTCACTATAACTAGATAATATACGTAATATATGGCTAATGAAGAATAACTAAATAAGAACACTAAATAAATAAAATAGAAATAAGAAACAATACTAGAATAACTGAATAATTCTGAACCGATTAAGAAATATTGACTGAACAAAAGCATACTGAACAATAACTTCATAGTTGACTTGTGATTCAAAAGTACATCTAATCAGAAACGTATGAATTAAATAAATGAATAACTTAATTAACGTAAGCTAAATAGCATACTAATTTATAAGCTATAATGTGTTACTTACAGTACCTGTTGTAATCATTTCGCTACTTCCCCTAGACATCTAAAGACTTAATCTTATTTATACTATAAACTTACATTGTACTACAACTGCAACAAAAGCGGATTTTACAGTGTGTGTGTGTGTGTGTGTGTGTATTGCATGAATCCATAACATATATAATATATTATATATATATATATATATCATAATATATTACTATATATATACCTATATAATAATATATATATATATATGTGTATATATAATATATATATATATAATATTTTAATATATTATATATACTATATATATTATTATATCTTTATTAAATTTTTTGTATACTCATGTTATTTTATCATTTATTATATATTACATGCTATATAATAATATATGGTGTATGAGTGTAGTGTTATATATATTAACATATTATATCACACCATTAACATATACATATAAATATATTTATAAATAAGCTAGTATAGATTGTTAAACTCGCCAATATTAAATATACATATAGATATTACATATTTATAATATATATTAAAATTGATATAAAATTATATATTTAATTAATAATTTATAATTATGTATAATTATATTTAATTATTCATTTACATCTATAATAAATTCTTTAAATAATATTTGGTATGTAGTGTATGTTATAATTATATATATATAATTATAAATACTATAGTATAATATATATATATATATATATTATATATAATTTATATATACGTAGTAATATTATACATATATATATATGTATATATATTATATGTAATATATAATATATATTATAGTATAATAGGTATAATAGTAGTATTAGGATATTATATATATATATCACACAATCACTACATACCGGCAGCGCATCGGAGCACACATAGCATACTACAGCGCATGCGTACACACAACACAACACTGACCAATCAACACTGAGAGAGAGACATATAGAGTACATCACACACACTCCTAAGATATATATAGTATATAGTACATCACACATCACTAGTATATATACACACACATCACAACACACACACATATTCAGTTTATCACATGAGTAAAAGATTGTAAGACTTTATATTGATGGGAGCAACCACTATCAGTAAAATAAGATATATAACTACAAGTTAACTACTATATATACAACTAGGAGAAAGGGATGGTCTAGTTCTTAACTGTATTACACTAGATTATACACAAAAGTAATTAGCATATTTTTTTCTCTATCTGCATATAACGACGATATATATTAAAACATATCTGAATAAAAGGATATGGATAAAAGAGTTTCAAACGTGTTTATTTCATCGAGTCCATAAGGTTTGAGATTCATTTTTTTATTATGTATTATTTTTATTATATCTTCAATGGAAAAACAGGTTATCAAGTTCAGCTCGATGAGCAAACTAAGTGCTCCAAGCGCAATCGTAAATGTTTGATGATAATTTAAACTTAATATAACTCACAAGTCTCCTCACTGAGATCGAGTGCCACTTTGTCACACCTAATCCTGATGGAGCCAGATCCTTGAAGTTCATACATATGCAAGTGGTTGTCGAGCGGTGATATATTGACAAAGTTCCTTTTTTATGTTGTTTGCAAAGGAGAAAAGATGAGGGCTTTGGAGAGGAGGCGAGAGGCAGGCGCGAGGGAAGATCGTGATGTTGGTGTGGACTCGGAAAAGCTGAAAGTAGAGAATTCTCGACGAAAAAAAGCACATAAAACGATGCACACATGCTCAAATTATCAAATCACGTCATTTCGAAACTATCTCACGCGCGCTATTGATTGTGCAGTGGTACCGTTAACATAGACATCGAGTAGCAACCTGGGACATATCCATCATATGTATTATGTCATAATACTATGATATGCTAATGAACAAAGCTCCATCTTAATTTATGCACATGTGATTCATTAGGGGACTTAAGTAGCGAGAATCGCCTCATTTCTATAATCAACAGGGATACATATTAGTAAGTAAATCACAATTATTATTATATTTTACGAATTCAACTATTATTATTGCTCACATGGCTTATCATTTGTTGTATAGATGTTTGAGCATGAATCTACCATATAAACAGTAGCTTATAGTTGCAAAGACTATGAATGTTCATGAGACAAGTCTAAATACTATAAATTGAATAAGATATAAATAAAATGGTGAAATGTACCTTCCACACCTTAGTCCCGTCAACAGCTGCCAGTAAATGGGAAAACAATTGAAATGTAAGATTTATATGAGGTTATCATTCATACTTAAAAAAATGCACAGGTCGGGACGTGTGGGGAAAATGTTCTATAGTCTTAATGTGGAAGGCCAGGTGGACTCTTGTTATGTCTAGCAAACGTCTCATTTAGCTGTGGTTGCCGTGTTTCAGCAAGTCGAGATGATTTAGAGCTGACCGGTATATGCACTTGAGCGCCTGCACGTTGCGGAGTTATAGGGTCTACAAGATTCCCTTTTCCTGAGTGAAGATGTGTTTTATTCATCATTACCTTATTTCTATTTCATAATGTCTCACGTAGTAGTAGTTTACTTAATAATTTAAAGTTATTATTACTATATAGTATACTACTAATATATTATAACGTATATAATATTTCTATATATGATTAAAGTATAGTGGAATTAGTAATAAGTATATATCGTATTAATAGCGTCTTTTAATATAATCACTATAATATAATATTATATAGATATATCTGATGCTCATTTTTATGTAGTTTCATTAAGTATATATAATTCTTAGATGAATATTATCAGAATTAACATACTTATTATGGTAGGTGTTATCTTCAATAGGTTTATTTAAAGGTTAGATTAATTAGTATTTCACACCACGTTAAATTAATTTAATTTTTCAATGATTTATACAAAAAACGAAAACATTCAAACTATATATTATACAATAAATGATAAATATATATGACCATGTATATACTTGATAAATAGAATTTCTTATACCTGTAATTCTGAATGTATTAAGACGTCATCGACGATACATGTATTTTACCTACATTATACACCGATTATATTCGAATTAAATACTATCACATATATCAACACCAAGTAATACCTAATATACTACAACCCTTATATTATATTACTATACTACTTATGTCTCAATATCCATCTCATAACCCTACGCAATGAATATAAGACACATAACATATATAAATACATCGCCTAATGTAATACTATATGATAACATAATATGATAAGGTTACTAAGATGTTCGAAACGATAATTTTATATAGGAAGTTATGGTACCATACCGCTTAACTAACTGTAACCTGAGGAGTTGAGTAGGGAAGCTATGGCGCTCACCGAGTAGAGAGCATACATATCAGTATTCCTGTACCACGTCACCCCCCGGTTAGACTTGACTGCGCCTACCACGCTTTATATCGCGTAGTATACTCCGGATATAACGAAGATCGAATAGGATAACTATTATAAATCATATAGAATATGATTTATATATAGTACTGTATTGAACGTGTATATAGGTATATATCAAATTACATTTTTTATATTATATGTAAAGTGTGATGGTGTGTATGTACATGTAGTCACATAGTGTGATACTGTTGTTGTAAATAACTATGATATTATATATATCAATAATATATATATATATATGATATATCTATATATATCTATAAATTAATAATATATATATATATAATATTACATATCATTATATTAATACATATATATTATATATAATATATAATATATATATATATATATTACATAATAATTGTTGTGTGTGTAGTGATGTGTTATAGTTAGTTATGGTTGTATAGTTAGTATGAGTGTATGATGTTGTATCGCAGTAATTGATGTTATAGTTGTAGTGGTGTTTATGTGATGATAGTATATATATTATATATATATTATATATATTATATATTAATATATTAATATATATTTATATTATATTAATATATATTATTATAATATATTATATGTCAGTATATATTATAATATATATATATATTAATAATTATATATTTCCATATATTAATTAATACATAGCATATACTAATTTATCATGATACATTATCACACACACACACACACACACAACACACGACACCACTAACCACTAACACTATAATTTGCTGAGCTTAATCACACTTTATAATCATATAGGTCATAATAATATACTAACATACACCACACTACAACACATATATATCTATTATATTATAATATAATTAATAATAATATATAGTTATATATATATTAATAAATATATATATATTATATTAGTACAATACATTAATATATTTATATATTATATATTTATATATATGTATATATATATATATATATATAATATATATATTATACATATATTATATATACATATATTATATATATGTACATATTTACGAAAAAAAAAAAACTATCATAGATGAAATCAATGAAGAAGTCATTCATATTAATCCATTACAGTTGTTTACAGAATCTCTATGGAGAAATTGTGATTCATCGGAGTATTGAACAAGATGGCAATTTTGGGCTATGGTTGACTGATCATTTACGAATTTTGTGAACAGGATTGGGCGTAATATAGTTCCTTGTGGAACTCGGTAAGATACTTTTTGTTTTGTTGATATATTCTCTTGAATTTTGACTGATTGGTTTGTCACTTATTTTACGTCTGAATCAATATTTATTGGTTTTGTGATTTATTACTCTACTCATAAGGATTTCGTGGTTAACACTATCAAAAGCCCTTAGATAGATGATACACCATTGCAGGTAAACTGTCTCTGTCCCACAGCAGTAGTTTCATACAGGTGCTGTATTGCAAGGATTACAGTTTATATTTTTATAGGTTTTGGTCTGTAAACATTGGCTGAAGGCCTTATCCTACCTGTGTTTTGTTGAGATGAAGAAGTTTTGGTGCACGTGCGAGATATTCAATTTTAGCGAACTAATTTTTGAATTTAGATTAATATTCTGATGTTTTTTGTTTGACACAAGTGTTATATCTATCTTCTATGAATTAGTGGCATTTCAGTGTCTTTTCTCGAAAAAAAATCAAAAGTGGGACCTTGAGGATGCCTATAGGCTGGAAGCATATTGCTTTGTATGTTAACCCAGACATCCACTACAACTGCACTCTTAGCAGTAGTATCAGATATCTCGTTTGTTTTGAGAGTATCACATACATGCAGAATCCTTCCCCACACCGTGCATCGCATTGTAAACACTAAAATTAGGGATATATATATATATATATATATATATATATATATATATATATATATATATATATATATATATATATAATATATATAAAGTGAATAAATGTTTCACATAATATATCAAGATTTCTCTCCACTATGAGCATTAATATATCAAAATATCCAAAGAGACACTACATTTATGGGGTCTATTCTGACCGTGGGTCTTTCTGACGGAAGTGACTTACCAAACCCTCTGATCACGATTGCACTTCTTTCTGTTAGGGACACTTTGTTACTCCTTGGGGAGGCGTCTGAGAATAAAAATAGTTCAGGCTTTATTTATTGGCCTCTTACAGTTACCGTGAAACTTAATTATGTGTTATTGTATAGTAGGGTGGTTTTACAGTTGATTCTGTTTTCAAAATTGTCCGATAAGCGTTCTTTGATGTCAAGGGATTTGTCACCTGTCTTTTTTCTTTTGTGTGTGTGTGTGTGTGAGTGTGTGACGAAACAATCCTTTTCAGCATTATTTTTCTGCTCTTTCTGTGTGGTTGTTGATCCGGATCATT
>NW_020870934.1:368461-378461 GCF_003789085.1 Penaeus vannamei
AAACTGTTGGTTCGGCGTTGTTTTTGTTTTTTACTATAATGATTTCGATTTACGATTTTCATAAAAATCGGCCTTAGGGATCTGGCTAAAATCTAAGTAAAGGGGTTTACATTTCACTAAATTGGCAAAACAAATCGAAAAAATACTAGACGGTCGCCTGTAGTTTATTAGATAATGTCATAATTCAAGGAGAGGCATGGCCCTGCTAATGTGTGAAGATTATGATGTAAGCTATTGACAAAATGAGGGGAAGGGAGAGCATAGAGAGGGAAGGAGAAAGATGGAGAGAACAATGATTAACAAATGGCTTTCTGATTGTTGGCCAAACATAAAATTTAGTAAAATACTTTCACAGTATTCCTGTACGTTTTGTTATATCTTAGACCCCTCGAGTTTTTCCTTTATCTTTTACAAAACATGTTGTAAAAGGAGGAAGGGAAAAACAATAAAAAGAAATTGCGGGGAAAATGGAATTTATAAGTAAATAGCAACATAAAACACTTCTCAGTAGAATAAGGAACCAGGAAAGTAAAAGATAGCAAGAACTAAAAAAAAAAAAAAAAGAAGTAAATGAACGAAATAAGAAGAAAGGAATAGAAGGAAAATTATCACAGACCGACAGAAAGAGAAACAGAACGAATGAAAACGAAACGAAAAGAAGGAATAGCAGAAAAAGAAGGCATGGGCATACTAAGAAAAAAATGAAGCAGAAAGAAAAGGGGAGAAGGAAGAGATATATTTAAAAGAACATATTGGCTGCCGTCGTGAAGAAGACATTAGATATTGAACAGTTTTTTTTTTCTAAATGCATGATCAACCTGCAACACTCAAGCCTAAACCTATATATTATTTAGTATGTATTGTTATGGGTGGAGAGGTACTTGATTCCGAAGGGAGCGGTACCAGAGTTCTCTTCAAAACACGCTCAATAAGATATGCTTTTCGTAACCCATGTCCTAAATTTTCATTCATCGATTTGGTTGTAAATTTATTGTCTTGTACACTTTCGTTATAGAACCGAATTGATGTTTTTTGCATTTATCTTTGCCACCAAATCCATTATAAATAAATGTTTTGATTATATTAATGATTTAATAGTTTCGAAGCGAAACTACTCCGACGCTGGGTTTTAGACAATATATTACTTAACTGTGATTTTCGGACTTTAATGACAAAAACCGAAATAAAAATAACGTTGTGATTCTTGGTGAGTTAGATTGCATTAAAAAAGCACATCCGCACAATAACACATTCCAAAAACTACGGTTCAGCTGTTGTCTATTAGTTACCGACTCGTTTCGTAAAAAACACCAAGCGCATTGTTAAATGCCAGGACCCGAAAGTCTTTGATCTGTAGTGCACCTCCACTTTGCTACATTGCTACTATGCAGGTCTTGCAAAGTATGACTCTGGAACAGGGGGTTGTTTGGCGAGATTGGAAGCAGGCGTGTATTACAACAGAGCCCGCTCGTCACGCCTCTGAGGCCCTTTTTACTATGAAGTACTTGAAGTTAATTTTGCATTTTGTGTATGCACTTTATTATTCTTCCCCTTATATCTTTATTCAGGAAGGTGAAAATCATTGTGAATAGTCAACCATCATTATAATCGTCTTATTTCCCATTTCACGCCTCTGAGGCCCTTTTTACTATGAAGTACTTGAAGTTAATTTTGCATTTTGTGTATGCACTTTATTATTCTTCCCCTTATATCTTTATTCAGGAAGGTGAAAATCATTGTGAATAGTCAACCATCATTATAATCGTCTTATTTCCCATTTCACGCCTCTGAGGCCCTTTTTACTATGAAGTACTTGAAGTTAATTTGCATTTTGTGTATGGTGAAAATCATTGTGAATAGTCAACCATCATTATAATCGTCTTATTTCCCATTTCACGCCTCTGAGGCCCTTTTTACTATGAAGTACTTGAAGTTAATTTTGCATTTTGTGTATGCACTTTATTATTCTTCCCCTTATATCTTTATTCAGGAAGGTGAAAATCATTGTGAATAGTCAACCATCATTATAATCGTCTTATTTCCCATTTCACGCCTCTGAGGCCCTTTTTACTATGAAGTACTTGAAGTTAATTTTGCATTTTGTGTATGCACTTTATTATTCTTCCCCTTATATCTTTATTCAGGAAGGTGAAAATCATTGTGAATAGTCAACCATCATTATAATCGTCTTATTTCCCATTTCTTTGATCATGTTATCTGATAATCTTAACTTAATTTTTCATTTTCTTTTATATTTATTATGCTTCCTAAAATGTCCATATATATTTCCTGGCAGACATCAATATTATAGAAAACAAAAAAAGTAAAAGAACTGAACAAACGAAGGGTAAAATGGACGAAAACATTCAAAGTTATCTGTATATTCTCAAAATTTACAATAAGTGTTGACATCCTAACTGGCCTCTTGTAAACAATGAAAATATAACTTTCTCTCCCGTAGTTCTCCAGAAAAAAATAGAACCAGAAGGCGTCCAGTGTAGACTCCTTGAGCAAAACCGTCGCGAGAACCAACTCATGGTTACGATGCGCGGTGACTGGCTGAGATTGGTCGAGTCATGATTGTCTATAAAATATGACGTCACAACTGTTATCTTGGAAAATTTAATTTCGTGAGCAAAAGTAATCTCATTCAGCAGCTATCGTATTAGTTTCGTTATTGTCCACAGATTTACTAAAATGCATTTGCATAACAATACTCATGAGTGGGACTATGTGATGTCATCAATAGTAATGGGAAGAACAGCAATAAAGATATCTTTTCATATTCATTTCGGTTACATCAAATACCTCTGAAGTGAACTCAACATCTTGGCAGTTATTTTCTTTTAAATAAGCCGCTCCATTCAATTTGCAACCTAAGAAGTTAATGAAAGTTTTGTCTTTTGTTTTATATTTTCACTGTCATTACTGTATGGTTCACAATCCAAAGCAATTACATGTAAGAACATTAAACAATTTATTTTAGCTGTCTGTATATGATATCATATAAATAATTATCTTGTCATTTCTGGTATATCATCTACCGACACGGACGTCATACCCAACCGACTCCGTCATTACTACTTCATTGCTGCGTCATAGGGTATCGGAAAAGAGCCTAAGAGCAGAGCTGTTGCGAAAACCGACACATGGTAAAAAAATTATTAAAATCTGTTCATAACTATTTGAGTTAGAAGAAATAAAAAATAAAAATCCTTGGTCCAAACCATGGTTCGCATCATCACCATAAAAAAAAAAAAGGGTCGATGTAGGCCTATAGACCCCTCACTGTCACCACTCTACACTCTACGTAAGATTTTGAGAAACCGTTACGTGCTGGCAATGTCCGAAAGACTTCGGAATGCAGGTAGATAAGAGAGGATTATGTTGTAGGAAGACTAATCTTATACCTTATTTTGTTGATATGAAGATAGTCATGGAAAGATGAAGAAAACAAAAAACGCTGATATCTCGGTACACCACCTTTAGGTATCGTGGAAATCCTCACAAGCGCATATGGCTCATTTTGTAGAAAACGAAAATAGCTACAGCTTGTTCCAAATATTTTTTTGCGATTTTTGCCTGTGCTTCTTGTAAAAGTGACAAACATCAGTTTTTCACTTTTTTTTTTATTTTCATGAAGTAGCCTACTTCAAAAATTCACCCCCCCCTCCCAAAATCAGTTTTTCACTTTTTTTTTTATTTTCATGAAGAAAAAAAAGGAAGTCAAAATAAAAAAAAATATTTCGAACAAGTTGTAGCTATAGCATAGTTCTGTACAAAAATCAAATAAAATTGAATGTTTTATCGTTTTTGAAGACCTGAGCATTTCCATCCCTTGTTGCATTTTCAAAATTTTTATTTGGGAAATTTTCATCTTTTTGACAATTCAAAAACTGGTTGGGCGATTTCGAAAAAAAATCGACCACAGGCGATGGGAAGGGGCCCAAAGAAAAGGGTGTGAGTTTCATCAGAATCGGCAAGAAAAATCGGGTTACAATTCAAAGCAATTTTGTTTGAATATCATATATGATGTATTAAATACTAGATAAGAAAACAATTCAATTTATGTATCTGTATATCATGTAAACAATTATCCTGCCATTTATGGCATCTATCCTCTACCAACTCCGACTTCATACCCAACCGACTGCATCATTCCTACTTCATCACTCCTGGAAAAGAAAGAAACGAAAATAACACTTGAGGCCATTAAAAGAGAATTAAATTCAAAAGGATATAGAAGTATGGGAAACTTATAAGAAAGAAGAAGAAAACCAGTATTGTGACTGTCCACATAAAGTGCTGGGCTCCTACTGCTGTTTTTCAAGGTGGGTTTTTCTACCATAGTATCAACACGGTAGAGTATATATATATATATATATATATATATATATATATATATATATATATATATATATATATATATGAATATATAACCTCTCTGTTCAGGGATCAATCCCGCGCCGCCAGATCGTAAGGCGGCCGCTCTATCCATTAGTCCACCATTCACTAAAAGGACTGTGCAACCAGGCGCCACCTGGCACCATGGGTTTTACCTAACTACTCATACCTGAGTAAGTATAGCGAGATCCCCGAATAGAGAGGTTATATATTCATGATGAAAATGCGGTAGTGCATTGTTTCTATCTTTCATTCATATACCTCAGGTTATCTGATTTGGGGTTTGATCTGTTGTGTAATTGTTGTTTGACTAGTCTTTGAGCTATTAAGGTTGCTTCGTCTATTTTGTTTAAGTCCAGATTTGCATACTGATTTGGTCTAATATTCTGTAATTTAGGACATTTTAATATATAGTGGAGTAACGGTTTTAAGGTAATTTCATCACTGTGCGCATTCTCTGGGGTTTCTTTCAGCTATTTCCCATGAACATCTGTAACCAAGTCGAAGTCCATGTATTATGACAGCTTGTATTCTTGGGATATGTCTGGTTATAGGCGGTGGAGTATATTGTGAAACTTCTTTATACCATTTAGCGGAAGGTGAATTCCTGTATACCCAAAGTATGTGTTGGTTCCTAGCTGCTATTTGAGTGTCTTCGTATGATTGCTTTTAATTGGCCTAAGGTTGGGTGTATTTTGGCATTAATGATGGAGAAACGAGTGGCTGTGTAGGCTGCTTTGTCTGCTGCTTCATTACCAAGGATTCCTATATGGCTGGGGATCCATGTGAAAGTGACTTGTTTATTTCTTGCATGAAGTGCTTGAATTTGAGCAAGGATGGTGCTAGTTAGGTTTAAGTTTTCAAAGGATTGTTTCCTAAGGGTTTGGATTGAGGAAAGAGAGTCTATATATATATATATATATATATATATATATATATATATATATATATATATATACATTATTTTCTTCTCTAGTTAATGCAAAGGATAAAGCTTGTTTGATTGCAAATAATTCTGTTTGTAGTGTAGAACAATTGTTAGATAATCTCCATGATTCTATGTAATGAGATCAGTAGACAGCTGACCCTGAATGTCCACTATTTGTGTCCACTTATCCATCATTATACAGTTGCAGACCATTTGGTTCTAAGTTATTATTTATTCTGGTGGAAATTTCTTCAAGTATAGGTTGTGGGCATAGTGTTTTTTTTTTTTTTTTTTTTTTTTGATAGCAGAGTGGTTTCATAAATAAACGGTAGATCTTCCCAGGGGGGCAGCGGTGTATAGTTGGGGTTCAGACTGTCTGTGCCTGCATGTACTATGGTGAAACCAATTCCTCCTGCTTTGATAGCTTGAACAACTTTTGTGTGCCAGCTATCAATGGGGACGTGGGGAGCAGGTCTATCTTGCTGGAGCAATATTCTGTTTTTGAAAACAAACGGCTTATCGGATATGAGTGTTTTAGCCATGTATAATGCCGTGAGTTGTTGGATTCTTAATTGAAGTGAAACTAGATTACATTCTGTCCTTAGATTGTCAAGTCTTGTCCACCTTGAGGCCCCTAGGATAGTCCTCATGGCCTCATTTTGTATACATTCTAATTTTTCAAATTCAGATGGGGACAATTCAAGGAGGGATAATGCGGAAAAATCTATTATAGATCTGATAGCTTGAACATAAAAAGTTCTGAGAATTTTGAATCCTGCACCAGAGGTTGTGAATGCTAGTTTTTTGAGAGCATGCAGTCTGGATTAGGTGCGTTGTTTGATATATTTAAGTTGTAGCTTAAAGTGAGGACCGGAGGCGAATGTGTGCCCAAGGCATATAGCAGATTCTACCCACTGAAGTTGTTGGCCTTCAATGTTCAAGGTTGTGTTAGGTTTATTTTGTGAAATGAACAAGGCTGCCGTTTTGGTAGGATTAATTTTGATTCCTAATAAGTTGCATTTGGAAGCTATCATATCCTGAGAATGTGCATTTAGAAATCTGGAAGAACCCGTGGCTACAAGTTGCAAATCATCAGCATATGCAAAAAGTTTGATATTTGATTTGAAGGGATTTACCAATTGTTCCACTAGTATGTTGAAAAGTGTTGGACTTAAGATTCCTCCCTTTGGAGTATCTTTTTGAAAATGCATTTGCATTGAAGTGTGTCCTTGAAAGTGGACTGATGCTTTGCGTTCAATTAGGTAATCTTCAATCCAGCCTAGGAGTTTACCCTTAATACCTTTGTCTGCTAAAGATGTTGTGATGGTTGGTGGGTCAGCAAGTTCGAATGTTTTTTCCAGGTCGAGAAGAATGAGATAGGACATTTTCTTATCTATTGATGATCTTAAGGAGGCAATGTTGTCAGAAGTTCCTCTTTTCCTAATAAAGGCTAAGAGGTTAGGGTGAAGGTTTGGAATCTTGTATTTAAGGCGGGCTAGAATGATTTTCTCCATTGTTTTATCCAAACAACTTATTGATGATATAGGCCTGAGAGACCTGAGATTTGAGTGTTTCAGAATGGGACAGATGATTGCCTGTTTCCATGCAGTGTGTAGCTTACATGTCATAAGGGATGTGTTTAAGAGGTAGAGGAACTGAAGCATAACTTGATGTCAGATGTGGCTTATCATTTCGTATGTTATGCCGTCCTGACCTGGTGCAGTTGACTTGTGTTTGGATAGTACAAATTTGAGTTCTGTTAATGTAATAGGGGTATCAGTAATATCTTGTTCTTCCTTTGCTTTATCTACTATTGCCATTTTTAAAGGGTACGATATTTCAAGGGCATCTTTGATTGTTTCTGGTAAGTTTTGGGAAGACGATCGAACAGCAAATTGTGTTATGAGGTTGTCCGCCTCTGCTCTGGGATCTTGGTGTGCTGGTAGTCTTGGAGATCTGTAACTACCTGTGGCTTTCCTAAGGTGTGTCCGGATGTCCTTAAGTGACGCGTGTTGAATTGATTTTGGCACACTATTCTAGCCAACGGCTTGACCTGATAATCAGTAGTTCTTTTTTTGACAAGTCTGAGTGTATCTCTATATAGGGCTGTTAATTTCAGATGGATGTTTATGCAGATTTTTTCTTGTAATATGTATTCTATGATGTAGTTCGGCGACTCGTTCATTGTAATACCAGTGGTCAGAGTGATTTCTGTTGTGTGGCTTGGTTTTGGAAAAAGTTATTTCAGCGGCCTTGGTGATAACTGTTCTTAGGTCTTCTTCTAGTTCATCAATTGTTTGGCCAGAATTATCGTAATTAAGAGCCCAGTTTGTGATGTGGTCTTGGTATGTATTCCAGTTTGCGTTAACTGTTTTCCATTTTGGGCTATAAGGGGGAGAAGCTAGTCTAGGAAGAGAAAATTCAGAAATTAAGGTATAGTGGTCACTTGAGAGATGTTGGTGTATGGTAGTGTTTATATGGTTCCTGAGAAAGGAGGAAACAAACACAAGGTCAAGAGATCCTCTCACATGTGTGGCTGTGTTACTTTGTACCAGGATTAAATTGGGGGAAGAAGAAAGGCTTTCTATAATGTGTCTACCTGTTTGATCTGAGATATTGTTTTGGTTACTGTTTGGGTTATTAATTTCAGGGTGGTGAGCATTGGAATCCATTGAATTTAATGTTGTTACTAATGTGTAGAGTTTCTTGCAGAATGGCTATATCTATTTTTTTCCCTGTAGAGGGCGTCTTTAAGTAGAAGGAGATGGGTTTTGATACTCCCTATGTTCCACTGTAAAATTTTAATGGGACATTGGTTCATTTTCTGTGTTTTCTTCGTTGCTATCTAAAGAGGAGCGTGAGTCTGAGTCTGACATGTGGAGAGATGAGGGAAGTTCTGTAGGTAGTAGTGAGATGACATTCCCATTGTCTGTGCTGAAGTTTGTAGGGCGAGAGTGGGGTATTATTTGTGTTATACCAGCATTTTGTTGGTTGTTTTGTGTATCAGTATCAACAGTGGTATCCCTTTGTCTATAGAAGCTTGTTGGTTAATATTTGTGATGTTTATTAGGCTGGCAAGGGGTGCTTGGACTGAACTGATAAGTTGTGTCAATTTGCCACCATGTTGAACTGCAGTATAATGTTTTGCATTGCTCGTTCAATGGCAGAATTCACTACCTCTGTTATGGCTTTGAGCATGTTGGTTAGCTGGGTTGAAACTGTGTTTGCAATAGTAACCAGTGCAACTGTGTTTTTAATATTAGCAATTGATACAGGAGGATTTGTTTCTTGAGAGTCAAGTGTTGTTTGTTGTTCTACTGTAGTCTGGGGGGACTGGGCTGTGGTTTTTGGCAGAGTTGGCCAGTCTTTTGCATTGAGAGGTCGTGGCGTGGCTTGATTAGTGTTGAGAAATGGAGCTGTGGCTTGATTGAGAAGTGTTGTTGTGTCTTGATTGTGTAGAGGTGCTGTGGCTTTATTTGTAGGCAGTGGAGCCATGCTTGTATGAGTGACTTGGCTTGTTGTCTTTTGTAGTCTTGCCATTCTTTGTGGGCACCGCAGGTTCCAAGCATGGGGCTTGTTGTTGCAGTTCGGGCACTTGGGTGTTTACTGGATTGCCAACTTTCAGTTTTTGTAAGCAGCTGCTCGTATCATGGTTGGAAGCACAGATGGCGCATCTTGGGGGGGCTCTGCATTTCTGTTTGTGATGACCAAAGCGTTGACACTTGAAGCATCGTAGAGGTTCTGGGGCATAGCTGCGGTAGAAGGCGATAGAAACATCTTTTTGCTGAAACTACATTTGGCTGCTGTTCTAGGAGAGAAAGAGGGAGCTCAAGAGGGTAACCCATCAGTATGCACTTCTTGGTGACTTCAGTTGGGACTAGAAATTTCAGCTCAACCTTGTTGGAGGACAGAATGTTGATAGAGGAAAGGTATCTTGCTGTTTCTTCATTCTGAGGAGTGAAGATGAAGGAGCCCCCTGATGTTACTTTGGTGACTACCATGAGAGCTGGGTAATCTTCTAGAGCAGCCAAGGCGCTGTAAGCAGTGTTAAAATCAGCACTTGTTTTAGTTCAAACTTCATTTCAGAGAACTAGGCGAAGTCGTGGGCTGGTAGACCTGTGGCTTCTTCTATGGAATCTGTATTTTGGGATGGATGGTCTCTTGACTTCATCTTGGAAACTGTGGAGGTCTGTCCAGTTTCTTCTGCTACTTGGACAGTGAGTCAGGTGAGGGGTCTCTTGTCTTCTTAGAAGCTAAGGAGGTCTGTCCAGACTCTTCTGCTACTTGGACAGTGTCTGAGTCAGGTGAGGGGTCTCATCTTCTTAGAAGCTGAGGAGGTCTGTCTAGTTTCTTCTGCTACTTGGACAGTGTCTGAGTCAGGTGAGGGGTCTCTTGTCTTCTTAGAAGCTGAGGAGGTCTGTCCAGAATCTTCTGCAACTCGGACAGCGTCTGAGTCAGGTGAGGTGCCTCCCGTATTCCTCTCAGAAGCTGAGGAGGTCTGTCCAAAAACTTCTACCGCTTGGACAGTGATTGAGTCAGAGGGGGAGGAGGGAAGATCTCTCTTCCACCTCCCTACTTTACCTTTAACCATGGTGAAAGGGCCCTGCTAACAGAGTCTCAGGTTTATGCTACTGGTAAGCGGCTCAACACCTCGAACTTACCCCTGAG
>NW_020870934.1:383461-388461 GCF_003789085.1 Penaeus vannamei
TGCAGCCTGGGCCTGCGGGAAACGTTGATTTCCAACATTCGCCTGGGCTGCGGTGATGTGATCACACCCCCCCTTGTAGCAGGATTGGGGTGCAGAGCGTTTACCACACCAAAACTCCGAGTTCAGCCCACCCAGGGGGATCTCCTGTCCTGTGGTGCTGAAGGGTCGAGTGTAGGGATCAGAGCTTTTTTTGAGGCCCTTCTTAAGACCTCACCCTGAGAGGAGGTATAAAGATAATCCCCGAAAGGGGACCAATCTGTTTCCATCTCTCTAAATGACCACAATATGAATCAGACCATGGCAGTCACCCTGGAGCCTTTCAAGGCTGCAGGGGGGCGAAAGAAAACCCAAAAGCAGGCCGAACGTGTCCGGCCTGCTGAACCGAGCAAGGACAAGACAGAAACACCAACCACAAAGTCTGTCCATGCACACCAGACTGAGGGAAACCTGAACTCCCCTCAGAACTCTCTCAGTCAAGAAGGGGCTCCAGCCGTTACCAGCCAAAACAGCTGCCCCCACCTCCAAAGGCCTTAAACCCCTGCAAAGCGGAGGCGTGAAGCGACGAAGAAGAGGCAGAACACACCCCAAGTCGACTCACGCGGTTTAAGGTACCAAAAAACCTGAAGACTTCGACAATGCATACCAGCTGGTAAGGGCATTGGAGAAGGAAAGAAATGTAAGACTATCAATCCGAATCTCCAGAGATGAGGGCATGATCATTGCCCCCAAAGACAAAGCCACCATGAACTTCCTGCAGGAAATCAAGGTGCTAAAAGATGGGAGAAAGGTGTGTATCTCACCACTGACCTCCCAAGAGAAAAAGTCCAAGATGTTGGCTTTCCACTAGGGTTCGACGTGGAGGTGATCACGTCTCTCCCACAAGTGGTGGAGGCTTCCCGCATAACCAAAGGGAAGTCTCCAACCAGGCAAGTCCTGTTTATCCTCAAGGGAGCCCCAATCACCACCCTTGATCTGGGTAACTGGGGCTCATACAAGCTCAGGACATGTGTGCCAGAGCCCTTGAGGTGTTTCACGTGCCAGAAATTTGGGCATCACCAGGCCAACTGCAAGGCCAAAGCCAAATGTGGTGTATGCAGCGAGGCACACGAAACCGAAGTGTGTATAAAGGCACACAAAGATGGCCAGAAGGACACAACAGCCAAGTGTCCAAACTGTGCCAAAAAACATCATGCCTGGAGCCTGGCTTGCTCTGTCAGGAAACAGGCAGTGATTAAAAAGCAGGAGCTAGCCAAAAAGCGTCCTGACTTTGTCCCTGCGCCCCCAGGCACCTACGTCTGGGGCCAAAACAAAAAACAAAATCAAAAAGAAAAGACTCCCCGACCTCCTAAGAGGAAGGAGTCGCCCCCACAGCGAAAATTGGATACCTCTAACAGAGAGGAATCCCCCAAGCTTGCTAGTGGCAAAACCACAAAAAAGAACCAAAGGGAAAAAGGTTCAAAGTCCACAGCAATGGTCCCCCCAGTAGATGATAATCTTTTCTTTGACGAGAAAGATATGACTCTCCTGTTGAGTGCTGTAGTTTCTGCAGTAGCAACAGCCTTGGGGAGGACCAGTGAGGAGGCGGAGAAAGCAGTGCAGGTCGCCATGACGGCTATGACCCAAACTGTGGCAGCTCTGAAGGGAAGGAAGCTAGAAGCCTCCAAACCGATAACGAGCAGCGCTCCCCTCCCTAAATCCTCGAATGGCAGGCTAGCTTCAAGAGAAACATTACATGAAACCCCAACTAGTCTGTCAGGACAGGCTGAAACTGTGCAGCAGGCCGAGTCTGTACAGCCAAAGTGGCACTTCCAACCTAGGCCCTACACCCCTCGGTACAGCCTTAACCGGAGTGTCTGACTTAGAGGAAGTTGTACAATCCTCAATCAACGAGGATCTGTATTTATCTGATGCCACCAGCACTGGGGCATCTGAAGCTGAAGCAAGTGACACTGAGTAACCATCATGGCACACAATCTAAGCATACTGCAGTGGAATGTGCTATATAAAAGCAAGAACTCCTTTCTCCAGTCACTTGTGCGAGCAAGGAGCATTGACGTCGTCATGCTCCAGGAGACACTAACAATGGGATCCGTGTGCTTCTCAGGATATCATGCCTTCACCACTCCAAACCTGGATGGTGCTAGAGGCCTGATGACCCTGGTAAAAGAAGCTATCCCGTGCTCCCTAATATCCACCCCGCCGCACAGTGGAGATGGTGTTGAATCTCTTGCTGTTGAGATTCAGCTACCTGGGGGCTCTATAAAAATATACAATATTTATAGCAAACCACTGTGTGAGAGCTTAAATCTAAACCAGGTCTGTGCTACTGCAGCACAAGACCGAGTGACCATAGGGGGAGACTTCAATGCACACATGGCCATGCTGAATCCCCGCAAAAGGCCGAACGCGGCAGGCATTCACATAGCAGAAGTGCTTGAGACATTCCCTGAGATCACTCTTCTCAACACCAAAGAACCAACGCATGTGAAGGGAGGGATCCTAGACCTCACCTTTGCCACTGCAACAATGGTGGAGAGAATTCGGTGGCGTGTCGATGATACGGTTACTAGTGATCACTATGGCATAGTCACCACACTAATGGATGCAGGTCCAGCCCAAAGACCACATCACATTCCTAAATGGAAAACTGACAAGGCCAACTGGTTTGCCTTCCAGGAAGGCTTGGCTCGATGTCTGAAAGACAATGAACCCAATATCAATAATGAAAACGTGGATGTGTTAGAGGCAAGGCTAATCCAGGCCATAAATCAGGCAGCCTCACAAACCATTCCCAAAACTCGCCCATGGTCCAGAACTCACAAAGACGCCTGATACTATAATGACGAGATCAAAGAGGTCAACCACAGGGTTAATATGTGTAGAAAAAACTTCCGACGGCAAAGATCTCCCGACAATCTGGCCCTGTTGAGGGAAGCTGTCGTGGATGCCAAGGAAACTGCCAACAGAGTAAGGCAGGAAAAATGGCTGGAATGGTGCCAATCTTTTGGCCACCAGACCAGTCTTACGGTGTTGTGGAAACGGGTCAGGCAAGCGACAAGCCGCCAAGCCCCGAAATGCACTCATCATGACCCACAATCAGAGGCTAACAGATTGGTGCTTGAGTTCTCTGCCAGAACCAGCACCAACAATCTGCCTCCAATGATAAGAGAAAAACAGCAAAACTTAAATCCAGAAAGACTTGCTCTCATAAGAGACAAGGCACTCGAAGCTGATGAAACGGATGCCTTGTTCTCACTTAGGGAACTAAGAAAATCATTCAAATCCAGTTCTGGGTCAGCACCAGGATCTGATGGGATCTCTCACCCCATCATTTCGCATCTAGGCCTTGCAGGAGAACTTGCATTCTTGCAGGTTATCAACAAATCCTGGCAAACAGCCACGGTGCCCCAGAGCTGGAAACAAGCCACAATAGTTCCCATCCCAAAACCAAAGGAGCCTGGCAAGTACCGTCCCATCTCTCTTCTCAGCTGCCTGGGTAAAACAGCTGAAAAGATGGGACTCAACAGGCTCCGATGGAAAACGGGTCCCCCCCATGAACACCTGCACAGGTTCACAAGGGGTAAGAGCACTGCTCATAGCATTTCCACACTCTTAAGCACAATCTGCACCTCGCCCGCTGTGGTTGTCTTCCTTGACCTGGAGAAGGCTTTTGAGTTGACAAGTCCGCTTGCCATTCAAGAGACCCTAATCCACAAAGGAGTCAAAGGCAGACTCTTGGCCTGGATAGCTGACTATTTTTAAAATAGGTCAGCAAATGTCAGATTTCAAGGCCACCTTTCACAGCACATGCCACTTGAAAATGGAACTCCTCAGGGAGGGGTTCTTAGTCCAGCCCTGTTTAATACCCTCATGTCCAACATACTCGACATTCACCTGCCAGAAGGATGCAAGATCATCTCTTATGCAGATGACTTGGCAATCATAGCCTCTGGCAATCACTGCCTTACTAGAGCTCAGCGTTGTCTGAACCTGGTGTCTGAAGAGTGTTGTAGGACGGGTCTAAAAATATCAGCAACAAAATCCAAAGCAATGGCACTGATAACCAATGTCAGAAACAAAAAACTCACTATACAGGGTATGGATCTGGAATGGGTGAAGGACTATCTATACCTTGGTGTATGGATAGGACACACACTCACTTTCAAAAAGGAGATCCAATACCTGCTTGACAGAACCAAGGAAGGACTGTCAGTCATGAAAGTCATGACAGGGAGACACATAGGAGCAGGACACAAAGTACTAAGATCATTCTATGTACATGCTGTCCGTCCTATTAATGACTATGCATCTGTCGCCCTCATTGCTTCCAGCACAACATTAAAAGAGAAACTGGAAACAATACAAAACGAAGCAGCCAGGATAATTCTAGGTGCACCTAAGTGGACAAAGGTCATCAACCTCCTCATGGAAGCTGATTTACCGTCCATGGACTCTAGAATAGATCTAATGGCAGCACAGTTCCTTTCCAAGGTCCTGCAGGCACCCACAAACTCCTATCTAAGGCAAAGAGTTCTCAGACGCCTACAAGATTACCAGTTTGCGGACAACTCCTGGCTAACACATACAGCCAGTGTTTTGATACGCGTTCAACTAAAAGATTCATTGCTTGCCAAAGATATGGACTCACCTCACCCTGATTACAAAGAACCCTCGCCGTGGACAAACGAAATGATCGAATTCTCAATTCTAAATCTCACAATGAGAAAAGATCAATATTCCATGCCTAGCCTAAAGGCACAAGCACAAAGGGTCATTCAACAAATAACTCCGCCGGGTAGTATTACTTACTACACGGACGGATCCGTGGATCCAATAAACCATACTGCAGGCGCCGGCTTTGCAACAAAGGATACCACAGCATCCATTAGGGTCACTGACAATGCATCAACGCTTCAGGCTGAAACGGTTGCGATCATGGAAGCATTGACACACGCGTCCCTGAGGAGAGGGCACAATGTCATTCATACAGATTCAAGAGC
>NW_020870934.1:393461-398461 GCF_003789085.1 Penaeus vannamei
CTTAAATCAGATTCGGAAAGAAGGGCGAAAAATGCCGAAAAAAGACCAGACGGTCTCCTTTAACCCTTTCCATTATGCGTGCATTGTCGATGTACGACCGTGACACAATTCCTCTATAAAACCTAGCTCATTTTCTAGATTATAGCATGGCTCTGCATGACAAAGACCTTGTTGTAGGGAACAACACCATTCTGTTTTTTTTTTTTTTTTTTTTTTTTTTTTTGTAAATATGCATCAGTATATTTCAAAATTTATTAGGAAAACTCACATAAAGAGTAAGCAGTACGATTACGGCTTCATTTCGTAAGAATTGGCTTCTCAAGATGAGCCATATCTTTACTGTCAATCAAATCTGACTTCGGTAGGTGGTGTCACCTTACTTAGGTACCGCTCTGTCGCGCACGACCTTAGCTCTCTTAGTATTCAATCATTTTGGAAAATGAGCACGGAAATTGAGTGTGCATATATATATTTACATATAAATGGATATATATTCATTCATTTAGGAAGATAAGCACAGAAGTTATACATAAATATATATGTATGTGTGTGTGCGCGCATACGTGAGGTCTCCGACTCCACCCCCACCCCATTCCTCCATCCTGCACCATGCCCCCTGCCTCTCCCTCCCTTATCATCCTCCTTACCCTTGTTTCCCTTAGCCTTACCTGTATTCCTTTCCCCCTTCTCCACTCCTATCCTTCTTCCCTCTCTCTCTCTCTTCTCGTTTACCCTTCTCTGACACCTGCATTCATTTTTATTGCATTCTCTTTCGTCTTTCTACCTACTTTTGTTTCTTTCGTTTACTCTCATCTGTCCTCGTTTTCCTCTTTTCCTTTCCATTCTTTCCCTTCTATGCTAATCTCCTCGTTTTCATTTTCCCTTTCCTTTAGTAATCTTACTCATTTCTTTCATTTCCCTCTCTCGGCTTACGCTTATATTTCTCCTTTTCGTTTTTCTTCTTATTTCTTTCCTTTTCGTTCCTTTTCTTAATCTTACGTCCGTGTACCTACCCCCTATCCTCCATCCTAGTACCCTACCTGTCCCCTTGACATCCTCGATCCTTGGTCCCGAATCCTGTTTCGAACATTGGGTAATCCAGCGGGCGGCACTCAAACACGCTGGGGATGATTTCCACCACGCAGACAACACGGCCACATCCTATTACCGCCAAGCCATGTATTTCATAGAAGAAATGTATAAATAAAACACATAAAACAATTGTTTCGAGCTTCCTTCTTGGGCTTCGAATCCTTCGAATCCCTGAGTGGCCGAATAAGCCAGGTGGCAAGTCATTTTTATATTTATTTTTTTGGCGAGATTTTATGGGCCCTCACTTAAAGCAAGTCTCCTTTTTAAAACTAGAAATAAGCCTAAGTGTTTTCATTTTTTGTAATATATTTATTATTTTACTTTAATGGCTTTTAAGATAAGCTATTTGCAGACCCCCCTCCGACATATTTTAGAACTTTTCATATATTTTAAGTTATTAATGGTTTTAATTAACTTTTAAAATTACTTTAATGACAGTTTTGTAATTATAATTATACTTTTTATCTTTCATGCCTTTTTATGGACTTTTGAATATTTTTCTTTTGCTCACGACCTGCCACGTGCTTGTATGTTGCTTATACAGATTAGTAGAGGCTCACAGAGGGGACTCGAATATTCATAATTATTGCTGTATGTTTTTACTTGTTTCTGTTGTTTCTTTTAGTGCTTCCAAGTACGTTTTTATTAAATGTGTTACCGGTGCTTTTCATGCACTCTTTTTCTCGTTCTTATGTTCTTTTGTGTACATTTTTGGACTTGTTTGCTTGTCTATTTATTATTGCTTGTTGTTTTTCTGCATTTTTAAAGATAATCTATACTTCAGAGATTGTATTAAATATCTGTCAAAATAACTGTTGCCACAACGACGTAGCCTATTGTATAAATACCACCTCAAAATAAACCTATACGGGAGTTGTCTCTGGACACTGTGTTTGAGTGCTTACCCTGGATTACCCCTTATCATGGCGATGCTGGAACTTCAAGAAAAGGTTGTGTCTGACCCTTTTTACATGCCAGTTAGGATATTGCTGGACGTGTTGATTTCAATTAATGTTTACAACCCAGGCGATTCACTTTACATTGACCAGTACCAGCCAGAGATAACCTTTTAATGTTCACCTGTCCCTTAAGGACGAGGGGAAAGTATGGACTTTATCGTTTATTTATCTTCTTATTCTTTCCTTTTGTAATTGCCTATCAATGGTCTATTTTATGAATTCACAGAAAGCCAGGAACAACGCATATCCAGACCTATTTTCGTAAGGGATATGTACCTGGGGTATAGGACATTACGACTCCTCATGGGGGAAGTGAATGGGCTCCCTCCCTCCTTTCTTTAGGCCCTAAGGGGACCGTTTGGTCTTTTTTTCGGCGATTTTCGCTCATCTTGCCGAAATTGAGTTAAATGCATTTTCAAGTTCCTAGGCCCCCGGTTCTCCCCTGAAAATTTCAAGACCCGACCGTTATTTTTTAGGCGGAAGCAGCCATTTTCGATGTCGACTGAAATATTATTTTTTTCATGTTACCTTAGAAAATCGGCAATTGTGACGCAATGAATAAAGATATTTAAAAAATTATGTTATTTTCTGAAAGCTGATTAAATTTAACATAAGGTGAGACCAACCTTCATTTTTTCGGAATAATTTTTAAAATCTGGCAAGCGTCCACAAAACGATAATGAATTTTTTTTCATACAAATAAATAAACATGTACCATTCATATGGTCTATTTTATTTTCTTTATCTATGAGCAAAACATTTCGAAAATGCAAACCTCCCCCCCAAATGGGGGTAGGATTGCCAAATGATCTGGATCGCCACCAAAATTTTATGGGATGTTGATTAGGCTAAGACAAACCTCAGGTAAAAAAAATATATATTCAAATCTGTTCATAACTTTTCGAGTTAGAAATAAAAATCCTGGATCCAAACCATGGTTCGTATCACCACCAAAGTGCAATAAGCGTTTAAGTTAGGTTAAAACATCTTTGGTTAAAATCTCATTAAATGTGTTCATAATTTTTAGAAATATTTGAAAACAGACAAAAAATAGATAAACAATCAACAAACAAACAAGCAAACGGAAGTAACAATATAAATACACAAAAGATCATGGGGTACACAAAAATGATCCATATGTGCTCATATACCTTATAAACAAACTTTCACATCGCCATGTAATTGTTTTTCGTCTTTCCACGGGGTCTTAGTTTAGTTTAGTCCTTTATTTACCACCCTGGCTAACTGCACAGGCGTGGGCAATCTGTGGTACATTTGATACATGGTCAAAGCATTATATAATAGTATTACAGTGTAAATCTAGATCATAAAATTATTACGGTCTAAAATATATCATTTAAAAGAAAAGAACAATCAGTAATTTATCTACTCATCTATCAAGCCGGCATACGGCTTGGGCGTGGAAAGGCAATGTAACATTTGATATGTGGTCATGTGATACTACATTCCAAATTTAGGATATAACATAATTATATCTTCCAAGACATCAGATGATATGAAGTAGTTACATAGTTCTCCATACCTTATGCTAGGTGGTCTGAAAGGCTGTATTACATGGCACTCTGAGATATAATGTACAAGTGTTCGTTTATATTCTTCATTGCATAATTTACACTTCGTTTCTTCAACATTACAGGCTGTACTGACCTGCCAGTACAATCTATATCCCAGCCTGATTCTTGCGGTCACAATATCACACTGTCTTGTTCTTGTTTTGTATGAACCATAGATGAAAACATTTTGCATAAACCGGTCATAGTGCTTTATGCTACAGCTTTTAGGCCGTTGAGAATTAATCAAGTCAGACAAGTCCTCTTTGAAGGAAGTTTTAATTATGTGTGAAATCCTAGCAAGAGGTACTCCAAGATCTATATCCACACTTTGCTTGTCACATGCTGATTTTGCTAGGCGGTCAGCATGATCATGCCTGGGGATTCCAACATGCGATGGTATCCACACAAAACGTATATCATGGCCTCGTTCTTTTGCACGATACACATTTATCCTTATGTCATTTGCAATATTTCCTGCACCTTTGTCTAGTGTGTTCAATGCCTGGAGAGCACTCTGTGAGTCGCAGAAGATGACTCCTGAGCCTTGACCTAATAGAAATTCAGTGGCTATGAGCATTCCTGCCAACTCAGTTTGCGTAGTGCTAGCCCAGTCATGAACCCGCCTACAATCCTGGTGCTGCAAAATATTGTTTTTATATATACGACAAAAGCGCATCCTGCTCTACTCCCAGACTGCAAGGATCCATCAGTGTAGCATTCATACGCATTGGGCATAGTTTCAAGGTGCTCATTGATAATTGCTAAAGCATACTGCTTAAGTACAGCAGGGGGGACACTGTCTTTTTATGGGGGCAGTCGTATAAAATACACTTAGGTCCGACATTTTCCACGGTAGAGCTGAACGTCCATGTAGGGTCTTAGTTATGGATATGTTCAGCTGAGACAAGTGCTTACATGTTACTTGTTGCCATGGATTTGAATTTGAATCGATGTTGCCATTTAAAGTTCGCTCCACTATTCTATGTTTTAGTTGTCTTTGGAACTCTGTACAATAGAGTGGTTCTCTTATTGCTTTGACGCTAAATGTGGTGTTTATGTATAATATTCTTTCATAGACAGACGGCAAATTAAGTTCTGATCTCATATTCACAATCCTCGTTGTCTTTGGGGCACCGAGAATAAGCCTCATGGCCTCATTTTGTACAATTTCTAAACTAGCCAACTCTGCTTCCTTGTATAATACTAGGTGCAATGCATGATAATCTATGACCGACCGTATGTATGACAGGTAAAAGAGTCTAGCAATATTGACATTAATACCATGGTCTTTGCCGACAAGTGTCCTAAGTGGCTTCAGAAATAGAAATAGCCAGAAATTTTGACGATCTGGCATATATATTATATAGTGAAAAAT
>NW_020870934.1:418076-423076 GCF_003789085.1 Penaeus vannamei
ACATGTATTCGTTCTAATTTTATCGTAGTATTAATAGCCATAAGGTTTTCATACATTTAGATGAAAGTATATATTCAACTACTTTGAATACCGCCAAACAAAATCTTCAAGTCAAACGTGTTGTGCTTCTGTAACATTCATGTTACATACCAGACAGCATATATTCCTGAAACAATCGCCTCTCCTCTACGGGGTCCAACAACCTGTTTGTTTTGATCACAAAGTCATGTGCTCAGTTAGACCAATAGAAAGTGATGTTACATTTTCAACCAATCAGCTTGGCTCTTCTTTCTCGCTTGGGCTCAGATAAAACACAAAGTGGCTACCCTAGCGGTGGGCGTGGCGCTTGGTTTCCTATAAAATCTTGCGCGCACAGCCCGCTGCATCAATACTACCTCGAGTCGAGCAGATACTGAGCCTTCCGTAGTACAGAGTCGTTGGGAAAGCCTAAACCGCCATCATGTCCGACGCTTATTTCGACGAGTACGACCACTACAACTTCGACGACAAGCTCGTCCATTCAAGAGGAAGCGGCAAGAATCGGTCCAAGGTGGAGGCCGAGCAGAACAAACAGACCGATAATTGCGGTCATACTAGAAAGATAGTCAATAACATGAGAAATAATGAAGCTAACAACAGAGTGACGCAAGCAACGGCGATAAAACATTAACTGAAATTAACAAATATTTACGGTAAGTGCTACTATGATTTCCACTCAATTTGAGCCCTTGTGAACTTCCGTATACATATAATTTTTATTATAACGTATTTTTCATTTTTGGTGGAGTTAGTGAGAAAAATCCCTTTAGCGTAGTATTGATGTATGCAAGATATAATACTATTATAGGTATGTGTAAGATAGATTTCCCATTCAAACTACGCTGGACGACGAAGAATATTAATTTCTAACTTCTTGATCACAGTGGGTTATAATTATTTTGTATTAATATGTTTGGAAACTTGGCAAGCGATTTAGTTGGTTACCATATATATTAGTCAACTCATACAAGTAATGTCCATGTAAGAATTTTTTTCACATTTGATATATAGATATCATTATCATGAAAATATTGTAATAATAATTTCGACGCAACAGTCTCAGTGTCCCACAAAAAGCAACCCCGGAAAAGAGACGCGTGAATGCACGTTCATTATAGAGAGGTCAAGGCTTTGTCGGAAACAGCTGTCTGTTGCCATGCGCGAGCGACCCACTGCGACATAAATAGAAATATTGATCCGGTCATCTATTTACACGCAATACACGTCCTTAAAGTCTAACATTATTATAGCAATTTAAAGGAAACGTATTCATAGTGTAAGCGTTAGCGATAGAGCACATTTTAAAGGTGAAGTGAAGGTCACTAAAACACTGCGCACTTCGTGTTAGTACATGCCAAACTTGCGCTAGTGTTGAGATGTTTTGTGGGCTGATTTGTGTTGATGTTTGTGCTCATTTACTGTGGCTAGTATATAGTACTGCCTATAAACTATAAGTAAGGTGTAGAATTGATTTGATATTGAATGTAAATCAGTGTTTTTAAAATTTGTTATATATTCGTTTGATTGTGAAGGTATAATTTTCACATTAGAATATGTTAAAATAAAAGATATTTGATTTTATACAATACAGTTAAAAAACGTGTAGGATAAGGTTCATTTATAAGAACAAATATTAATATACGCTACTTCTCTTTAATTCTAATCTTTTCCTTTTCTTTTCGTCCACAGAATCGTTGACGTCGAACCAAAGCATAGTAGAGAAGACCAACGGAATTGAATCGCCTTTTGGATTGTGGGACCAGAGTTGCTGCAATGTCTGCAAAGCAAGGTTGACAAGGCAATGGACTCCAGCCTAACTTGGAAGCCGAGCAAACCGAGCAAACGTGTTCCATGGGTGTATTTCACACGCCTGCGAAGTTGATAAACTTCGCAAAACTTCCATTGTTCATCGCATGTCACCATCAAGCGACAGATGCAGTGTCCCTTTGTTATATTGTTAAATCGGCAAGGATTGGGCTTACCAACACAGGATGATTATGCTGTGTGCGGGGCCCATTCTTCCCGTGGGACATAATGCTTCATACGGGGACCTTGTCGGGAATGACCTTTTTGTAGACTCATTTCATAATTATTATTTATCTTTGCCTGGGGTTAGCTTTCACAGGAGTTTACAATTTATGTTCGATTCGTTTTTTTTTTCTATTTATAGTAGTCAGTTGCGGGACTTCCGAGTCAAGCATGTTGTTCTTCTCAAGTGGTACAAATATACTAAGGCATATCTGGTAACTTCTCAAGGATGCCAGTTAGCTACACTGAAGAGCACGAGTTGAGCTCCTCTTGCTTACCAGCTGCTCATAAGTGCCCATGTTGTGATAATAAAAGATAATTTTTTATGCGATGTATATCATTTGCCCAACTCTTGTCCTTGATAAATACACCTGTCTTTGACCATGAATAGAAGGTGAATAACTTTGTTGAGTGAGTATTGGAATGGAATAAGGTGAAAATATTACATTTACAGACGGAAAACTGGTTTGCCTTGTATCATCTCAAACATGTTCAGTGTTATTCAAAATAGTTTAGACTTAAACCCAATTCAAAGCAAGTCGCACTAGATCTTGTTATCTTATCAGATTTCTGATCTATAGTGCAACAATCCTACAGTAAGGGCGAGGGGACGACATTACACAGGAGGAATCTTGGAGTCAGAGAATGAAACTAGTACATTACTTGCCAAACGAATCTGGTTTTGTAGCACGGAAAGTGCTCTAATTGAAAGCCCATAAGCATCTCAGAGGTGCAAGCACTAAATGAATACTGAACAGAAAAGTTTTTGCGATTTGCTTGGCGTTGAAATAAGTTACCTTATCAGAACATCTGGAGAGAAAGAGCAGTTTACTCAAGATTACTTTTATCTCGAATCCAAACAAGATGCTCATTGCCGAAACACGAAGATTTGCTCTGAAAACTGCATCAAATTGAAAGTAAATGTAGGAAAAAAATATGCATTTGCTCCCATAAAAGGACAGGTATTCACATGTACATTTTAAGAGGTCAGTGTGAATTAGGAATTGATCTAGCAACTCATATTAGTTTAAAAGTGCTTAAAATGGTAATTAATAACCATTCACAATGAACTTGAAGAACGGCAATTATTGTTAATAGAAGGATGTGTTTTTCAGTATTATTTTGAATTATTACGAGCTGTAAATATAATATCTTAAATGTCCCAAAGTTAGGCTGCTTTATAGCAATTGGGACTGGGTAAGTTTTCACCAAAAAATGTTGAGTATTTATATGTTGCAGACCTAAATTTGTGTGTTCATGAGCATATGTTGAGTTAATGACACACTTTTGTCATGTGGCATATATATGATTTTGTCAATTAACCACTATCCTGGCAATTACAATAAAAAAAAGAGAAAAAATGGTGGGCATCTCATGGTATCTCCATTTGTTCATGTGAGATATCCATAAAGCTTTACAGACTAATAACTTTTCATTGTAACATTAGCATCTTGATGGCACTTGCTCCATTTTCCTTCTAGAGTCAGGTCATTTTCATGTACCTTTTTTTCCTCAGTTCTCATAACCGAACTCTGTTTTACTCCTCTATACCTTCATGATTACCTTAATATTTGGTTCTTTCTTGTTCTCATTGCAGGACTGCACAAACTTTATTTTTCATGACTGATCTTTATTATTCATCTTCACATATGTTTTTTTTTTTTTACTTTGAGTACACAAAAGCCTAACTATTTCATTATTCTCACTTTGCTTCTTTCTACCTTTTCATCATCAAAGATATTTTACTATGTAAACTTTCCCTTATTTAAGCCTTCTTTTATCCATTTATAAACTTTTTTGCAGATCCTTCCTTTTCACATATTACTTCCTACTAAACTTTAGTATGTAATTATTGAAACAGTACTACAAATTCAGCAAGCTACATTCTTGTTTGTACATTATTGAAATGTCAACTGTAAATCCACAGACCTGTTGGCAAAAATATTTATAATGATGTGATTAATGTGAAAATATTTATAATGATGCACCAATTGTCCATCACTTCTAATCTAATCTTTCCCAAGATAGAGATAATGTAATTGATAAGGGAACAGGCTTACAAAACACATATGATAACCTCAGGAATCATGTCATCAAAATTCTTGTATTTTATCATAACTTTGTGTTTGAAAAAAAAACTTATTAAATAAAAAGGCTGCAGATAAAAATATTAGATCCTTAAAATGTCAAATCTTGAAAGTTGACTTCTTAGGTTGTATTTAAGACCATTATATCTCAGAAACAATAACAGAAAATCAGCACAAACATACTAGAAGATGATAATGGCCTGGAATTTTGTTGAATTTAATGCTTTTATTAATATACACTATAATAAGACAAGACACAGGGTTAGCTACCTATACAGGTAAAGGGTCAATAAATGAAAAGTTAACTTTAGATGTGAGACCTTGTGATACTAGTAATGGAAAGGGAAAGAATCAATGAATGGTATAAGGTAAACATTAAAATAATAACCCTAGAATGTCAGGAAGAAATTTAAAAAATACAATCCTCAACCTCTTTCCATAAACTGGTACACTGAACAACCAGCTCTTTGGGAATGTGTCACATATATGGCTTGTTCTACCATTGATTACCAGTCGTCACGATGTTTTACAGCTATTCAAGACTACTTTTCCATTTTGCGTCTGTCCATTTCCACCTTACAGAGAGAAAATATTAAATGTTTTTATTTCCTACTTTGGTGGTTGGAGATTTCTAATTTTTCCCCAATGGATATCTCTCATAATTTTCTTTCCAGTCTCTGCTAACCCTCTGTTTCTATATTATCTTTCAATATACTTCTTTCATGTTATCCTTTCTTCCCTTATCCTTTCATGTTATCCCACACACTTTTCCATTTTTTTTCCAGGGAAGAATCATCTGTTTCTTGAAATTAAATGCAGGAAGAAGTAACATACAACTGGGAATGT
>NW_020870934.1:428076-435576 GCF_003789085.1 Penaeus vannamei
TGGTAAAGATTACTACAATCAGTGCCTGTAGTATTATCAATATCATCCTTACTATTATTACAAGAGTATTATTAATTTTACTGATGATGAAATACCTCAGTTTTGAGAAGGAATTCCATAAAGGATTAAATGGTGATGAGAGATTCACAAATATCACACTAAATTATCATCATTATAATTCTTGGTGTACTAATAATGTCATAAGGGACATTATTGATAACTGCTGTAATGTATCAAGTTTTATAAATATATGCATTATCAAGCCCTCTGTTGTAACTTGACAATTATTTTAAGTCCCCTGACAGACATCTTGGTGATTTGGGTCAGAACTTGAAGGTCAGTATTACAAAGCAGTTTCATCAAAGATTTCAATCACTCAAATAAATATTTCACATTCATTTGATATGGAATACAGCTTCAGTGGTAGCCAAAACATTATTTGGAAATACCATCTTTTGTTTAATAAGCAATTGCAGCCATTTCTTCCATGTTTGTGGGAAAAAGTATTGATTTTTATGATGCTTATGAAATTTATATTTAGATAATGTAAAGATCATATATGAGTTCCAGCCCTAAAAGATAGTAGTATTTTGTCATCATGCTAATTAGGTACAGATGCAGATTTCATTTAAGACTGTCTGTATTAAAGACAGTTATGGGACAAAATTGTGACTAAATGTTCAGGGCCAATAAATAAATTTGATACAGTCAACCAGCACCTCCATACATCACAAACTTTCTTCTTTCTTATAACAAAAAGTAAGCTGGTGTATTATCAGATTTACTAAGCAAGTAACTAAAGCTTGGAAGCACTTTTATGTCATACAAAATTTTCTCCAATAATATCACGCAGTAACGTCAAATAACACTTGGCAAAAGTTATTAATACTTCATACACATGTATGTATGTACATGTGTGTGTGTGTGTGTGTGTGTGTGTGTGTGTGTGTGTGTGTGTGTGTGTGTGTGTGTGTGTGTGTGTGTGTGTGTGTGTGTGTGTGTGTGTGTGTGTGTGTGTGTGTGTGTGTGTGTGTGTGTGTAAAGATGTGTACACACATGTATGCATGCATTTTACCTTTATACATGCATACATACATAAATAAATGATAAATTAAACAGGAAAATCTTTAATTTTCTTACTGTCTGACAATTCTTCATCATTTTTGTGTAGCCAGAAGATCAAATCAGTCTAATATTTGTTCTATGCCAGAACTACCTTAACTAAATGTATGAATACAATAATATTGATAAATTAATGCTGCTAGGGTCAGTACAGATTTGCTTATCTTGCAATCTTGGTGCATAAAATGTTGCAGTCATACAATTTGAGCACTTCCAGGTATTGGATATAACTCCTCATACAGCAGAACACATAAATATTGCCATGAAAGGGTGGTAACTATTTTCATTTTCACACAGAAACTTATATATCCTGTACAAGTACATGATCTATAAGTATGAAATGAGAACGACACAAAATTAATCAGTTCATGAACTTCAGAATTTTCCTTCAAGCAGGACTGTTTTCACTTCTTTTAAATGCACTTTCAGTGAACTTTTTCTGTCTAATTAAGCTTTCTTTGAACCCTGAATTATACTGAATGTTCAATAAGAAAGGCTTAGGATATTTTCAAGTAAGACAGATTGAGTATTCACTTCTTAAATTTTTATCTTATTCCCATATCAGAATATTCACACTGACTTTTGCTATGCTATTTGAGTGGTAAGGCTTGTTTCATATATATTTCAAATTTAATTACTTAAACTGACTTTTCTTATAGTCAAACTCAACAACTCTCCACAGCTCTAAAGAGACTTATTATGTTAGAATGCTTGGGCCATCCAAATCAACAAAGCCTCGGCGTCATTCTGTAACTTGATAGGGCACGGAAGTATGACGTTTCCACAATAAGAATCCTACAAAAATGCCCATACACGTACCAAGAATAGCCATGGAAAATCCTAGGCCAGCCATACTGCCAGCAGTGTAACCTGCCTTAAGATACCGCAAGGATCGATGTCGCATGTGTGGATGGAGAGCCTCTGTTGTTGTCTCCAGTGATCCTCGCTTGATGGTGACGAACTGACAAAATAAAAAATAAAATATTAGTACATCATCACTTAACAAAACATAGTATTTTTCCTCAGGGACAAGGCAGCATTGGGCACAAAAAATAAACATTTTTACTTACAAGCTTTTTCTTGGGAGAAAGATCAAGCTTGACGGAGACATTGTGTTTATGAGTAATATCATGAAGAAGCTTGTATGCATCAGCCATCATGAGTTGAGGTCGGGGTGTAAGAACAGGCCCAGTTACATCGGGTTTCTCTAGTAGCACAAACCATACATCCACCTCACCTGTTGCTTGACGACTACTTAGCTGTTGAAAGAGATATGGAAAGCATTATATTTAGTATATATATACACTCACAAAAGCAGACACTAAACTTTCACTTGCATAAAAGGTAATTACTTAAATGAGTAAAGTGTCAACTACATAATTAAGGATAAAATATTTCAAGGTTTTATATCGTAATCCAACCTAATACATGAGAGTAAATTTAAATTTCACTTATAATAATTAATGGAAACCATTTTTTTTTTTATCCCTTTGTTTCCTTTTATATATCAAGAGCCAATATCAAAATAAATATGAAAAAGGTATACAATACAGTCATAACCTTTTGTGAAATGAAATCTGACAAAAACTTTGCAAAGTTATCTGCAATTACTATCTTAACTGACAAGAAACCAGAGCACTTTTCTAAACCATCTTAACTGCCAATGGCAATATATATATATTTTCTGACTGTTTATTACAAGTAGCTACTATATTTTTTCCAAATAATGATATCTTCCTGGGATGCATTCACATATTCAGAAAGACTAATTTGTTTAGAAAAATATATATATATTTTTTGTTAGGGCCCACGTTCGTGTGGATTAATTATTATGAAGAAAAGAGAGTACTAGTTACTTATTATGTGATCAAATTGTATTCACTGTTTTAAAAAATGAAACAAGAATATATAAATTAATGGAGGGAACAGTGAAAGACCTGGGTTTAAAGTTGTTATACAATTAACACCTGGAAATTTAAGTATCCTCAAAAGTTTCTCATTATGCAAAAGGATATGATTTTAAAACATATCTGCTCTGGGATGCTGCTGTTCTAATGTAATATAGAATGCATATATGTACAGAAAGAATAATTACCCTTTAATTTTTTTTCTTATAACTTTTCAGCTACCTTCACATTTTTGACATCACTCTATGTGGATTATTCTTAACAAAAAAAATTATTAATTTCCACTCAGTGCAACTGCTTTAGTTGCTGTTACCACAATTTTGGTATGACCTTATTTCAACCTCCATTCAACTGATATTACATCAAAAGCAAGACCTCGTGTAGCAATAAAATCAATTAGATTAATGTCATCTCTTAAAGCTTCTATATCAATCTTTTTATGTCCCTTTGGAGTTTTTACATATTACTTGATTTTAATATATATTTGCAGGATGAATATTCAAGTGAGACATTGAGGTACTCTTTAGCAGATTGTTAATCATAGTTCATAAGTACAATGTTAACCATTTCACATACCATATTTTGCAGTGTATTTTGCACTTTTTTTCTCTTTCAAAATCTGACCCTGAGTATTGGTTATTGTCTTTTAAAATGATGAATGCTAGCAGCCCAAGTTCAGGAGTTTCCCTTTTTTAACAATCCTGGCTTTCAAATGAATCTATGTTATACAATATTATAAGAATAATTCCACTGACAAAAAAATAAATACGGAATAATTAGTAAATTACTGTGGTAGCTCTTCCATTTACAAGCCCTGCATTTACACCAATACCCAAATCACATTTTGAATCAGCATGCCACAGTCTCTTATGAAGCAAAATAACCCTTCCCTAAATTATGTAATCCTTTAGATAATGAAATGGTTTTTAGTGATTGTTGCTTACGCTGTAAACGTTCTGGCAGCCAATTTAGTTTCAGTAGTCCCAAGCAGGTCTGACAACAACATATATATATATATATATATATATATATATATATATATATATATATATATATATATATATAAAAGTAATATTTATTAGCATTGCTGATACTAAAGAATAAGGGTCAAATTTATGGCCCATAGGCCATATGTGGCCCTTGGTATGGTCATAAACAGCCCATGGGGTGATTCTGATTGTCATGAAGGAAAATCAAAATAAAATTACCAATGGGTATGAAGTATCTGTTAGTTTTTACCTTAGTCCCAGAAAACCAGGTACCTAATAGCCCCTCAAGACAGTAACTAAAATAAGAGGAAAATTTGCCTTCAAAGGCTTTTGAGTTGGACAACCATGCTAAAGAGATTAATTGTATTTGAATCATTAAAACAGCAATCAAACATAAAAGTGTAACAATAATCTGAAATTCTCTGATCACCAAAAATGGTCTAGTTTGAGATGAGGGAGTCCAGTGAGGGCCCAGGGCAAGCTTAAAAATAAATCCCCCACTTTTGTATGTCCATACACATTTCATGCTAAATTAGGAATTATCCTACATGTTGGTGTGCCCTCTATGCCAAAAATTGCAGTATAATAAAAAAATGAATCAATCACCAAATAACAACACAAACAAAGCACTCACAAATAGGTCAGTGATGCGAAGCGGTGACACTCCAGCTATTCCAGCAACTGCTCTCCTAATAGAATTCTTTGCTGCTTCAAGATTGTAGTGAACAAGTTCAGAGTAAGAAACCTCAAGACTAAGAATGAGGAAGATGCGATTGATGCGATTAAGGCAGGGAGAAATATCAAAGTGACGCCACGAGGGATGACCGTCGCTGTATTGATAGAAGAAAGTGTGTACAACAGAGGCCCAGTGACTTGGATTGTCCTGATAAAGAAAGTATTGGAGAAAGATTATATACTGATATTACTTATAATTCAAACATAATGACATGACAGAAGTGCAAAAAGAATAACAAAAAAGAAAAAATATATATGAAGACTGCTAAACTGCACAGAAATAAGAAAAGCACATCATATTGAAATATTAATAGCATCATATTTTTTCAAACAAAAGCTATTCAACATCACCTTCATTTTAATTTTTAAATATACTACCCCAAATAACTTTCATATTTTCATTGATCATTTGAGTTGGAGTCTCAAAAAACTGCTGGACACTTACAGCAACAGCAACATAGGATGATATTCCGATGGGCACCTGGTGGACCTTGTTAAATACCTCCACCTCAACAGTCCAGTTCTCATGTGAAAAGTAGATCTCTACAGTTGAGTACTGACCCTTCCGTAAACCTCGCTCTGCCACCCACACATCACAAAGAATCCCCCGCACACGCCTCTGAAATGAAAAATCAGTGTAAGCAATACTTCATCAATGGTGCATAATATGCTTTCTTGAAGTAAAAACAAATCAAGCAATAAATAACATTGTCAAAGAAGTAAATTATATAATCACATATATTTTATATCATTTAGATAGTGGCAAAACTAATTCTGCAATAATTTTTAATTTTTTTACACTCACTGTGCCTTTGTAGATGAACATGTTAGGATCAATTGAAATCAGTTCAGAAGCATGGCGGAGACGAATGTGTTGATTTTCCGCTGGTACAGCATCTAAGGCTGTGAGTGGAATTCCTTGGATGCTACAATTGCTGGTCTTCTCATTGATCATGTACTGAATCCCTGAAAAAAGCATGGAGGAAACTGTAGTACATAATAAAATATCTCTGATTTCCAAATGTAACACATGGCTTACTTAGTGATAAAGACAAACCACAGAAAAGGGCAGGAATCTTCAACATAAAACTGCATATTAAATTACTTTACTTTCACAAAAATGTGATATAAAGGAAATATATCATTCATTCACCTAACCTCTGATACCTCAAAAGAATTTGCTACTTATTAATGTAAAATATATCAGAATATCATATAAATGAAAGATGTTTATAAGTATTTGAATTTCACCTGCTTTTTTATAAAATCTGAAATAATATAGTCTTTAAAATGTTATGTTAAACATTCATCCACGATATTAATTGTAGACAATACATGAAAAAGATGCCTTGTAGAAAGCATTAATAATCCTTTTGGATAAGAAAAATATTAATCATTGGGTAAGAAGGAGTTTGATTTCTTTTATAATCACTGTCATGTTTCTACTGATAAGAAAAGATCAACACAGTGATAACCACAAATATTTTGTCTGACTAAATAATTAATACCCAGGCATCAAACTGCTTTGAAAGACCACTAATGCAGTCAGTTGACCCTTAACATTCACTAAGATTATGCTCCAATACAATCCACAAGCTCCCTTGCTCTTTTTGAGTAGTGAAACTATCATGATAAACTACTGACAGATAGCAGAGGCAGACATCCCTTTGCAAAATTTTGTTTTGCCAATGAGCATTGTGACCTTATGATGCTTAAGAATACTTTAGATAGAAACTGCAGGGCCCACAATTCAATTCTACACAAAGGGTAAAAAGAAGTGAATGTGTTGTAAAAAAAATGCTATACTCTGATGTTCATTAAAAATACCTATTTCTATCATGTATTTAATATATAAACCTATTTTCCAGGACTCTTTGTTGTTATTCATTATTTCATAGTTTTCTTCAGGTATTTCAATATTTTACTTTTCTTTGGTTGTGAATGCTAGGAGCCAACTGTGCTGTAATACTGATTATGCTATCAGTGTACCAGAAGCAAAGTAAAATGATAACACAACTGTAGGAATAAGGGTAGGATATATAAATGTACTTTTACAGTAATCCAGCTGACTTTTGTCCAAATCAAAAAGCATGTTTGGGTGAAAAAAGGAAGCCTGGTGAGGTAGTGGTCTATAGGAGACATGCAAAGTAATATGGTATGCCTGTGAGCTGCAGGGTATACTTTTGGATGTTGATGGATAGTGATGAAAGGTCCATTATCTGTGAAAAATAAAAATGTGCCTCCCAGTGAGAAAACTTGAAAAATATATTCCCAAGTATCTGCTAGGCTAAGTCTTAAAAATAACTCAAAAGACAGCAAAGTACTAAATGATAGGAATCAATGTTAACTAGGGATGAATTCTAGGAATAACACCCATTATAATTTTTTTTAAATCTGAAAGAATACTTAAAAAGAAATATGCCTTATGATGGAACACCTGGAAGACTGTGCCAGTTTTAAGATAAAGTTTGAGATGAAGCAATGTTGCTGACAACTGGATAAAGTGATTTCCTCTGGTGCAATCAGCTAATTTGATAGCCAACTCAACACAGGATTTAGCACCATTAACAAACTCAATCTAAGCTGTCTGGATCAAGCTGTCAAAACAGCTGTCCTAACACCAGACTAGTGCAGCACTTTTCCACACAGCATTCTGAAGTTTGCAAAAGTGATACACTACCAACAAGAGAACTATAGGAGTGATGAGAGAAGGATGTGCTGACTGAGGAAGGCGATGCTGTTGGTCA
>NW_020870934.1:445576-450576 GCF_003789085.1 Penaeus vannamei
CGTACGATGTGTTTACGACCTCAGGAGTGTTTTGAAAATACGCTCGTTGCAAGAAACGAAAAGAGTAACTTGTTTTACGATATAAACAGACCATTTACGATATCGTAAGACGTTAGTAAATCCGGCCCCGGATATATGTGTCTATATATATACTATATTCATACATGCATATATACATACAATTCTACATATACAAAAATATATACATGTATGTATGTATATATATATATATATATATATATATATATATATATACATATATATGACTAGATATATGCATGTACTGCATATCTTTTGGCATGTGTAAATATATAGGCCTACACACACACACACACACACACACACACACACACACACACACACACACACACATATATATATGTGTGTGTGTGTGTGTGTGTGTGCATATATACATACATACATACATACATACATACACACACACACACACACACATATATATATATATATATATATATATATATATATATTATGCATATTATATATATATATATGTATGTATATATATGTATATATATAATATATATGCATATATAGATTAATAGATATATGTATATATGTGAATGTTTGTATGTATAATGTATATACATACATATATATACATACAAATGTATGTTTATGAATGAATATATATATATATATATATATATATATAATATATATATAGAGAGAGAGAGAGAGAGAGAGAGAGAGAGAGAGAGAGAGAGAGAGAGAGAGAGAGAGAGAGAGGTATAGCCTTAGCTATATATATATATATATATATATATATATATATATATATATATATATATATATATATATATAAAGTATCAGAATTTATAAGACTATTTATAAAGGTGGTAATGATCAATAAAAGGTGATGATTCACCAGGTGGTGATATAGAAATTGTTTTAAGTAAAATTCATTGGTGTTGCCTCAGTTCAGCGGGTAACGCTCTATGATTGGTCAATTTTTTCCGAGCTAACGCTGATTGGCCGATCCATCCGTTCTTTTAGGAAATAAAGCCCTACGACACCTAGCGATAGAAAATACGGTCGTTAAGGTTACGAAACCCCTGCGCTCTCATGGTTTGGCGTTTGAAAATAGGTCGTAAAGTCGCTAGTTGAGAAATCGTTGATAGTTCTCGTAACTGCTACGAGAGACAGCGTTTACGAGAGAGTTTAGTAAATCCGGCCCCAGATCCTTTCCCAGCTGTGAGCACTTGGCGTGTCAGAGGCAAGGCACGCCATTGCTATGCTTTATGATCGCTGTCTAGGATACCGAGTCCTGTGTCCGAAAGTTAAATCTATAAACATCACAATTTACGAATAACATGTAAAATTCTTATGCTAATTCTTCCAATAAGTGTTATTTGTAACATGTTCGTCTGCAGTGGTTCTAGTACATAATGCATTTAGTCGAATATTCTATGATACAGATAGTGCGTAAGAGAAACTAAAATAATATAAGACATCCTTCTGTATGTAATAATACTATTTATGGTTATAAAGATTATTGTTTCAGTGCTTGCAAGCCGAATTCCATACAATAGTGTCTAGTCAGTGTCCAATAAAATAAACTTAAAAATACGTTTTATATAAAGAAAGGCTATTGATCATATAAGATACCCCCTGAGCATTCCACCGCGGTGCATGCTTCCCAAGATTTAATCCCCTGACGATATGCACACCGCAGATTGAGCGCAATCGAGGCGAGCTCCGCTGTGAATATCATTAAACTCCCCGGCGCTGAATAAGAGCCCTTGACTTAAAGGTGTTGAAATAACCGCCGGGGGCACTCCTGCTCCTCCTCGCCGCTCTCCCTCCAACTTCGAGGATTTTGCCGTGATCGATCAGCACTCGATTCTTTATCCTTCAATTGGTGTATGGCTTTACTTGGTTAGGTTATTAGCAGAGCTTCAACTAAGCGGGGAAACAGCTGCATCTCTGACATCATTCCACCTGGCAGTAATGATATTATCGATAAAAAATTAGTCATATATCATCGTCGGCTGCCAGCATCCCCCAGGCTCGGAGAATGGAAGATGGCTGCGCTCTGTAATCCCCATCGGAAGTTCTGTAACATCTTGCATGAAATTAATTTAGAGGAGTTATCACTTGGGACTCCAGGTCTCCGTGCTTGGTCAGCGTATATCCATAGTTAATGTATCTATTCTGGTTTGACCTAATGTGGAAAAGTTAACGTTTTCTGCTGTAGATAAAGATAACTGGGGGAAAAATCAGGTTGCTACAGATATTGAACACTACAATAAGAAATTGACATCTATCGTCCTGTTTCCAAATAGTATTAAACCCATACACATTTATCTTGTCATACCTTTAATTTTCGAATATTATAAATATATCTTCCGAGTAAAAATAACAAATAAAATGTGTTCTATGAGAAGTTATACTTAAAAAAGTATATTGAAACATTTTGAACGGATGATGTTTAATGTCAAATCTTGGATGTTTGTAGGCAACAAAATCTAGAAAGATTTCTGGAAAAAAAATAAATATCTAATATCTACGTTCGGTTCAGATTCCTTTTCATTCACCTTCCAATCATAATGCAACCTTCTCCTGCACTATATTGCTGCTTTCAACCATTGCATATATACTGGGGCGAATAACACAGTTTTACGTCAAACCCAAGTTTGACGTAACGCCATAAACACCCCCTGATCACCTTGATGTCACGTATTTGTTTCCCTTATCATCATCTAGTATTGATGTCAAAACACCAGCGAACCGCTTCACAACTCCTTATATATATATACTGACGTATTCATCAAAATACGAACCCCGAGTGTCAACGCTGTAACCGAAAGAAATTCTGCCGTGAAATCCCGTCTCGGTTGGGAACGCCGTCCGCGGACGAGGAGCGCGGCGGAAGAAATCATTTCGATTAATGGGAGAGCGAGCGCGGCGTCTCCAGGGTGCGCGATCTCGAGCGAAAGAAAACATAAGAACGTCGGGTTATATTGCTGATTTCCTGTGGGTGTGTGGGCGTGGGCGGAGGGAGGGATCATATACAGATCAGGATGCTGCGTCTTTACATGCTGTTCCCAAGAGGTCACGTTAGACTGATTGATGTAATGGAGCGAAGAGATAAGACAACTAGGAAGATGAAGTAATGAGGAACCGAGGTTGTTGCACTGGTAGCTTTTATTAACGACTGGGTACTTCGAAGCGATGGAAGGAGGTCAATGCGCCGAGAGAGAAGGTCGTCTGTTTTTTTGTTTGTTTTTTATCTATATTGAAATGAGTTTCTGCGCCCACTCGCGCGTGACGAAGTCCTCTTTTTGACACAAAAACCTAATGGGATTCCCGCAAGGATATTAATTGCACGTACAATTACATATAAAATCAAGGCAGGGTTCACCGGGGACACGTGTTTTAAACGTATGTTTCCCTTCTTTTTGGAGGCACTTCTATGGTGACAGCAAATGTAAGAAATTCACGTTTCTGTTCCTCTGCATATTACTTTCTTTGAAGAATTCTAGTAAATAGACATTCTTGGCTACCTCTCCCGAAGTACAAAATTGAAAAATGGCAGACAAATCCATAGAGCATGGTTTTTCTATACCCTTCTATCAGTTAAATTCAAAATCTTACAGATCGCCTGCTCCTGATCGCAATAAAGATGATGAACACACTATACTAAGTGCCAGAACACAAGCGATAGGAACCTGCCGCTTCTAGACTTCCCTTGTTCCCGTTAACACGCTTCATTAGACGAATTAACTGGAGGCATGTGTGCGGGTCTTTTCGTTTACATGTGTACGACGTGTAGCATGAGTGCAAAGTACTTATATAGACCTTGCGTGTGTGTTTGTTGAGCTTGTGCTTGTGTTGTGCACCCCTGTGGATACGTGAAAAATTCTGCTCGGGTACAACGAACAGTAAACGAAGCAGAACCATAATGAAAAGATGGTAATGTATAATAAGTTGTGGAGGACATAACTGTCAGCGTCGGCTTTCATTCTAGATTTTACCGGAACGCTCCCGCGAAATATTTCCTTGCGCTCTTCCGCTCAACTCTCTCCTCACTCTTACCTACTTTCTTACGTCTAGCTACTTCTCTCTCTTTCTCCCTTCCGTCACTCTCTTTCTTCTCTATATATCCTTCCTATTGCTCTATTTCCCTAAACTCTCCCTCTCTCGGCGCTGCCCGAGTGTCTGTCTGTTAGTCTGTCAGTCTGACTCGATCCTTCTGAGTCCGAACTGGCGGGCGCACATCAGTTCGTTTGAGCCTTCCTTATAAGCGTGGATCAATCATTTTTCCATGGACCTTGCAGACTGCAGATAAAAGCGCTACAGGACGATATTTGCTCTTTTCTGCTTTACTTCCTTTCTCGTGGGTAGACATGGCGTTCATGACCTTCCACCGATAGCCATGTTTGGATAGGAAGAATTAAATATCATAGCAAATCGTTTTGCCAACTACCTGTCACATCTTAACATCTGCACCGCCTTTGTCTCTCTTTTATTCTCTCTCTCTTTCTTTCTCTCCCACTCTCTCTCTTTCTTTCTCCCCTTTGTTATCCGCTTATTTTTTCTGCAAATAGGTTCCAATTCCTTCCCTCCTCACAATCGCAAGGAACTGAAATCTGAGAAATCACAATTACTTCAGGCGAGTGTTCCGTCAGATCGTACTAAATGGCCCTTGAGACATCGTAACAACTGGTTCCCGAGGCATCCCGGAAATTGGTTCCCGGTACTTTCTGTAAATTGGTTTCCGAGACTTCCTATACACTAATTTCCGAGACCTATAAATTGGTTTCCGAGGCTTCCTATAAATTGGTTTTCCATCTTCCTATAAATTCGTTTCCTATAAACTGGTTTCCGAGACACCTGTAAACTAGTTTTTGAGACATCCTTTAAATTGGTTCCGGAAACATTACATGAATTGGTTCCCGAGACACCCTATTAATCGGTTTCCTAGAAATCCTGTAAATTGGTTCCCGATGCGTCCTATACACTGATTCTCGAAATAT
>NW_020870934.1:468076-493076 GCF_003789085.1 Penaeus vannamei
TTCTTTCCGCAGTATTATGGTTTGTTAAGAAAATGAGAATGCGTATAATGATGATAATTGGAATTACAGCAAAGCGTAAAGAGGAGATAATGTGCGTTGATATTAACAGGTAAAAAAAGGGAAATTATGTCAATTTTCATAATTGCAAAACTAATGGTGGTTATAATGACGATGATAATGAAATTGATAATGAAGTACGGTTGCAATGATGATACTGATAACAGCAATGATAACAGTGATGACAAAATGCTGCTGCTAATGATATTTATAATAATTATAATATTATCACTATTATTGATTTATTATTATTATTATCGATAAAAATGGTAATAAAGAATGTCCGTGGATGGGTAATGTTAGGATAAAATAAAATTCGTAGTTCCGTGCTCGGTTTATTGTTGTTCCTCCTCCAGTCGTTCTGTAGTGAGTACTTCATCATTTAAACTTTTTATAATTATCTTGTCCCGAATAATGTAAAGCATAAATTCCTGTGGTAGCATCAGCATGCTAATATACCTGTGTAGTGAACATGCCCTTCGTTGGCCCCACACCGACCCCTTTCCGCCCAGGTCATTTCCAATGCAAGAATTCGGATGCTGGCAGCACAGTAAAGGACAGTACGCATTATGGCCCAGATGACCGTGTGACCTCTTCGCCCGTTTGTATGACACGCCGAACAACAACAGTGGCGGTCTGCTTGTACGAACCAGCAGTTACCTCGAGCGGCAATGGGGTATGCAAAGGAGCTGTGTGCCCGCCGCCAGGCCGCCGAGGTAACCCCCAAGGTCGTTGGAACCGGGCAGGGAGACGCTACCTTGCCGCTGCCGGGGACAGAGGTCCTTGGGACAGCCACGCTACAGACACTCTAATCAGGTCATGTATCCCAGTGCGTGTAAGAACGTTTCCGTTGCCCCGACAAAAGCGAGCGCTCGTCCGCCGCTGCAGTGATTGTTAAAGTGAACTATTATTCATAGTGACTGATGATCGCGAGTTAAGTGCCGATCTTTGTATTATATTTTCGTGTTCGTATTGTGTGCGTTATTCGTTTGTAACAGTGTTGTGTGTATATACATTTTTCTGTTGCATGTTCGTATTCGTTATAGATTTGTATTTCTATGTCCGCATATTAAGTTTTCATTTGCTTGTGAATATGTTTTTTGTGTCTTCCGTGTGTGTTGTTGTATGTACTAGTTTGTATGTTATATAAATATATTTTTAAGATCAAATAAATCTAGTATTTAATTCCTTTCTTTCTAAGAACCAATATAACAAAGATTACGGAGAAATAAAAGTAATTATATTGCAACTAAAAACTGTGATAAAAGTTAATGAGCAAAAGGTTTAACAAATTCAATATAACAAAAGGAACCTGCAACTAATAGTAAGCACTGAACAGCCTCCGAAGAAAGATCTCGGTCAATCACCAGAAATAGTGTTAATCTCTAAGGGTCGGGGTCCCTATTCCCGTGGTGGCGGCGACCTCCGTGTTTGAGCGTATGTCAGCTCAGAATATCGCTACACCTGCGAGTGGGGGGGGGGGTAGGCCGCCACCAACTGATAAGGGATCAGCACCCATGTACATGCACAGGACATAGCCGAGCGGGCGTGGCTAAATTCAGGCAAGTAGATTTATCTGGCCATGCTTCAGGTGAATTAATTGGTAATTATTTCATTTAAAGAATAAGAGGGAAAGACTATCAAGTTCATTCTTTATTTTATATTTTATATCTTTCAAAAGGTCTCCCCTCTTTCCACACTGATTGATTCATTCTTTGGCCTGGCAATGACTTGACCATGACCCCACTACCCATAGACCGTCCAATAAAATATCCAATTAAAAAACTATAAAATTCAACAAGCGCCAAAAGGGCACTTATTGAAGCAGCACGGATAAAGGAGCTGAATGCTTATGAGCAAGAGCCCGTCTGCTGCCGAATAACATTTTTATTTTGCGTGTGTGTAAATTTACCACCCATTATAGAGTGGAACGGGCTTCGCAGGAGCCACCCATTTGACACTGTTTCAGTGATCTTTTAGAAAGGGATATCTTTATTCACTATACTTCTGTGTAAGGGTGACAAAGCAAAACTTAATCTCTTGTGGGCTTGACTTTTGCCAAAGCGTGGCCGAAAGATCGGCTTTTAGTGGTGGACATCGTCTGCAGCGACGTCGCCCGCCTGTGACATCAGAGGCACCACTCTTCCCGAAGATCGGAGATAAGACACCAGCCCCCGGACTGCGCTCCCGGGTACCGGAGACGGCAGCCGGAAGCCGCCCACTCTCGACGCCCGACGATCACGAGAACTCCCGAACGCCTCTTCCACTTCTTTTGTCGAAGAACTCCCCAACGCGAGGAGAGTGGGTCTGAAGAGGGCTTCGCAGAAATTCCACTCCCGACAGCGCCGACGAAGGGGAGAACCATCTCGTGTCCCATGAAGGCCAGGAGACCCTGCCAGGAACCGACGAACCACCTCGTCACGTCGAGTAAAGGCGGCGTGCACGTGTAGTGCCCAATTAATGTATCGTTACTGATCCCTGTTTATCTTTACTTTGAGATGGATGTATCATGGTGCAGGGTAACCAAAACATTTACAATACTATTACAATATTTATTAAACAAATAAAAAAAAAAGTCACATTAGAAAAACATTAAGAACATGCCACAGGACAAAACATTAAGAACATGCCACAGGAGAACATGACAAAACATTAAGAACATGCCACAGGACAAAACACATGCCACAGGACAAACATTAAGAACATGCCACAGGACAAAACATTAAGAACATACATTAAGAACATTACAAAACACATGCACAGGGAACACTAAGAACATGCCACAGGACAAAACATTAAGAACATGCCACAGGACAAAACATTAAACGGAACAGCATGCCACAAAACAAACGAACAAATAAGGCCGGAAGTAAAGGCTAAACTCTCAGCCACATATACCCATAGGTAGTTATGAAGCAGTTATTCCCGTGCCAGTTAAGAGTTGTGCTTTCATAAAAACCTATAATACTGGAATACTTATCTCTGAGAACGTGGGTGGATCACGGCAGAATCAAAACACCGGCCGAAAAGACGATAAAAAAAACCCTGCGACCTGCTCTAGCTGAAAAATGCAACCCGGAGTGATGGCGCTCAGCAAATACATATACCCTAGCCACCCTAAGAAAATAAAAGCGGGTATGTGATATCTGACAGTGGCGCCATCTATTTAAGGGGACGGCCAACATGGAACAACCATCAAACGCAGGGTATGCTCTCACATACTGAGGCACAACGAAAAGCCCCGACGGCGGCTAAGAGTAAAACAAGCGACTCCAAAACCTATAATAAAAGAACAATTCAAAAACTAAAACAAGTAACAAGAAAACAAGTAAAATATACGAATAAATGAGTGAGTAAACGAGTAAACGAAGATTACCAGACCAGCAAGCAGCAGCACTAAAACAACCTCGAGCTCCCATCTACTACACACGAAGCCGCAGAAGGCAGCGTGAGCCGAGATGTCTCTCGGGAGTGACCCGCGCCCGGCGACCGCAGACACATCAGAAGGATCGAGAAGAGGAACGAACGAAGACTGGTCTCGCTGAAAGGGTCCGAGCACGGAGCAGACGTCGCAGAAGTGGCAGCTCGCGCGGAGGTGAGTGGAGTACGTTGGTTAGGTGATTCTGGGAGAGATGTCACTGCGGCCGCCGGGAGAAGAGTGCCGAAGAAGAACGAATGAACTAAAGGGGGAGGATGGGAAGGACTCCTTAGTGTAGGAGAGGGGGAAGCAAGGGGTAGCTGGCTACCTAGAAATGAAGGAATGGTTAAGGAATAAAGTAGAGGGGCAAGGACCCTTGCTTAGTGTTTTCTTTGACGTTTTCATGCCTTTTGGAATTCGTGGAGAGGAGAGTTGGCATTTATCTTTGTTTCCTTCTTTATTACTTTTAGCCGGTTGGGTTAGACACTATATATATACATATATATATATATATATATATATATATATATATATATATATATATATATTATATATATTTTTTTTTTTTTTTCTTTTCTTTTCTTTTCTTTTTCTTTTTTTACGAATAGCAGCATCGCAGGCATTTTATTGAATATATACCAGGGATGAAGTAAGCCACAGGCCCGAGATTTCGGGGACAGCACATCACTACAGTTCTACATTCTGCCACCTGGGCTCTGAGAGCACAACGATCGTTCATACATGATGTGTATGAAGCCTCAGCTAAAATATATTGCTGTATAAAATAAATCTTTCACATCTATAAGTATATGTATAAAGTACTGATCTTCACAGATCATTGGTATTTATAATATGGGATAATGACACCCCCCATAAACTGAAGTCACTCTCTGAACTTGTGAGTCAAATATGGGCGTATTCTGTACGTGTCATAAAAGTTAAAGAAGGACTAACAGTTTAAACCAAATCCATAGTACCTGCACAGATGTAAGGCACACTTTCAGACGCACGAGTCAAAGCGATTATCAGTAATTCCACTCATTTACTTAGAAAACATAGTTGCAATTAGCAGTCAGCCTCATTGAATTTAATATCACTCAATAAAGTTGTTAACAAGACACATTTACGTTAGTATTAGATCGTGAAGATTTGTATTTGTGCCACTACAAATAAGTATATATAAATGGCTTCAAATACCATTTAAACTTTATAGGCAACTGAACTAAAAAATACTCGAAACATCAGTTTATATTTGCGTGCCATTTAGAGCTCTTTCTCATGAGTTGATCGCAGGGCACTGGGTAAAGTACTTTTTCAGGATGTTGCTATCGAGGAATATGATAACTTTCCACGCGGTTTTGAAGTCATTGTAGTCTAAAGATTCAGACAGTTTGTACTTTGAATTTGAGATCTAATCGTTATGTTATTAAAAACTTTCTTTTATAGCCTATTGATATATTACATACGTTGGGAGTGTTTTTCTCTAACCTGGGTATAAGATTGCCTTTTTGTAGCTGTAAACTCCGAAATTCTATGTGGGATTTTCTTTTCGTTTTTCTTTTCACTGTTGAGTGTTATTACTGCAGTGTGAGTATCCACCAACTTATAAGAATATGTGTTAATGAATTTTCATCTTCATCTTCAATATGAAAATGTAAATGTAAGAAACAATAATGGCAACTCAACTCTTTTCTATGGAATTAATGACGTCATTACATATCAATACATGATTGGTGGGATTAACTAGCTCGTTTTGTGCATATGCAGGATTTAATTTTGAGCTTAAAGTTCATGCTGGTCCAGAGGTGCCTTAAAAGTTAATCCCGGACACTGCTATTGCACATGCGCACTATAGATCTGGATTAAACTTTAATATTGGATTAACTCTTATGACACTTGCAGAAGACGCCCTTAGTCTTAATTGGCTTTAGTAAAGTATCATTATTTGCTGCAATTATAAACATAAGAATCATCATCAAACTTTGTACATAGGCATGAATCAACTAAAGACTATACATAATTCTCATCAAGAATAACTTGCGCAACAGATTATTCCAATTTCTACCACTCTGTTTCAATCCATACAATGATTTCTTAAGTTTGCATACCAATTTTTCACCTTTACTGCCTGTCTTAACAAGTCCTTCAGGTTGCTTAATAATAACAACAAAAAAAATCAAAATCTTCATTAAGGTATGCTGACGTCAATCCATGTGATGAACTAACATATCATTTTGAATCACAATTTCTATTAACATTCTTACTGAGGTTAGCCTTGCTGTGGGTGAAAAAGTTTCCTTAAACTCTACATGTTTTACTTGTGAATAACCTTTAGCTACATATCTTGCTTTGTATTTCTCCTCACTAGAATTATTGGATCAGTTTTTACTGAATAAAACCATCTTCCTCACACAACTGCTTTATCCTTAGGATCTGGTGTTAGTTGGCATGTATCATTCTCTTCAAGAGCTACCTTTTCTTCTTTAATTGCCCTTTCAAATGATCTGAATCTGTCGAAGATATTGTTTCTTCATATGCCACTGGAACTCTAAGCATAATGTAGCAATTAAGTATGTAATATGTTGGTGTCCACGGTTTCTACATCATCACCTACATGATCTTTCAGGTGTTTTGGTGGTTTACGAGTACTGCTCGGGTATCTTACATCAGGTTCTTCAACTGTTTCCTCGTCTTCATGGTTTGTGTCATCTTTTATCTCTTGTTCGTCTCCCTTTCATCTTTTTTTCAAACAGGTTCTTCTCGGGTCTTCTTCCTGGAGTATTTTTTCTTAAGTGTTTGTCTATAACAATTTCACACTTCATTCCTTTATTATATCTCCTCTTTCAGGTATATACATTATTCACTTCTTGCATGCAGCTTCCTTCTATGCCGCTGATACGTATAGCATGTTTCACCAAACGTGGAGATTTCTAAAGTTGGGTCTTCTTCCAGTGAGCGTCTTGAATGGGGTCTTATTTCTCCTAGTGTTAAAGCACCTGTTCTTTGTGTAAGCTGAAGTCTTGAGTGCATAAGGCCGCAACTGTTTTGGCAAATCAGCCTCTATCAGCAGAAGCTTAGCCATGTCGAAGAGAGTCCTCCATGGCCTTTCAGCTGTCCCATTCTGGCGGGGCGAATAAGGAGCGGAAAATTCTTGCTTTATCTTGCTCTTCGCCATCAATGATCGGAAGTTCCTACTTTAAATTCTTAAAATCAGGTTTTCTACTATATTGAACCCTTTTCCCTTGGGTACATGTTTCACAGTCTTCATTCTCCCAATTAGAACTTTCTAACTTCATGACCTTTCATGTTGCAATGTCCTAGCATTTGATGCCATTCATTTACAGTATAGCTCACACTTATTACTTATTTTACTGCATTTGACCAAGAGTTAAACTTCATCTTTCTGCGTTGCTGCTTACAAATATTTTGCTTGTATTAAAACACACATCTTTCAATGTTATCTTACATAATCTACCATTTTTTATCATGTAGTTCAACACGTGTATCACCTTTACCTTGCACTACACCAGTGGCTCTATTTCCATTAGCTAATTCTGTTGCATGTTTCTTTAGATTAAAATCATCAAGCCTGAAAACTCTTTTTCTGTAATGTGCGACGTTGCACAGCAGTTGACTAGTAAAGACTTTCCTTCCTTATATTTATTTACACTTACACAAAATGCATAGTTTTCTTCTTCATCCATATCGCTGCGACACTGTCATGTAATGGTTTGGTTTTCTACAAATTGTACACCCTCTTCTGTTGCTTCTTTCGTGGGGTTTCTTGCGCCTGCAGTCTTAAGACAAATGTCTTGGCTTACCGCATGAGTAGTACCTCATCATTGGATTTTTATCCTTGTCCTTCATTTTCATTACACTTTCACCTTCATCTTGAGTTGTGCATGACTTCTCTGAATCTTCAAATGCACGTCTTGAATTGGGAAAATGTCAGTATCATCTAACCTATTATAGCACAAAACATATTGAATTCTTGAGGTCATTGTTATTAGCAGACTATCAGTTATTTTCTCACCAGCTATCTTGACTGAAGTTGCTGCTATCTTTGCTTTTACCATATAGTCTGCCACTGTCTCATCGGTCATCTTCAGTGATGTCAGCTGTGTATAAAGCGAAATTATTCTTGGCATACTCTTACCTAATACTGGTCTCGCAGGAAATAAAACGCTTTCTTACTATCATTTTTTACAATCAATGAGAGGTTTCTGACATCCAGCACTTCACCGTAAACTCATCGGTTTTCCTCCTCATTGAGCTGGTCAGTGGTGATAACCACATGATTTTCTTGTCATTAAATATCCACAAAATTTCTCTTCCCACAACTCATACCTTTCTTCATAACTGCGAAAGTATAGCCAGGATCTGGGCCCATAACCTATTGAGATGTCTTTGAATGTCATGACGGTGGGTAAGCAGGCAGAGAATGTGAGGATAAAATAAAATTTGTAACTCCGTGTTCGGGTTATTGTTGTTCCTCCTCCAGTCGTTCTACATTCTGCCACCAGGGCGCTCAGATCACGTGGATCGTTCATATATGATAATGCGAATAAAACCAACTAAAATATATCTTTGTTTATATATAAAGAAAAAAAATCTTTAAGTATATATATAAAGTACTGTATATCATATTATCAGCTTTACATATCATTGTTTTTATGATGGGATAATGACTGAAGTTCACTCTTATCCTAACAAAGAATAATGATATTGTCAATGTTAATGATGATAATGATACATTTGATAATTGTAACTATGATGATAATGATAATAATGCTAATATTTATTTACAAATATAATCACAGTGATATTAATGATAATAACCATAATGCTAATACACATCATATTACTTCGGTATGTGTGATGTTGATATATCGATGGTTAAAAAACTAAAGTCACCCATGTACATCGTATTCGTTTTCTTTGAACTGAAAAATTAAACCTAGATTGAGGGTAAACTTAAGCATCGTATTTGTATAAAGTACACTACAGTTGCCCAAATGCAGGGGAGGGTCCAGAAAACTTTCTGGTGGGGGGCACAGGGGGTGACAATAAATCTGGGGGGGGGGGCGCCACATTACATATACAGGGTGGCCATTAAGAGGAGTCAATGACCATTGAGGGGGCACATGGGGTGGCCAATCAGATTTCAGGGGGGGGGGCAGGTGCCCCCTTATGCCACCATGGAAGCCCCGCCTCTGCTCAAATGGTGTTGGTCACGCATTATAGGTGTATCACGGTGTTTCTGTCTGCGTGTGTGAAAAACTACATGTGTGTGTGTGTGTGTGTGTGTGAGAGAGAGAGAGAGAGAGAGAGAGAGAGAGAGAGAGAGAGAGAGAGAGAGAGAGAGAGAGAGAGAGAGAAGGGGGGGGGGGGCAATCGAGACTGTAGAGTAAATATCAACGTGAGCTAAAAGAGTGATCACACTTTACAATGAACTCAAGCTTTGATCTAAATCCATCTGAAGAACCTGGAAAAAGCAATTTAATGAATTATGAATACCAGTAAAACAGCAGAAGGCGAGATAGTGACAGCGAAGATTGCCCATACTCCAAACAAGCACGAAACAAAGAAACCGGGCCCCGGTTCTTCCCTAAAAATTTCTAGTTGGTAGCAGCCATTTACGGTCAACTGAAATATTTTTTCTACGTTACCTTAGAAAATCGGCAATTGTGACGCAATGGTTAGAGAACAAAAGAACAACAAACAAGCGGAAGTAACAATATAAATAAACAAAAGGTCATGGGGTACACAAAAATGATCTATGTGTCCTTACATACCTTATATACATATTTATATACCGCCCTGCACTAGTTTTTCGTCTTTTCACGGGAATCATTTTTTTTTTTTTTTTTTTTTAGTTTAGTCCTTTATTTACCAACCTGGCTAACTGCACAGGCGTGGGCAAGCTGTGGTACATTTGATACATGGTCAAAGCATTATATAATAGTATTACAGTGTAAATCTAGATCATAAAATTATTACGGTCTAAAATATATAATTTAAAAGAAAAGAGCAATCAGTAATTTATCTACTCATCTATCAAGCAGGCATACGGCTTGGGCGTGAAAAGGCAATGTAACATTTGATATGTGGTCATGTGATACTACATTCCAAATTTAGGATATAACATAATTGTATCTTCCAAGACATCAGATGATATGAAGTAGTTACATAGTTCTCCATACCTCATGCTAGGTGGTCTGAAAGGCTGTATTACATGGCACTCTGAGATATAATGTACAAGTGTTCGCTTATATTCTTCATTGCATAATTTACACTTAGTTTCGTCAACATTACAGGCTGTACTGACCTGCCAGTACAATCTATATCCCAGCCTGATTCTTGCGGTCACAATATCACACTGTCTTGTTCTTGTTTTGTATAAACCATAGATGAATACATCTTGCATAAACCGGTCATAGTGCTTTATGCTACAGCTTTCAGGCCGTTGAGAATTAATCAAGTCAGACAAGTCCTCTTTGAAGGAAGTTTTAATTATGTGTGAAATCCTAGCAAGAGGTACTCCAAGATCTATATCCACACTTTGCTTGTCACATGCTGATTTTGCTAGGCGGTCAGCATGATCATGCCTGGGGATTCCAACATGCGATGGTATCCACACAAAACGTATGTCATGGCCTCGTTCTTTTGCACGATACACATTTATCCTTATGTCATTTGCAATATTTCCTGCACCTTTGTCTAGTGTGTCTGCAGAAAATGACTCCTGAGCCTTGACTTAATAGAAATTCGGTGGCTATGAGCATTCCTGCCAACTCAGTTTGCGTAGTGCTAGCCCAGTCATGAACCCGCCTACAATCCTGGTGCTGCAAAATATTGTTTTTATATACGACAAAAGCGCATCCTGCTCTACTCCCAGACTGCAAGGATCCATCAGTGTAGCATTCATACGCATTGGGCATAGTTTCAAGGTGCTCATTGATAATTGCTAAAGCATACTGCTTAAGTACAGCAGGGGGACAGTCTTTTTTGGGGGCAGTCGTATAAAATACACTTAGGTCCGACATTTTCCACGGTGGAGCAGAACGTCCATGTAGGGTCTTAGTTATGGATATGTTCAGCTGAGACAAGTGCTTACATGTTACTTGTTGCCATGGATTTGAATTTGAATCGATGTTGCCATTCAAAGTTAGCTCCACTATTCTATGTTTTAGTTGTCTTTGGAACTCTGTACAATAGAGGGTTCTCTTATTGCTTTGACGCTAAATGTGGTGTTTATGTATAATATTCTTTCATAGACAGACGGGAAATTAAGTTCTGTTCTCATATTCACAATCCTCGTTGTCTTAGGGGCGCCGAGAATAAGCCTCATGGCCTCATTTTGTACAATTTCTAAACTAGCCAAACTCTGATTCCTTGTATAATACTAGGTGCAATGCATGATAATCTATGACCGACCGTATGTATGACAGGTAAAAGAGTCTAGCAATATTGACATTAATACCATGGTCTTTGCCGACAAGTGTCCTAAGTGGCTTCAGACGTTTCCCACAGCCTTTTCTTCAGGTTTTGTATGAACTCTGCATCATTAACAGCCACCCCGAGATATTTGTATTGGTGACAGAGATCTAGCTCAACGTCATTGATGTGAAACCTTGGCAGAGGGATTGTTTTAGGGTTAAGTGCCTTGGTTTTTTCCAGTCGATATTATCAAGCCACACTCTGTAGCCCTTGCTGAAAGCACATCAAGGATCTGTTGCATTCTCTCCTCGGATGAGGATTTAATGCAAATATCATCGGCATAGCAAATAATGGAGTCACTGCCCTCAAGTGGTATATCGCCTAGTAATCTATGCATTAGGATGTTAAATAGCATGGGACTAAGTACGCCTCCCTGAGGTGTGCCGAGTTCAAACACTTTTGCATGAGTACTCTTAACACCCCTGAAGAAAACCTGAGCCGATCGATTGGATAGATACATTTGAATCCATGTTAACAGTTTTCCCTGAATACCAAAGCTAGCTAGTTGCTCAAGGATCATTTCTCTGTTTGCAATATCAAAGGCAGATTGAAGATCAGAAATACGGTTTGCATGCCTGGTATTGAGTTTGTTAAGTATTCTGCAAAACAATGCTGACTGCTACGTCCTGGGAGAAATCCATACAGTCTGGGGGATAACTTAGCATGTATACGGTACATGAGTCTGTTCAGAATTATCTCTCAAGTACTTTGCACAGACAGGGTCAAGGAAATTGGTCTGTATTTGTCAGTGTTGGATTTGGGTAAAGGGATGATTAAACTTTTAGTCCAGGAGCTTGGAGGATTCCTTGTGATAGGCTGAGTCTATACAGGTGTAAGAGTGGGTTGCCTGGCACCTGCGCAATGAGGCGAAAGAACACTGTAAGTAATGCCATCCTCGCCAGGGGCTGTTGCCTTGCCTTTCACAGGGCATTTCTTAGTTCCCACTCAGTTATTTCGGCAAAGTCGGACGGGTCAATAACAGCACAGGCTACTGCTATATTGAATTTTCTATCTATTTTTGACTTGTCGAGGTAAACTTTTATCCCTTGTGGAAGTGAGCTCAGCTGAGAGTTTTCTGCCCACTGCTCCAGCAGCATATTAGCCTGTTCTTGTGGGCTGTGAAACTGCGGTGTTGTGGGAGCTTTACCTGTTAGCCTATTAATCTTTCTCCATACATCAGCCATGGAAGTTTGACTATTGATGCTTTGCAAAAATTGTTTCCAGTGTTTACTACGAATCTCAATTTTTAGTTCTCTGAATTCTTTATTGGCTTTAAGAAAACTGAATAAGATTGACGTCTTGTTATCTTTATAGCAATTGGCAAGCTCCTGAAACTCGTCGATGTTCCTTGGCTAGAATTGGGTCATTGATCCACCTCGGAGCATAGGGGGCTTTGGGGCTCTTTTTCTTCAAGAGTTTTCGTGAACACACCCATGTGTTATAGTAGTCAGTGACAACTTTGATTAAATCCTGGGAGAAATTTTCAACTGTTGTTACTTCATATGTGTTGTACCAATCAAAGACACGTGCCTTGAAGTGATGCTCCAGGCCCGGTGGGATGATTATTCTAAGCCTAGGTGTTTTAGGGGCTGAGTTGCTATCAACAGTATAGTCAGTTCGGGTTGCTCCAGGCCTCACGGGAATTTTTTTTTTTTAGTTCAGTCCTTTATTTACCACCCTGGCTAACTGCACAGGCGTGGGCAAGCTGTGGTACATTTGATACATGGTCAAAGCATTCTATAATAGTATTACAGTGTAAATCTAGATCATAAAATTATTACGGTCTAAAATATATCATTTAAAGGAAAAGAACGATCAGTAATTTATCTACTCATCTATCAAGCCGGCATACGGCTTGGGCGTGAAAAGGCAATGTAACATTTGATATGTGGTCATGTGATACTACATTCCAAATTTAGGATATAACATAATTATATCTTCCAAGACATCAGATGATATGAAGTAGTTACATAGTTCTCCATACCTCATGCTAGGTGGTCTGAAAGGCTGTATTACATGGCACTCTGAGATATAATGTACAAGTGTTCGCTTATATTCTTCATTGCATAATTTACACTTCGTTTCTTCAACATTACAGGCTGTACTAACCTGCCAGTACAATCTATATCCCAGCCTGATTCTTGCGGTCACATATCACACTGTCTTGTTCTTGTTTTGTATAAACCATAGATGAAAACATCTTGCATAAACCTGTCATAGTACTTTATGCTACAGCTTTCAGGCCGTTGAGAATTAATCAAGTCAGACAAGTCCTCTTTGAAGGAAGTTTTAATTATGTGTGAAATCCTAGCAAGAGGTACTCCAAGATCTATATCCACACTTTGCTTGTCACATGCTGATTTTGCTAGGCGGTCAGCATGATCATGCCTGGGGATTCCAACATGCGATGGTATCCACACAAAACGTATATCATGGCCTCGGTCTTTTGCACGATACACATTTATCCTTATGTCATTTGCAATATTTCCTGCACCTTTGTCTAGTGTGTTCAATGCCTGGAGAGCACTCTGTGAGTCGCAGAAAATGACTCCTGAGCCTTGACTTCATAGAAATTCGGTGGCTATGAGCATTCCTGCCAACTCAGTTTGCGTAGTGCTAGCCCAGTCATGAACCCGCCTACAATCCTGGTGCTGCAAAATATTGTTTTTATATACGACAAAAGCGCATCCTGCTCTACTCCCAAACTGCAAGGTGAAAATTGGCTACGTGGCCCCGTAGAGTTAAACGGCAATATTCCGCAGATGCAAAGAACGTTACTTTTTCGACCAGTATTATACGTTGTAAACCCCAATGGAGCAACAATAAAGGTAGATAATAGATAATTATACCATATACAAGTACTTCGTACATGATTTGTCATGTAAAATGTAAACATAATGAAAAGGAAAAAGATCGCAATTTTTGGGTTCTTCACATTTTTACGCATAGCACACGTATTTTCTGTCCGAATTTAACGTATTATGGCTTATTTTGTAGCTGAATAGTATATCTATTACTTGCTGCAATAAGGAATTGCTATAATGTCATATGCTTCTTATAAAAGTGGCATATATTTTCAGTATCCCTTGTTAGGGTGTCAAGATAGTGGGCTCCGGAAAATATTTACTAAAAAAGAAGTAAGGTCGACTTCTCAAAAATAGCTTCTGCTTATAATAATAGAAGAATTTTTCTATTCAGACATAAAATCAGAATGGCTGTATGAGAATTATTTTTTAAATGGTCAAAGCAGGCCTATAGACACCCCCAGATCACTGCCACCAACCACTCTCCACTATTTGTAAGATTTTGAGAAACCGAAACCGTTACGTGCTGGCGATGTCCGGAAGACCGGAATGCAGGCAGGTGATAGAGAATTATGGCGTAGGAAGACTAATCTTATATGTTGTTTTGTTGATAGCAAGATAGTCATGGAAAGCTGAAGAAAACTAAAAACGGCGATATCTCGGTACCTTTAGGGGTGGGTAAAAGGATTCCGAGTGTAACATAAGTCCAAAATTAACATATTATGGCTCAATTTGTAGAAAAATAAAATTACAACTTGATCATTGTGGATTTTACATTTTTTGCTTGTGCTTCTTGTGAAAGTGAGATCTTTGGTGAAGTCCCCTACTTCAAAAATCCCCCCCCCCCCCGAAAAAAAATGAAGTCGAAATCGAAAAATCTACAATGATCAAGTTGTAGATATTGAATAGTTCTAACCAAAAATCAAGTAAAATTGAATGTCTTATCTTTTATGAAGTTGGAATCCTTTTACCCAGGTGCTGCATTTTCAACATGGCGACTTTTGCATTTTTTTTATAGTAATTAAAAACTATTCGGCCTATTTCGAAAAAAAAAAATCGACCGCAGGCAATGGGAAGGGGCCTACATAAAAGGGTGTGACTTTCATCGAAATCGGCAAGAAAAAAAAAGTACTCCACAAAAAAACGTAGTACTGATTCAGTTGGCAAACAAATCTGTTACCTCAAGCTTCATCCATCCTATAAAATTAAATGAGGCTATTAATAAATCAGTTTTCCAGAAATACATTATCGAAAATTCCCTAAGGATAATAGATGAGAAAGCTATCCGATTCGAAGTAGTTGATTTGTCAAAAAAAGGACCTCCGAATGAAATTAAATATCTGGGTAACTGCGAAGTCAATTGTAAGCAGACACCTTAAAGCAAAAATCAAGGTCGCTCATACGGTACAATATTCTCAGTAGGATTGGATAATGAAATAGAAGAAATCAAAGAGAAAATCAATATATGGGGACCAGATACCCAAATAAAAAAGAAAAGAATGAACAAACCAAGCAAAATAGCAGGTGAAAATATATGGATACCAACAAAATCTTAAAAATTGACTTTCAGAGGTCCACTACCAACCAAAATATCCATAGGACATATGAGTTATATATTCTACCAATATACATTTCCCACATCTAAATGTTTTAAATGCCTTATGTATGGTCATGGGATTATCTCTTGCAAAAACAAAATAAGATGCAGCAAGAGTAGTCAACAAGGTCATAAATTCGAAGATTGCACAAACTCATTTCACTGTTTCTTTGGTGAAGGTAACCATTCAGCATATGATAAAACTTGCCCCCCAAAATGTGCAAAATTCTTTCATCTATTAAACCCAACAAAAAACAAATCAATACAGGAAAAATACAATAATCACCACAGCAGAAATACATAACGCAGATACAGAATATGTACAACAAACAGATTACAACACAAACACAACACAACAAACATACCCAAGCATTTGCTCAAATATTAACACAAATAACATTTCACCAGCAAAGAAAACACCCACAAAACACACACACACACAAAAACACAAACAGAGCAGAAAATACTCCAATCAGTGAAAAAAAAACAAACGTACACAGGTACAAAACACAAAGGATAAGGTGGCCAGTTACACGGTCACTCCCAACGCCATTACACAAAACCCCAACAATAAAAGGAAAGGAAAAACAAAGATGGGAAAAAAACTTTCTTTGGTTGATACAACAAAAGAAATATTCAAATTAATAACAAATGTAACAGAAAAATTAGAATCAGTTAAATCAGTAATTGAAATAATAACTGAAATAATAACCGAAGCTACTCCAATACTAAAAGAAATATTTGAATGGTTTGATCATTACAGTAATCCTCTGGAATGCCAGATCAATACTAAACAAAAAGATATATATAGACTACCTAAATTATATAGAAAATCCAGAGGTATTCACATTTTGCGAAACTTAGCCTTAAAATAGAGGATTATAAAATAAAAAGAACTTTAAAATAGAGGATTATGAAATGATAAGAAAAGATAGAACAAAACAAAGGGGAGGTGGCCTATCAATATGTATACAAAACAGTATACAATACAGAAAGATAAACCTTAATGAAATACAGAATAATAAAATAGAAACATTAGCTGTAAAGATTAGCTATAAAAATGGTTAAAGTTACTTATAAGCTATAACGAATGTAACAAGGTAAATCAACAAGAAATGGAACATTATATAGATCAAATAGATAAACCAAAACTTATAATAGAAGACTTTACCAAAAACAACAAACATCACCGGAATAGATTTATTCAATCTCACAAATCAAAATGACTTACTATTGCTAACCCCTAAAGGACGAATTCCCAGAATTGATCCAAAAACAGATCAAGGATCTACTAAAGATTTAGTCCTGGGAACCCCAGAACTAAGCCACCTGGAAATAAAAACAAACACAAATGGAGGAAGTGATCCCCCTCCACTCATAATCAAAGATAATAGTCACAATACAGAAACTCTAGTTAGGGGGAAAAATTGGAAATTTAACAAAGAATTAAAAAATAAGCCAACAAAAACTTGGTGGAACCAAAAATGTAAGAAAATAACACTAAGAAATAAAGCATTCAACAAATGGAGAAAAAATCCAAACGAAAGAAACCGAATTGAATACAAAACTCTAAATTATGGCAAGAGATACAATTGGGCAAGAATGAGAAATGGCCAAATTTCTGCCTTTCCCTTGATTTCAACACACCAACTAGAAAAATCTGTAATTTTATCAAGAAACTTGCAGGTAACAATAAAGTCAATAATTACCCACTAATTAATAACGACCAACCGGTCCAAGACACCAAACATAAACTAGAATTGCTAACAAGAATTTCAAAGAATAATAAACATAAAAACTAAACGCTTCATAACAAAATCAGAATTTAAAAAATATTAACAGAATTACCAAGCACAAATGGATTAGATAAGGAGCTCACATTAAAAGTATTAATATCAGTAATAAGAAATGCAAAAAATAATAAAGCCTATGGTCCAGAAAATATCCCTCAGAATTCAGAAAATCATTAGTGTATCCGATACTAAAACAAGGTAAGGCCACAGCAATTTATTTTCTTGACTTGCGGGCAAGTCTGGAAATGTCAGCGGGAGGCACAAAAAAAGAAGAGGAGGAGAAGGAGCACCAAAATAAGACGTGTACCTCAGATCTTCCAAAGATCAGAATTAAAGGAATGTATCAGTTCCAGCCCCACATGGAGGAAGTACAGCTCTGTCTTACTAGAAATCTTCGAGGAGTTGAATGAAAATAGACAAAGAATTCATTCAACCAGAAGTTATTGTCTTAGATAGTATGGTATTTCCGCCAAATATATTTTCTTTTTGTTTTGGGGACGGGAGACACGATACCATACATTATGAAGCATAGACAAATTGATTTGTATTTATTTTATTTATTTTTATTTATTTTACTATATATATATATATATATATATTATATATATATTATATATATATATATATATATATTATATATATATTATATATATATATATATATATATATATATATATATATATATATATATATATATATAATATATATATATATATATATATATATATATATATATATATATATATATATATATAATATATATATATTATATATATATGTATATATATGTATATATATATATAATATATATATATATATATTATATATATATATATATATATATATATATATATGCTATTTCTTTCGCAAGAAAAAAATCGGGATTTCCACTTTTTTTCATTTTCCTGGAAATAAATGTAGGCGGATCCGCTATTCAAGAAAAAAATGCTGTAGCCTAAAGACGCAACCGATGAAAAAAAAAAAAAAAAAAAAAAAAAAAGGTTTATAAGCAGAATTTCATACTTAGGAAAAATCTTTGAAAGCATAATATGCAACAGACTAATCTGGTGGTTAGAAAGTTGTAACAGAGTTAGTCAAGACTTTACGGGATTCAGACCAAACAGTTCAACAACAGATACACTTCAAATAATTGACACATCAACAAAGCCTATATATAGAAAAAAAACATGCTCTACTCGCATGCCTAGATTTAGAAAAAGCATTTGACACAGTCAACCACATTACAATCATAAAAGAGGCAGATAAACTTGGAATAACTGGCACCCCACTCAAATGGATACATAAATAACAGATATCAAATAATAATAGGAAACAAAAAGACAGAAGGAAAAATAATAAGAGGATTTCAACAAGGTTCACCTTTAAGTCCGTTATTATTTACTATAATGACAACAGACAGTCAAATTGTAGAATGGGCTAACAACTGGGAGCTTTAGATAAATCTGACAAAAAGCAAAGTTATAAATTTCACGAAAAACAAAAGACAAATACCAATAATAAGAATGAATAATGAAGAACTTAAATTTCACAACCAAACATACAATACTAGGCCTTGAAATTGATGCTCCAAAACTAACGTGGAAAAAACACATCAATAAATGTACAAACAGAATAAATATAATGAAAAACTATGAACAACATAGGTTTATCAATCTATGAAGCAGCTAATAACACAGAAAAAAAAATCAAAATAATGCTTTCATAATAGCCACAGGCTGCTTAAAAACCACCCCAGTAGCGGCACTATACATTCTAACAAATAAGATGCCCATCAAATATAAACTTAAAGAAAAAAAGTATACCCAAATGTTAAAAATACTAGAAAAACAGAAAATACTAAAATATCAGTATCACTATCTACCGCGTGCCCACGGAGAGTGTGTGTAAAACCTCGCTATCCTTACTCATGTATGAGTAGATAGGTATGTCTATGGAAGCTAGTTAGCTCCTAGTTGCACACTCCTTTTAGTGGATCGCGTAGCTCTGTGGTAGAGCATTCGTCTTGCAGTTACCTGCCTGCAAAGTGAGGGTTTGAGTCCCTCTTGGAGAGGTCAGTTATTCATCATATCAATGCGGTAGTGCATTCATCTTTCATTAAATACACCTCAGGATTTCTGATTTCGGATTTGAACTGCTCTATCACTATCTACGACGTGTCCACGGAGTGTGTGTAAAACCTTGCTATCCTTACTCATGTATGAGTAGATAGGTATGTCTATGGAAGCTAGTTAGCTTCTAGTTGCACACTCCTTTTAGTGGATCGCGTAGCTCTGCGGTAGAGCATTCGTCTTGCAGTTACCTGCTTGCAAAGTGAGGGTTCGAATCCCATTTGGAAAGGTTATTTATTCATTCATTACACATGTTTGTGTATGTATGGGCATATGTGTTATGTATAAAGTAGAGATATGTATGCGTATCTATATGCATAGAGCATGTGCCTGCTTGCATTTGCACATGTGAGAAAACCAATATATGCGTAGTACTTAGGGCATATGCAGGTGAAAAACTGTCTGCATCATATAAACATACAAATGGAAAAAAAAAGAAAATATAATCACACATATATGCACAAACCCATGCTCACGGGAGTATACTTTAGTGCAGTAAGCAGGCTTGTGCGTTGCTGCTCCTTAATCCACACTAGTTAGGGCCAAACCTGCTGGTGGGACTTATCAGTGGCATTCCAGCTAAACTACTCCCTCTCTCACCAAGAAACACCCAAGCCTGTAGGTGGGGGGTAAATCAGCTGTCCACCTCCCAATCAAAAAGTCTTCTTACACCATAATCCTCTATCATCTACCTGCATTCCGAAGTCATTGCCAGCACGTAATGGTTTCTCAAAATCTTTATGTATAGTGTAAAGTGGTGGCAGTGATCTGAGGGGTCTATAGGCCTACAGTGACGATGTTGAAAAAATTCTCAAAAATCCCCCCCCCCAAAAAAAAAAAAAAAAAAAAATCGTACAGCCATACTGATTTCATGTCTGAATAAAACTATCCTTCTACTATAATATGCAGAAGCCATTTTTTAGAAGTCGACCTTACATATAGATCATTTTCGTGTACCCATGACCTTTTGTTTATTTATTTTGTAACCCGTTTGTTTCTTTGTTTGTTGGTTGGTTGTTTATTGTTTTTTGTTTGTTAGCTTGCGTTTTCTGACATTTCTAAAACTTATGAACACATTTTAATGAGATTTTTAACCAAAGGTGTGTTTTAATAGACAAACGCTTAGAAAATAACATCGTGGAATTCTCTAGTGTAAACGAGAGTGGCATCAGTAATAATAAAACTAAGTAATAGGTACAACTTAGATTGTTCAGGTCTATGCTCCAACCTGCAGCCACAGTGATGAAGAAATAGAGAGCTTTGAAACTACTCATTTAACCAGCGAGAAAAGAAAAACCCATTTCACAATAATTATGGGAGATTTTAATCAATGCCAAAATAGGTAAAAAGACGTCGACATGGAAGTCGCCATCTGGCATCAAAAACGAAATTGACTTCATAATTTTAAATATGCGTGATATAATGAAAAATGTGTAAGTTACTGATAAAGTAAATGTTGGCAGTAACCATAGAAAGGCCAGAGGCGAAATTAATATGATTTTACCGGACTACGACACCGGACATGCCGGACTTCGTGTCAACCAACACTGAAGATTCACTGGAAGATGGCATTTTGGAAACTCGATAAGAACGAGAAACTCGAGACCTTCACCATAATTAAGAGGATGAATGATGAAGGTCATAGATCTCCTAAGCGCCGATTCGACGCAGAAAGGCTGCCTGAGTCAATCCACTGCAGGACGGACTCACACAGTCTTTTCCAACTTTTCCTGTCTAACGTTTTTTGTTTACTGTCTTGGCCCCCAAATTTCATTTCGGCACACCATCTTATTATTGATCTGGCCCTTGGCATCTTTATGTTGTATATACTCCAGTCTGTTACTTTCTTTGTCAATCTGCCGTCTTGTCCGACATATATGCACTGCCCATTGCCATTTCTTTTTGGTGCTCCCGAGTATATCTTCGACTTTTGTCAGTTCCCTGATCCATGTCGCCCAAATCCTAACTCATAGGCTAATTCTCAGTATCGACTTTTCCAGTAATTTGGTCGTCCATGTTTCTGACCCACAGGTCATAACTGGGAGGACGCTATGGTTGAAGACTTTTCTTCTTAAATATAGTGGCAAAGAGCTTCTTGGTATGCTACTGTGTCTGCCGAAGACATTTTTAGTTTTTTCATCTTTTCATGATTATTTTGGTATTAACAAAACAAGGTATAAGATTAGTCTTCCTACATCATAATCCTCTATCATCTCCCTGCATTCCGAAGTCTTGCGGACATTGCAAGCACGTAATGGTTTCTTAAAACCTTACATATAGTGTAGAGTGGTGGTAGTGATCTAGGGGTCTATAGGCCTACATTGACCATTTTTAAAAATTTCTCAAAAATCACTGTTGAGAAGTCGACCTTACTTTTTTTTTGGTGAATATTTTCTGAAGGTGACTTAAAACACCCTAATAGGAGATTTTGAAAATATATGTCACTTTTATGAGAAGCACATGAAATTATAGCAATTGCTTATTGCAGTATGTAATAGATCTATTCATCTACATTCAGTATGTAATAGATCTATTCATCTTCCAGTTGAACGAGCATCATACGTGTCACGTTCTCAGAGCGGCCGGGCGTCGTGGACCATGACATGTGTATTACTGGTGTTTAATTCTACGCGGCCACGTGGCCAATTTTCACTCAGACTCCCGTGAAAAGACGAAATACAGTGTAATAATATGTATACAAGGTATATAAGCGCATATGGATCATTTTCGTGTATCCCATGAACTTTTGTTTATTTATATTGTTACTTTTGTCTGTTTCTTAATATGTTTGTCGTTGTTGTTGTTGTTGTTGTTGTTGTGTGTGTGTGTGTGTGTGTGTGTGTGTGTGTGTGTGTGTGTGTGTGTGTGTGTGTGTGTGTGTGTGTGTGTGTGTTAACCTAACTTACACACCGATTGCACTTTGATGGTGATGCAGACCATGGTTTGGATCCAGGATTTTTTTTTCTAACTCGAAAAGGTATGAACAGATTTTAATATATATATTTTTTTTACCTGATGTTCGTCTTAGCCTAATTGGTATTCCACAAAATTTTGGTTGTGATCCAGATCATTTGGCAATCCTAACCCCTATTTTTGGGGGGAGAGGTTTGCATTTTCGAAACGTTTTGCTCATAGATTAAACTATGTATGATGGAAACACAAAGAAAATAATATACTCCATATGAACGGTATATCATGTTTATTTATTTGTATGAATAATTTCTTCATTGTTTTTTGGATGCTTGGCAGATTTTGAAAATCACTATGAAAAAATGAAGGTTGGTCTCATCTTATGTGAAATTTAATAAGCTTTCAAAAAAAAAATTATATATATATATATATATATATATATATTTATTATTATCTCTAATCATTGCGTCACAAATGCCGATTTTTCAGTTGACATCGAAAATGTCTGCTACCACCTAAAAATAATGGTCGGGCCTTGAAAATACATTTAACTCAATTTCGGCAAGATGGGTGAAAATCGCCATAGAAAAAGACCAGACGGTCCCCTTATTTCCTCTTCACTAAATGTACTAGTCTGTACGAATTGCCCTTGATATATATACTTGTCTACTACTTCCAGCGCATCGCCTTGTACATGCATCTATCTGTTCGAATTGAATTCTGCTGCTGTTCATAAGTCCAACTTTTAGACTTTCTCTTTTTAGATCGTTTACTAATTGCTGCATTTGATTTACTTTTTCACTGAAAAGAACAATATCGTCTGCAAATCTTAGATTGCTTAGGTATTCGTCTCCTATTTTGATTCCCTTTCCATTCTAGTTTATAAAATATTTCTTCGAGGTAGGTTGTAAATATTCTTCTAAATATTTAATTAGTATTTTATCGGTTTCCATGTGAAACTTGATGGTTGTTGTCCCATATTTGTATATAACCTCCAATGTTTTACTATATACCCCCTCTACTTCCTGTTGTCGAATAGCAATTAATACTGCTGGTATTTGTACAGAGTCCAATGCCTTTTCATAATCGATGAAGGCCATATACAGCCGTTTCCTATATTCCTTTATTTTTTCTTTTATTTGGGTGAGCATGCGGATGTGATCTGATATTGAGAATCCATTGCAGAAGCCTGCCTGTTATCTAGGCTGGTTAGAATCCAGACTGTTGGAGATGCGAGCTGTGATGACTCTTGTGAACAGTTTTAAGTAACTGAAAGGAGGCTTATGGGTCGGTACATCTCTAGTTACCGCGTTTGCTTCTATCTGTGGCTGTGAATATGAGTTATATCCCTGTAAAAATCTTCCACTACTCTTATGATTTTATTCTTGTTGTCAGTTCTCCGTCTGGTTTCTTTATTGCATACATTTGATTTCTCCTTATTCCTTGTCTCCTTTTAGTTGCTTTAATGCTGGTACCTGAAATCACTGCTTCATTTATTATTAGAGTATTGAATTTCTGTACATCCCTCTTTTTTTATTTATGGTCTTTGTTAGTTCAACTAATTCTATCTTGTCCCTGTTTGATGATACTATCATGGTCCTATGTTTTTGCATAAAGTGTTTAGTTTCTACTGAGAGCTTGCTGGAGCTTTACTCGTCGTTCTTACCGTCTACTTCATGTGCAGCTTCCTTTATTATGTCCTTGAACTGTTAATTTGGTCGATGGTGAGATCTGCGTTGCTGAGAAGTGAATATCTGTTTTGGACTAAATTCTGTCGCTCTGATCTTTAAGTCAGCTAAGTTTGGCTGCAGTTTATATATGAGGTTCCTTTCCCTTCGGAAGACGTTTTAAGGAATAGTAATTGTTTTGTGCTCCACCGCTCTTTCAGTGAGGTCAGGTGTTCTCTTAAGGTTCACTTCTCCCGTTGTAATGATTTTGTTTGAGCAGGGCTCATAGACCACCAAGAGGTCTATGAAGTCTATGAGGAAGTGGTCCATGAGGCTGAGGATGAGGTGAATTATGATGCCATAAGGACCTTCTCCTCTTCAGATAATGGACAGAACATTGTGTGACATCACCCTAGTGACAACAGAAGGGTCTGAGGAACCTGGGACAGTCCAGTAGCCTGAGAAGGACAGCTAAGAGGTGGTCTATGAGCCCGAGAAGGATGGTCTAGAGGTGGTCTATGAGCCGGAGAAGGAAGCCCGAGAGGTGGTCTATGAGCCGGAGAAGGAAGCCCGAGAGGTGGTCTATGAGCCCGAGAAGGACGCTCAAGATATAGTCTAGGAGTCCAAGAAGGACGACTAAGAGATGGTCTATGAGCCCGAGAAGGATGGCCAAGATGTGGTCTATGAGCCCGAGGAATAAATCTAAGAGGAGATGGGCAACGAGCCTGAGGAGGTGGATTATGAAGCCATAATTGGACCTGAATTGAAGTTATTGCCGATCAACTAAATGTAGGGTTAGTCACTCCTTCGAGAATCTGAGAATCGAGAGGTGGTCTATGAGCCCAAGAAGGATAGCCAAGAGGTGGTGTATGAGCCCAAGAAGGATAGCCAAGAGGTGGTGTATGAGCCCAAGAAAGATAGCTAAGAGGTGGTCTGTGAGCCCAAGAAGGATAGCCAAGAGGTGGTCAGTGAACCCAAGAAGGATAGCCAAGAGGTGGTCTATGAGCCCAAGAAGGATAGCCAAGAGGTGGTGTATGAGCCCAAGAAAGATAGCTAAGAGGTGGTCTGTGAGCCCAAGAAGGATAGCCAAGAGGTGGTCAGTGAACCCAAGAAGGATAGCCAAGA
>NW_020870934.1:500576-503076 GCF_003789085.1 Penaeus vannamei
TATACTGTCTATAATCATAACAACAGCATCGATATTGATAGCATTATTAAAAAAACGAAAACTATAGAAGGTCTGGGGGGAGCCATCTAATTTACTCCATGGAGCCATCTGTGCGTAGAAATAATTCACAAAACGATACTACGGTGGATATTACATTTTCACGGCGGCAGTGGGTCGTCTGTAACTTTCAGGATAAGCTTTGCAAGTCTTCTAGAAACATGCACATATGTACGAGAGGCGCTCATTAAAGATTTCCCCAGACCCACTTCCCATGGACGTACAGGAATGAAAAGTCGTCTACTTATTAGTCTTTCTCAACGTAGGTCCCACCATGAATGCCACATTTTCCCCATCTTTTTATGCATCTGTGGACTCCTCCATTGTAGAAGTCCGTTGCTTGAGTTTGAAGCCATGAAGTAACCAGAAATCAGTGCCTCATCATCTTCAAAAAATGACTTCATGGACGGAAAGAGATGTAAAGCAGATAGTGCAATGTCAGGAGAATAAGGAGGATAAGGAAGGATGGACCGCACTTCCATCTGGTAAGCGTGAGAATTTGAACTGGGACGTTGTCTTGTATGAGGCAACCACCTTTGGTCAACACTGGTTTTGATAGCCTCCCGTAATTCTGGTGACAGAGAAGTGTAGTAAGCTCTTGTAATCGAAGTAGCTTTTGCCAGGAAATCCATCATCTCTACTCGATGCTGGTCCGTGAGTGTGACACTTGCCCTTTTGCGGGACGGTGAGTCGAAGTGCTTCCAATGTTTTGAACTGGGCCTTAGTGTCAGGACAATGGTGATAGATTCAAGTTTCATCCTGCATAATTACTGTCAAAATATCCTGCTTTTCTTGGCACATGGATAAAAGGCCCTTGACACAATGGACTCGTTCTTGCCTTTGGAAAGGTGTGATTAGCATTTGAGTTCTGGGATAGGGGGCTGTTTTCACAGAGCACACCTGAACTGGCGGTGCCAATATTTAACAACATATGATGGGGCATCCTCCCCATTAGTTGCTTTCAATTCATCGAAGGTCTCTGCTCGGTAATCCACTGCTTCCCTTTCCACGCTTTACTGCCCCTTCACTGCTGTAACAGAAAGTACGTAAAGATTAAGCACTGGAAATCAACACATGGCTCTAGAGATTTTCCTCCAAGGATAAGCGAAAGTGGGTCAGCGGAAATCTTTATTAGGCGCCCCTCGTATATTATATATATATATATATATATATATATATATATATATATATATATATATATATATATATATATATATATATGTGTGTGTGTGTGTGTGTGTGTGTGTGTGTTATGTATGTGTGTGTGTGTGTGTATATATATATATATATATATATATATATATATATATATATAATATATATATATATATATATATATATATATATAATATATATATATATATATATATATATATATATATATATATATATATATATATATATATATATATATATATACATATATATATATATATATATATATAAATGTGTGTGAATAGATAAATAGGGAGATGAATACATGTATTATCATACACACACAGACACACGCGTATTCGTATATTTTCTTGTTCTCTACTTTTTTTATTGTATGTGTACGTGCGTGCATGAGTGTGTATGTATGTGTGTGTGTGTGTGTGTGTGGACGCGTTCGTGCGTGCGCTCTTTTACGTGTGTTTACCTATCTCTCGTGAGTATTTCTATCTTTCCCTTTTATCTTTCCTCCTTTTATCCTTTCAGCATGATTAGGAAAATCAGCTCTCCCTGGACGCTCCTCAGCTTGCTCGCTCTGCTGTCGGCGCTGGTGACCCTGTCCGCTCTCAGAGGCGCTTCCCTTGGGCGCTGGGAGAAGGTCGCCGTCCTCCGGGGCCCCTTCTTCCAAGACGACGACCTCAGCGACGAAGACGACGACTATTACACGGGCAGATCCGAGGACAGTGCGAATGCCGGGGGCGAAGACGACGATTACTGGGAGGCCATTGAAGAGAAAGAAGAAGAAGAAAAAGAGGAAGGAAAAGTGGAGGAACGAAGGGGTGAGAAAGAATCGGGCGACGAAGGGACAACAAAAGGGGAAGAAGAAGAAAAGGAAGGAGAGAAGACGACGAAAGACGAGCCAAAGGAAACGGAGAAACAGAAGGTCATCTTGCTGTGGACGAGCTGGCGAAGTGGCTCGACTTTCTTGGGGGAATTACTCAAGAGGGTTTCCAGGAAGACCTTTTACAGGTAAGTATTTCCCTTCGATTGAGGTCATTAGCATCATCATCACTATTATTATTATAATCATCATTTCGATCATTATTACTTCAATCATTATCATTATCATTAAAATGATCATCATTATCATTATGATAATTATCATTATCATTATAATTATCATCATTATCATTACAATAATTATCATTATTATTATAATAATTACCATTATTATTATGATAATTATAATTTTCATTACTATTATTATTATTATAATAATCATCATTACTAC
>NW_020870934.1:515576-530576 GCF_003789085.1 Penaeus vannamei
GAGGGAAATGGACAGTGCCATCTTATAGAGTGTAAGAAATAGAGTAAGAGACGACATAGTTTCAGCTGCGGTGGCTTCATCTTTGCTTGTGAACGGTGAAAATGTCTGCTGCGTATCATAGCTCAGAGACGAAGTCCTCAACGCCCTCACATAGCTAGAGTTATGTTATTTGGAAGTCTGTCATTGATGAGTCTTATTTACGGTATAGGAAATTGTAAATTCACATTCTTTATGGCATTATTATGAATATGAAAGTAGAAAAAAGGTTAATCTTTATGGTATGGACACACTAAGCTCGTGCAAAATTGAAGATATTATTCTTTTAGAGGCAAAAAGTTTAGTCTGCAAGAAATGATCTGCAGATTGCAATAGTAATTCCACAAATAATGGAAAAATGGTAAAAGAAGAAGCTACTTACAGCTGAAGTCCATATGTGAGTTTCATCTGTGTCTGTATACATTGTAGACTGTGTTTGCTGGGGAATTTCAGAAGGGCGCCAATCAATCCTTCCCTCAGGCAGTTGGACACGCCCATGCAAATTGAATTGTTGAAAAAATTGTGACATAGAGTTGGGGACTCAGCCTCTGGCAAGTGTGTCTCCACTGTAAAGAATTACTAGTAAATATAGGTGCACTCACGTAAGGTTCCGGAAATTAGTATTTAAATATTTTACCACAACCGAATTTTTTAAAAGTTGCTCACACTGCTTATGGTGTAGTATCTAGGACTACACTGAACCCATAACCTATTACTTTGATAAGTCAGCTAGTTTCACAGTACTACATAAGTTTGAAATAGAGGGAGGGTCCAGAACGAGTCAACTAGTTTCACAGTACTACATAAGTTTGAAAAAAAAGAAGGGGCCACAACGCCTATTTTCACTTTCTTTTGAAAAAAAAGGGAAGGGAGCCACAACGCCTATTTTCACTTTTTTCATTTTGTGTACACATTTACTGTGTTTGAACTTGTATTCAAGTTCCAAGGTACGAAAATTTTGCATTGTGGAGTTTTTCTGGCCTTTTGTAGACTGCTATGTGATTAGTTCTATGTGTGTCGTTGTGGATGTATTTTTGATACGATGTATATACATTTAAATTTTGTGGAGGGGGGGGAGGGGACCATATTTGCAATTTACCTCATACCATGAGGCTTATTGCATGCACTGATTGCTATGGATTTTTTTTTCCACATAGACAATTCTATAAGCACATAATTATATACAAATTAAATATTATGTTTATGTTGACATTGAAAAAAATTACAATGGTACAAATATTATTGTTATTAACATAATGATTATCAATATTTTTTAAACATTAATAGCAATGATGATAGTACTGAAAATAAAACCTCTCATGAAAATTCAAGGAATAGAGTAAACAGGTAAATTCAGGTAGGCTTAGTGGTGGTATTTATGGTAACTTAGCTCTTGTGGAGCTATCTATATGTAAAAATGAAGAAGATAGTTATAGTGTTTATGTACAGTATGTGCACTCTTGACATTAATTTCAACTAACAACATACTGATCATTTCTACTCTTCCAGGTGTCCCACATACCTACCATGGCGCTGAGTGCGAGACTGATGTCAGGTCATCTGCAGCGTCTCAGAAGCTGCTTTGTGCACACAGCCTCAGGAGGGGCCTGGAAGGTGAGTGCAACGGCTGGCTTTCTGGGGCATTACAGGTACTTTGGAAAAATTTCTCTCTCTCTTTTCTGCCCTTTCTTTCCCCTCTTCTTTCTGATTATTCTTTTTTAAAGCTGTTCTCTCTATATGTGAGTAATTTTGTTTCCTGTGTGACTTTGCCATATAGGCTAGATGTGCAAAAATTATTATTCCATCTAACAGTAGCAATAATTTGGTCTCTAAAGCAGCCTTTCCTTCCTGAACTGGAGAGCTTTGCCGAAGACATCGACCCTCAGCAGTTTGCCCTTCTGGAAGAGCAGTGCATCCTGGTTGACGAGAATGACACAAACATTGGTGCTGCTTCCAAGCGTGATTGCCACCTGATGCAGAATGGGACTAGTCCTCTTCACAGAGCATTCAGTGTGTTTCTCTTCAATTCTTCAGGTGAACTTCTTGTGCATAGACGGTCAGATGCTAAGGTAGGTATCCTGTTTCCTTTTTATTTATTCTTATTATTCTTTGCAATTTATGGCTTGATTGATGAAAAACTGCCAGATATTAAATTATTTTCATCAGTAATTTGTAAAGGTAACGCTTGAACCAGTAGGGAATAATCTTTTTTTGTTTCCTTTCCCAGATTACATTCCCCGGCCACTACACCAACACATGCTGCTCACACCCTCTGTACACACCCAAGGAAATGGAGGAGGAGGATGCCTGGGGAGTGAGAACGGCTGCCCAAAGACGCCTGGAGTTTGAGCTGGGCATTCCGCATGAGCAGGCACAGCCCAAAGACTTCACGTACCTGACCCGTATCCATTATGCCAGCCCCTCCAACGGTAGATGGGGGGAGCATGAGATGGACTACATCCTATTTCTGCGTGGTGATGTCTCGGTGAACCCCAATGAGAATGAGGTCCAGGATGTGAGATATGTGAAGCGTGAGGACTTCTCAAGGTTTCTTAGCAGCCTGCGAGAGAGTGATGTCCCTATCACTCCTTGGTTCCACCTCATAGCTCAGAAATTCCTCCCACTTTGGTGGAAGAATTTGGACAACATTAGCAAGTTTATTGACCATCGCCAGATACACAGGATGATAGACTGATTGGGTCTGGAGTTAGCTAACGTTTGGGGAGTCAAATATTCCATTTTTATTTAATGCGATAGCTTTATTTTATGATCTGCATTTTACTGTTATAAAATGGTCAATATTTTACTTATTTTTCTCTTTTTCCTTTTACATAGTTCAGAAATTAAGCACAAAATTTAATACAGCTTGACACTTGGAATACAGAAATGCCCTCAGAAACACTGAGGACTCTACAAACAACCTGTAGCTCTTAATAGTGATACTTGGTTCAAGGAAAAGAAACTCAAACAGGAAAATCAGACTTTATATACTAATATCCCTAAAGTCTGATAATATCCTCAAATTAGTGCAATTTGATATGTTGAGTAAAATATGGAGTGCTTGGCTAAAAACACATGTGCAGACACATAGGGCCACCACATTGGGAGGGCAAAAACATGTCCAATTTGAGGAATTTTAATTGGCAGTGAAGGTAAATCTTAATGAAGGTATATTGGAAAAATCATCCAATCCAAGAAGAGAGAAAGATATATATATTTACATTTACAAGTATCTTTAAGGATAATGACAATATTGTACTGTACTTAATAAGTAAGCTTGAATGCTGAAAATGTTCTTGCTTGTCCTCTGTGTTGTGCAAAGGTAATTCCTTTGCCAAAGGATCCAGCTTCTCTAACAAGGTTTAAAATCTGTGATATATATTGCAATGTCCTAAAAGGAATATGCGAAATGTTAGGAAATGATAAGTAACAAGGTTAGTTTGACTTTTTCACAGGAATGACTAGAATGGAAAGAATTTCTAATACACTTATGTAATGCATGTACATGATTATAATATACACTTGGGCACAATGACACATTTATAGTTAAAATGTTGCGGAGTAACTTGTTCTTCAAATACTAATGGTTTAGTGAGAAACCCCAGGAACATAAGCTCTTTTCATACCAGAGATTCCTCTGCTATAAAGAAGATTTAAAAAACATTAATTAAAAAACATTTATTAATAACTCAATGTAACATTAACTGTCACACTCACATTACAAGGTGATAACTGAAACACACACCAGTAAAATATAAATATATTGCGTCAGATTTTTTACAATTTCAGACTGTGCAAGCAAGAAAGGCTTTGAAAGAATAGCAGGAAGGACAATAGTTAGTTCTAAATTCTTTACACTTTTTCTAGCTTATTTTTCAGCTTATAATTAACCAGATTTGTGTGATATTAGTATACTTTGTAATTTTATAAACTACAACTAAGCACAGATTAAAATTCATAGCTATGTTCATTTAATATACAACCTATCACAAACGGAAGAAAACAAAGACGTTCCTTCATTCTTATTTTTTAAATGATTTCTATAAAAAAATGTATACAAAAGTAATCCTAACTTAAAAACGCAGATAATTATATTTACAATAATTTCTAATAAAACATAAAAATAACTTCTCACTCATTGCTACTTCCTCCTACTGCTAAACAGATAAACCCCGTAACATTTTGGTCTTTATACATTAGAAAGTTTTCAATAAATCTTACGAAGATGGTTTTGTGTCTAAAATCCTACATCAACCAGACTTAACAGAACAAAGAGCTCGAAAGCCTTTTGTCACGCAAATAAAACGATGATGTTATCTGTACTTGGCATTCATGTACGAATAATAGGTGTTGTGCAGAATGCCATTATTAACTTTTAACTTGCATAGCCCTCTTCAGCTGACTTCCACACACATTTTCTATATTTTGTTTTTTCTGCACTTCTTGTTATTTTCAGTGATATTTTAAAATCTGTTTCATATTAGAGTTATGAAAACTTTTCATTAAAAGTCAAATCAAGTAGTCTAGAATTATATTTACATACACACACACATGCCCATGCACAGACACACACACACATACACACCCTCATGCACTCATGTGCACACACAGACACACACACACACACACACACACACACACACACACACACACACACACACACACACACACACACACACACACACACACACACACACACACACGACACACACACACAACACACACATATATATATATATATATATATATATATAATATATATATAGTATATATATATATATATGTATATATATATATATATATATATAATATATATATATATATTTTTTTTCATTTTATATATAATTATATAGATATATATAGTATATATATAGTATATATAATATATATATATATATATATTATATTATATATATATATAATTTATATATATAATATATATTTATATTTATATAGTATAATATAGTATAATATATATATATAGTATATATATATATATATATATAGATATATATATATATATATTAATATATATATACACGCCCATGTATATATATATATTATATGTATATATTAATATATAATATGTATATACTATATAGTACTATGGATATTATATAATAGTAACTACACACACACATATGTAGTATATATACACACTCATGCACACACACACACAACACCACACACACAACACACACACACACAGCGACACACACACACACACACACACACACACACACACACACACACCACACACACACACACAGGACACACACACACACCACACACACAAAACACACACACAACAGCACACACACACACCACACAACACACACAAACACACACACACAACACACACACACATACACACACACCACACACACCACACACACACACACACACACACACTACACACACACACACACCACACAACCACACACACACACTCACACACCACACCACATGTGTATTGTATACTATATATATATATATATATACTAAATAATATAACGTACTATATATTATATATACTATACTAATATATATTTATACTATATATGTGGTAGCGTATATTATAAACATCTACTAATATATGATGTGTATATATATAAAGCACTTACGTATATTCACGTATAGTTACTATATATATTATATATGTATATATATATACTATATATATATATATAGGTATATGTATATGTATATGCTAATGATATAATGTATATGTATATTGAATATGTATATGTATATTATAGTATTACATTTATATATTATACACACATATCACCGACACTCATGCACTCACATGCACACAAACACACCACACAACACACCCACACGCACACACACACCACACGACACACACAACACACCACACACACACACACCACACACACACGCCACACACACGCACACACCACACACACACAAACACACAACACACAGCACAACCCACACACACACAACCACACAACACACACACACAACACACACACCACACAACATTACACACACATTTATATATATTTATATATAGTACTATATATATACTATATATAATAATATATATATACAGTATATATATGTATGTACTATATTATGTATATCTATATATATACATATGTGTTTGTGTGTTGTGTGTGGTATTACATATAAATATATATTATATAAGTATATATATATATATAATATCATATATACATATGATATATGTAGTGTAATATATGTTATGATATATATACATAGTGTGTGTGTGGTCTGATTGTGTGTGTAATACGTACTATATATATATTAATATATAATATATATAGTATATATATATACATTATACTCATAATATACTTATATATATATTACTTATAACATATTACTGCTTACGGTATAGCATAGATATAGTGATACTTATATACATATACGTATATTACATATATATTATATACATTTATTTACATATACATATATAATATATACATATATTATTTTATATACATATATACATATTTATACTTTATACATATCTCATCGTTCTCACCACTGGTGCACTACGATCAATCGTCATATCACACTATATATTACCATAATTATTCATGTATACAACAACACACACACACACAACACAACACGCACACACACACCACACACGCACACACACACACACAGCACACACACACACACCACAGATATACTATATTATATATATATATATAATAATAGTATATGCTATAATTATATAGTATATACTATATATGCATATATGTATGATACTACGTAATATACTACTATCATACTATGTTAAATCATATATAATATATATATATATGCATACTCACACCTAATTATAATATATATATATTCCTACACACTATAACCCTCTAGATATCCTCTGACTTGATAAGCTCTACGTAGCGAGTGAGTTATATATAGCATATATATACCTTATATATCGTAGCTATATAATATAGAGTGGTGTAGTATATATAATATATATATATATTATACTATAGTATATATATATATAATACTCTCTCTCGCAGGTATATAGACGGGTTTAGGTATTTATATATCTACGTGACATTCTTATTTTATAAGCGGTATACCCGTAACTAAGCTGATGCCACTCCCAACTCCTTTATTATTCCCTCATCACTATACCTATATAATTTTTTCCAACCTCATATCGCTTATCGCTATCGTACCTCCATTAGAAACGCTCAGGGCAATTCATCTAGTTAACTATACTATTTTATAATTGCATATATGCATATTGCATTATATCATGCTGATATATATATATAGCTTATATATATATAAAATATATTATCTATTATAGTATATATTATATATGCATATTATATATATATATATATATATATTATATATAGAATATATTATATATATATATTATATATACTATATTATATATATAATTATATATTTATATATATAATATATATGTATTAATATTATATATATATAATATTGTATCTATACATATATATATATTTATATATATATATTATATGTAGTATATAGTATAATATTATATATACTAATAATATTATATCTATATATATATATATATATATATATATTATATATATGTACTATTATATATATATTTATAATATATATGCTATATATATGGTATATATGTATATATATATATAGTATATATAATTATATTCTATATAATATATTATCATACTATATATGTGTGTATATGTATGTGTAGTATATTATATATATATAATATATATATATATATATATATATATATCATATATTATATATATATATATATTATATATATATATATATATATATATACTACACACATAAAAGGGTGTTTGTGTGTCCTCACAGGTTTGGCAAGCACGGTTTTTGGAATCACCTTCCTTATTATTATATTAAATAATAGCTCTTGTTAACGTTAATTGCTGTAACGCTGTTTTAGTATAAATATACCCTATAAATTTGCTTAGTTAGTTGTTCTTGGGCTCAAATATGCGACTACTGTGAATTTTTACGGCTGGGGTCATTGCCCCGGCTACCCCCCTCCCCTTTCATCCTAAAGGGCCCTCCTTTAAAAAAACAAAAAAAATCAAGAAATACAAAAGATCATGATATTAATCACTGAAATGCATAATTTTATTTAAATATGGAATGTTACAGAATTTTAGATTGGCTTAAGAATAAAACCGAAATACATGCAAAAAATGTAGACATTTTTCTGGAAAGAAACAGGAAACAGAAAAATATCAAAGGAACAAAAAACAATAACAAGAAAACAAAATTTACAAAGTCAACTATTTTCATACAGAAATTGATTTCTTAATTAAAAAAACACTATGCATAGGCTGGTCTATTACCTAGCACCACTACACTTTGAACTGAATATTTTTTTCTGTACTCTGTACTGTATAATATGTTATTCAAAATTTCTTATGATGAATGGAATGTATAAAATTTATCTAACTATAACCTCAATCTCATATTTACATGAATATTGACAGGGAATATTTGTAAATTTAAAATCTTACAATTTTCAAATGCTTTTGGAATGTAATTGGACAGAAACTTTGGTGATAAAAGATAAAAGTAACAACAACATCTGACAAACACAATACCAATAAAAACTAAGCTGCAAGCTGCACTAATGAAATACTATGAAACCTTAAATCAATGATAAAATAACAATCTGTATATATAGTATACACATTCAATAACAATATATATTTTGAACATAATTATGGCAATTATATACACCCACATAAATGCATACATATATATGAGTGTGCGCACGTATTGATATACATACATTTGCTGGTGTGTACAGTGAGCATATAGGGATACGGTATGTATTTATATATACGTTTGTTTGTATTTATGTATGTATGTCTGCATGTAATTTAGAGTATACACTGCTTAAAAAGCTATTTTCTCATCAACAGATAAGTCTCTATAAAATTTTCATAACTTAATCATAATTTTCCCAATGCCACTAACCTGATGTAAGTATGTAGCTGCATTATGTTTAAGATTATTGTATGACAATTTAACATGCAAAAATGAATCATATTTATCACTTCTATATTTCTAATAACATATTTACATACAACTATACGTCATTTCTACATAATGGCATATTCATTCAGTAATATAACTAACAATATTTGTTAGATTCTTAACATAACCTTAACAAACTTGAAAAGTACATATGGTATCTGAAATGTCTTTCATGTCCTCTGAAACTGTATTTTGTATCCCTTAGAATTCCCACTGTTATCAAAATCCTAAAACAAAACATGTGATCTTAACAAGCTCTACAAGATACAGCTTAATCATTTTTGAAATATAAAGTAATTTACAGAAAAGTAAAATACATATCATTACAAGTTAACACTAATCCTAAAATTCAATCTCGGAGAAAAGGAACTGTAATAAAAAGGTGTTAAATGCTCCCCATCGTGCGACGGTACTCAAGCTGTTCTGTCTGCATCCTCTTGAAGATACCATACTTCTTGTCATGGTACCTGAAAGCAAGTAAATTTATGATCTTATTATTAGGAACTTCTAAATCTATGTAATGAATCTGAATAACAAGTCATCAGAAAATTATACTTAGTATGTCACATAAATGGTAATTACTAGTGTTTTAAGAATGCCTTATGAGGAAATATTTTTAGAATAACTTAATAACATGAAATTGATGTATTTGCAAGTAGAAAGTTTTTCTTTGTTTCAAATTACTTTCAGGAATCATAAGAAAATACATTTTTAATCAATCCAACTAAAATTCAGTGTTATTATCAACAAGCATCTGGTAAGAAAAGATAATTTAAGTATAAGAAAAAAAAAGTCTAGACCATTAACAACTACTTAAACCATTAAGGAAAAAAGGCTGTTGGCTTGCTCCTTACTCTTTCAATTCCTTCGTTGGATGGAAGGCCTGTGCTGCCCCACCCATGGCAATCGCAGCTGAAGTCAGGTCAGGGAAGTCTCCAGAGGCAGCGGCACCCAGCATGGCTGACCCCAGAAGTACAGACTGCTTGGTGGCTGGGATCAGCACAGGAACACCTGCACCGTAAAGGAGACACAGGGGACTAAGAGAGTACTCTTTTGTTGTGCAATTTCCAAAGAATATATATGAATTACTATTCTTTTAAAAATAACTTTATATAACAAAGTATGATAATTAGGCACTTACTTATTTTTACATACAACAGAATACACAATTTGACAAATTCAACTTGAAAACAGATCAACCTGACCTGATGTATATATCAAGCTAAGACAATATGCACAGAGAAACCAAACACATCAAAATATGGAATCAGCCCCCATACCCAGTGCATCTGCATGGGTGCTGATAAAGACCGGTGAATTGGAGAGTCCCCCACACATGAGGACTGATGTAATGACGTGGCCTGAAGCTTGCAGTTGCTCTACAATATGCCTCGTTCCGTACTGTTTTGCAGTGAAATATGAGTCATGCTGTTAGTCACAATATCCTACTTCTAAAAAAGACAAGACTTAAAATTACCTCTGTCGGACATGGTTTTCTGTGTTAAATCATTGACTTGGTAAAGAACATCCAAATCAAAATGTTATTTCACATTCTAGTAGCCCTACAGTCAGTACTTCACAGTTCTAGTGGATACTGAGATAAGAAAGTTTTAGCTCAATCTATTATCACACAAAACTAATGCTTAAAAGATATAAAGAAGGTCAGAAAAATATGTTAGATACACTGCTTTCAAATACTGCTTTTACAGTAACCAAGAACCAATTCTAAATGATAAGTTAAAATCTCAATACTTACAGCTAGTGCTTGAATTGTGGCCAAGTAAAGCACAGCCAAGTTTCTCTCACTCACATCCAGAGTCAAACCGCACACCTAAAAGGGGGATGAAAAGGAGGGAAAAAAAGGTTCATTCTAATTTCCACATTTGTAAGATATATGAACACTTCTCAGATTGGCAAATACAAACAATGCTTCCTGGTTGCACAATTCTAAATATCAGTATCAAAGTTCATTACTTCCTTTCTCTAACACTGAGTACCTAAGACAATCTTAGCATTTAATCATGCCATAATGGGCAACAAATCATCCTTCATGAAATTCACTTCAACACAACCTTTGAATATAAGATTTAAGTCACTCCTTCCGATTTTAAAATGCAAGATACCCCTTTCAATATGATTAAAGAGAAACCACAGACTTACCACTTGAGTCACACAGCTGGTAGGCTTTAGATTAACTCACAACAGACCTATAGTCCTCCTCCATACCCTCTATGACTATACCCCAGCCCCATTACACTTACCATGCCCATCATAGAGGGTTCGGCAAGAGGTGACCTGTTACCATGGAAGTCTGGATAGACGTGCACATCTTTGGTTAGCAGAGAGACGTGGGCGAGACCCTTCTCCTTCGCCATGACTGTCAGGATGCCCTCTAACCAGCCATACTTGTCGCTGGGGAGGAGAGGAATCAGCGAGTGAAAGTACAGGGGCTTTGGGGGATGTCTTGCAATATATGTCATTGGGAGAAGGGGAAGGGGGGGAAGAGAGAGAGAGAGAGAGAGAGAGAGAGAGAGATGAGAGAGAGAGAGAGAGAGAGAGAGAGAGAGAGAGAGAGAGAGAGAGAACGAGAGAGAGAGAAGAGAGAGAGAGAGAGAGAGACAGACAGAGAGAGAGAGAGAGTAAAAAATAAGACTACTTATACTCGAAAGCTAAATCAGTAACCTCCTTTACAACTCCAAAGCAGCACCATACCTTTGAGGGCACTTTGCCGATGCTGGATGGCTCTTGATGACATGGTCGACAAGAGCACCAGTGGCACTCTGGCCTCCCTCATTGAGCCAGCAGTCGGGCACCATGGCACTCAGGTATGGTCCCCACACTCCTGGCACGAAGATGGGCTGTTCGCTCACGCACATGTGGCAGGTGGAAGTCCCGCAGATGAGACCTGAAGAGGAACTGTGTTAAGTTTATGGTTTGTGAATTAAATTAGTAAGTTATTTACATACATAATATGAATAATGATTTTTTAAAAATCAAAAACTACTATATATACTTCATTAAAAACAAAGACAATAGGAAAAGAAAAAAAAGCTATTCAAACAATAACAGAAGCACTATCAACAGCAGCAATACTAAAGTTATCAAAAGTAGTCATAAGGCATTAATGTCTACATTACAAATTATGTCTTGTACATTGAAAAACATAAATAAAGTTGATTTTCATTTTTATTTTGGCTACAAGTGTTTAGACTCATGGTTCATCCACTGGCAACACTGTGTGGTTAATTTGGGATTGGAAGGGACTGTATATCTACACTTGGTCATAGACATATCAAAAAGCCAAGATATAATTCTTTGTGACATGACACTCTCACTCACAATTTTCTTGACACATCTCATAACAATTCTTCCTCACTCATATCTTTCTCAACACACTCATAACAAAGCCTCTTCTCATACCAAGTCTCCCAACCAAGTCCTCCTTGGCTTTGGCTTGAGCAGACACCAGTGCCAGGCCACCTGCATGCGCGTCTATGAGGGAAGTTGCCACATGAGTCGACTCTGACAGGCCCAGCTGAGCGGCCGCCTCTGCAGACAGTTGCCCACAGTCTGTTCCTGGAGGAAGCACTTCCTGGCCTGAAATGGAAGACATATAGTCAAGGAAAACACTTATTCAGAGCTGCAAAGCACTACATGTTCTCTTGGATCTTAAGAATCATCCTACATGTAAAATCACAAAGCATAAAGTTCCAGTTACTGTAACACAAGGAAGATAACTACAAAACTAATAGAAATGATAAATAAAAATATAATCAAGAGATTGAAAAGCAGAACTTATGCCTTCTTGGCATTATCTTTGTCAACCATTATTCTCAGAGGTAGCACTCTTCCAAAGCCAAATTTACAATTTCATAAAACCTACCAATTTTACGCCAGCCATCCTCAGCCAAATCTTCGAGGCCAACATCCTTAAAAAAGCCACGATCCCATTCTTGGCTGATCCCATCGCACTTGTATGTCCACTTGCACACAGTCGAACACAAGGATCTAGAGAACAGTGAAAAGACATGATAATTTTTTAATAGCAAAGAATTTCAAAATGAAAGAAAGAAAAAATAAAATTGAAGATAAGTTAACTACAGCATTTATTTCTAGTGTAATTGCCACAATAATGGATTTTGCAATTTCAAATATACCAAGAAATCTCCAGGCATTTTTGCTTCATTTGAAGAGGAATCACATGTCCTAATTCATTTTTACCTTAAAGTTATTATATTTCACTTTAAATGAGAACACACTGTCCAGCTCATGTATCTACAGTATCATATAGAAAAAAAGTCCATCTCCATCAAAATATTCACATCAGGCAATTAACTAAAACTAAGGAAATGTTTTTCTCCAATAAGCCCCAACTTCATACACACACACAGAAAAACACACACACACACACACACACACACACACACACACAACATACACACACACACACACACACACACACACACACACACACACACACACACACACACACACACACACACACACACACACACACACACACACACACACACACACACAAACTCAGAGGGATTTACCTAGACAGCCGCCCTGTTGCCCTGAACGTCAGAAAGTCCGGCAGGTCCAGGAAATGCGAAGCTCGTCTCCAGGTTTCCTTGAGGTGTGTCTTCAGCCATAGGAGCTTTGGGGTCTGCATTTCGAGGGACACTTTCCCCCCAACGTACTTCAACACTCTGAAAAGAAAGAGTTGCTTTTGTGGAGAGGTCTTTTATTTCGGCGAACTATTCTATTATGAACACAAGCACAAACACAATCACGTGAACACAAAAATGAAAATGAAACTAGCCACTAGCTATTCTATTATATTTTTATTCATCTTAGTTTTAAACTACTGTACCAAAATTACCAACAAAATTTACTGTTACAACAACAACAACAACAAAAATTGAATCATAACATACTTCGAACACCTTTTCAAGAGCACTCATACAATGCTATACAATATACATAATCAATAAACAATACACTGAATAAGTCCTGGGTTTCCATTCCCTTTCAGTCTCTATGCACATTACATAATAAAGTTCATGTAATTCTATGGTTTTGTGGTTATAAAGGCCACATCTAACTTCCTTGAACTTCAGAAAAAAAAAAAAAATACTGGGTTATTCAGTTAGATATATTTTTGTCTTGTTTCTTATTCTGATGCCAAATGCCTCAAAAAATCCAGGGAAGAACAGAGCAGAGGAAAGAGACTATGTGGGAAAAGAAAGAAAGGAATAAGAAAAAAGAGGAGAGGGAGAACAAAATGACAAGAAGAATAAACAAAAAGAAAAAAAGAAGAAAACAAAATGAGGGGGGGGAAATCATCTGTTTACTTTAGAATCAATTCTTACATATCAGCATACTAAACAAAGGATTAGCTAGACATCCTATAACTTATCTTAACTGATTATAGAAATTAACAAATAAATAGCATCTTTTAAATTGAGGGAATATAAAGACATATAAAGCTCCTTGTTAACAACCATACATTTTCTTGATGCTAGGGCAACAACAACTAATACAAAATTTTAACTACAAGGGAAGGAATGCATAAGAAGTCAGTAAATGTTTTATGTGACCTGTATAACCTGCTAGCTCATACATACTAAAATTTGGAAGTTTAATTTTGATAAAAAAATATAAATATTCTACTGAATCTATAATACATATCTTTTTTCTTTCTTTCTTTCTTTCTTCCCTTTTTTTAATAGGTTGCAAATGTTCCTTTTGAAATTACTTCATTTCTTCACTTTTGTAATAAAAATCTTAACGAATCTTTTTTCTAAATAACCCCCTTCCTAAATAAAAGAAAAAAAAGTCACCGTGCCCTACTCACTCTCTGCTCACTCATTCTTTTGCGAACATCAATCC
>NW_020870934.1:548076-550576 GCF_003789085.1 Penaeus vannamei
TTTTTACACTCCTTTCTCAAACCTTCGTTACATTCGCGCCCTCAGTCGTTTCATTTTATTTATTTAATTTGTCTATAATCATATATTTTTTAAAGGTACGATAGTTTTGATTACAGGATTTCGTAAAGCTATGATTTCCCGTGTGTGACGCCACGAAAATTAACCTTTCATACCCCCCTCCCCCCGCTCTCTTTATATATCTATCTCTCGGTCTTCGTATATCTATCTATACTCAATCTTATTCTCGCAAATATCAGAGCTATCTACATCACATTTTTTTTTTTTTTTTTACCTATTTGTTTATCTTTATTTACGTTTTTTTCTTCTTCATCCCGATTCGTGTTTAGCGAGTGTCCATAAAAGATAGTTGTGATTATTAAGATAGTAAAGACGGGAGATGTTGTCTCTATTGCTACGACTGCCATTATTACTGTTGATGTAAGTAGTGTTGTTACTGCTATTAAAATGTTATGTAACAGAAAATGGATGATGCTACTAATGCTGCTAATTCTACAACAATAGCTACTTCTACTGCTGCTATAACAAAAAAGTGCAGTTCGCTATTTTTTAATTAATATCCTGCCCTTTATTTTATGAGCGAGGGTTATGTTATTGTTATCTTCCTCTTTATCATTATCATAATATTTCTTTGTTATTTTTATTATTTCATATATCTTATCATTCTCATTCTTCCCACTATCATCACCATTGTTATTGTTAGTGTTATTTGTAATGTCATCGTCATTATCATTGCCCTCATAATAAAATGTCATTATTATTATCATATTTTCACTGTCTTTATTATTGTCATTATTACTACTACTGTTTACTATTTACTTCTTGCTTCTCAGGAGTGTTATTCGCATTATCAATATCACTTTTCCATATCACATCAATTTCCGATTTTATTTTATTCACAACACTTCTTCTTCTTCTTCTTCTTCTTCTTCTTCTTCTTCTTCTTCTTCTTCTCTTCTCTCTCTCTCTCTCTCTCTCTCTCTCTCTCTCTCTCTCTCTCTCTCTCTCTCTCTCTCTCTCTCTCGATCCACGGTCCTCCAGGTCATGAGCCCGTCACGCTTCCATTGCGCTTACCTTGCTGAGTACGATAATATGATGAATTATGATTTATCAATGATCTCAATTATCATATATATATATATATATATATATATATATATATATATATATATATAATATATATTATATATATATATATACACACACACACATATATATATATATATATATATATATATATATATATATTATATATATATATATATATATATATATATATATATAAAGGTATAAGTTTTATTTACATTAATTCTTTTTGATAAATTAAAGAATTATATTTCTTTTCTTCTGTCAGCCTGTCTTTCTAGTTTCCTGTTCCTATATCAGTTTAGTACCTATATGCATATGAATATCTAATTTTAATGTTTACCCATCTTTCTATCCATCGATTTATTTATAATTATCTTCCTTCTTTTCTTATTATCGTTATTTTCGCGTTTCCTTCTTCTTGGATATTTATGTCGCTGATGTATGGTAATTTTTGTATTTCTATTATTATCTTAGTTTTGGCTGTCATTATCATTATTTCCATAGCTATACGCCAGCTGAAAGTTATATCATCTGTATTTTCATTATCGATGCAATTAAGGTGATTCCTGTCATTGCCATCGCCACCGTTTCCATTCCTGTCAGTGCTGTCACACCGTCGTCATTAGCATCGTCATCAACACCATCGCGTTGAAGGAATGCAGGGCAGCCGGCTTATCCCGGGCGGGATAAAGGATCGAAATGCCACAGGCATCAGAAATGATGAGAGAAATGCACAGAGCCTAATAGCAATGCCACTAATTATGGTAGCAATGGAAACAACAGTAACATCAAAATAACAACGATTTTAAGACAGACACGCATCTTGTGAATATAAAATCTAAATTATAAAACGCCAAGAAAATAAGAGTAAAGGGGGAGTCGAATGCTCTTCGGGATGAAGGTCTGCGCCGGTGAGGACGCAGCCGAGAGATTCCCTGAATTATATTTGTGTTGTACTGCAAAGACTAGATATAGTAAGATGAAAGTAGATTGTTATAGTAATCATTAGTGACATTATCAATTTATTGCTATAACTTTTGTTGGAATTATCATTATTATCTATATTATCATGTTGTTTCAATAAAATACCTTCCAATTATTTATACTCGCGGCCCATTCCTGAAACTTAAGATGCATTATGATTTTTTAAAGTTTCGAGAGGAAAGATATTCAGTAATCTGCACAAAATATGATTTACTTTATTTCTTAAAGCTGTTCCTTCATTGATATACTTTAGAAATCTATCTCCATCTTTCTTTCTTTCCTTTCGTTATCTGTCTCTATGTCTATCAAATCTCATGTTTCGATTCACCACTTCAACTATTTGCATATTTTATTAAAATCTAATTTTTAATGTTTACATCTCTATCTGTCGATCGATAGTTTTTCTCCC
>NW_020870934.1:560193-582025 GCF_003789085.1 Penaeus vannamei
CCTTTGAGTATAACTCCATCAACAATAATGATAATAATAATGATAAAAAACAATGATATTAATAAATGATAATGGAGGTAGAATGGTAATGAAAATTATGATAATAATGATAATAATAGTAATAATGCTGATAATAATGATAGTAATACTAGTGATAATAAAACAACAACGACCGTGAGATTGTAATGTAATAATCACGACAAAAATGATAATAAGTTATGATAATAATAGTGATAATAAATGGGTAAAACAAAAAAATAATAAAAATGATAATAGTAAAATGGGAAAGGTTAAGGGTCAACCCCCTTAACCTTTCTCATTTTACTAATCCCTGCTCGACTTCATCTGCTTCCTTCTCTTTCCTTCTCGATGCCATACTTTTGTGTAACTAATCTTTGACATTTAATACCCCCCCCCCCCCACCTCTCCCCGGATTCCTCTCCTCCTTTTCCAACTGGCTTCCCTGTTTTCCTTGAACATTGCTCCTATTCCTTCCCAGTGGCAGATACACTGCAATTCACTCAATCGCCTACTCCCTTACCCCCCCCCCCCTTTCTACTAATCTCTGCTCTGGTTCACTCACTCCCTTCTTTCCCTTTTCACTGCCACACTATCCTCAAATGCTCTCCAATCTCTGACATCTAAACACATTTTATCCTAATCTTTAATTCTCTTTCCCTTTCCGACACAATACCTTCCCATAGAGCTTTATGATCTTGGTGTCGAGCACATTTCTTTGTTTCAGCATTAAGCATCAAAACGGATCTTTGCTTTCTGAACTCCTCTCTTCTCTCTCTCTCTCTCTCTCTCTCTCTCTCTCTCTCTCTCTCTCTCTCTCTCTCTCTCCCTCCCTCCCTCCCTCTCTCTCTCTCTCTCTCTCTCTTGCTCGCTCGCTTCTACATCTCTCTCAGTGTCAGGATTTTTTTTTTTTTGGGGGGGGGAGGCATGCGAGGCAGTTTGCAAATTGCTATTACTACTATTATTGTTACTATTGTTAATGTTATCGTTATTATCCTTTTTGTAGTTGATCATACTTTTTTATTAATATTATTGTTTCATTATTATGTATTATTATTATATTATATCATTATATTATTATTATTATTATTATTATTATCATTATTATTATTATTATTTATATATTATCATTATTATTATTGCTGTTGTATTATTCATTACCATTATTATTATTGTTATCATTATTGTTATTACTATTATCATCTTAAAGTCAAATTATGAGTCTGTATCTATTTTCTTTCTTTTTCCAATCTATACACACATCTATTCATCCAATTCGTCTTTAACAATAATGCATTGAGATAAGTAGGGAGATAGATAGATTAAAAGAGGAGGGAGAGAGAGAGAGAGAAAAAAAGAGAGATCCTAATATTAAAGTTACAAAACTCTTCCTTATTTTTCGAACGTAGGTAGATTTACTTCTTTTTACTGAATATTTTACGAAAAACAGGATTTTAGAGTACCCGAGAAAAGTTATTTGAGAGGTTTGTAACTTTATTATAATTCTTTAAGACAGGACATATTCCAGTGCAATGGTAGAAATGCAAGAACGTTTAATATGACATTTTACTCCTTGGGTGAAAGTACACATGCACGACATGTATGTGACATTGCATACATGTGTAATAACAGCGTTTGATAAATGGAGAAAATCATTAAAGTAAAATTCAAAGTTATAATATATGCTCCGTAGTGCTGTGGCTAGCACGGTCGCCTCTTACGCGACAGACTCGGGTTCGATCCCCGACGGAGGCGAAATACGAAACTTTTGCATGAATTTCTGTTTGCCTCTTTCTACTTACCCACCCTTCTATCTTCTGTTTTTGTTTCCGTCTCTTTTCCGGTGTTTATAATGTGAAGGAAACAGGAGGAATTTGGAACATTTGATTTTGATTTTTTATTTGCTTTTTTTTGGATTTGTTTGCTGTTTATGAAGTGTTAAGAGATTTTCACAATTTTGTTATTCCTCTCATCATCATGTGATTGTATTAGTAATATGAGAAGCAGAGAATGGGAGGAGGAAGAAGAGGACGAACAAGTGATGGAGAGAAAGAAAAAAAACAAGACGGAGCAGGAAATGGTGAAGGAAGGAAAGAGGTTATATTTTTTGTTTAGCGTTTTTTCGCTCCACTTTGTCCACTTCAGATAAGAAACACGAACTCACAGAAGAGAAGCAAAGGTCTGTTTGCAATGAGATCCGATTTAGTATAATCATATAGTTTTTGGACTTGCAACAGAACGAACAGCACGATCTCCTTTTCTATAAAAGCTTGATGTTTACCTCTATATTGTTCAGAGTCATGAAATAAAGGAAGTTAATTTTTGGTCCGGAATGAAATAAAATGCAAAGTAGACAAAGCCAGATCAGTATAGCTACCAAGGGTGAAATACTACTTCTGCACTGTGACAGCTGGATCCTGTGCTGACCATATATCTAGTGGATAGGCAGCTTTTGTTTCGATATGAAGTGGATTGTTGTAATTCACCTTACTCTCCGAATATCTGTTTACATTTCATTTTACTCTATTCCCATGAAAAAATAACAGATTTTCTTTTGTACTGATACCATTTAATATATTGTATTATTATTAATTTGATGATTTTTAAAACGAGTATTCTTTTACCATGTACACTATTTTAAATATATATATATATATATATATATATATATATATATATATATATATATATATATTAATCATAGCGTCTTACATAAGTTGTATATTGATTTATATTTGCCTTTGAAAACTATATGAAATTTATGAAAGAAACAAGATTTCGTCAAACAGGAATTCGAATGAACACCAATAGTTACGAAATTTAGTGTTAATCGTTGACACGGAACGAATGAACTACTTTAGAGATGATCTTGGTATTGAATCTACGAAACGCTCCAGATATCAGAGCCGATTTCCACTGATGTTCAGAAAGAAGTTTGATTGCACTATTTTGATTTGAGAGTGACTAATGATCTTTTACGGTTTGATAATTTTGGTTTCCATTATGCTGATATGCTGTTTTTTTTTTTTCTTTCTTAGCGAACACATAATGTAGTGTTTGTAAGAACACACACACACACACACACACACACACACACACACACACACACACACACACACACACACACACACACACACACACACACAAATTGCATAAAACCTCTCCTAACCCCAATCCTTGCCCCTCGACACCGTGGCCGAGAGGGTAAGGGCGCCAGATTCGAAACCCGCGATCGCGAGTTCGAATCTGCAAAAGGGAGCCAAAAGTGCTCCCTCTGGTTGCAACCTCGCCCGGGGCTGAAAGACATGAAAAGCCCCGGGCACAAAAGAGACGCCGCGGTTGCAATCAGTTTTTTTTTGCCTACTTATTGTGTGCATGATAGGTCAATTCATAGGGTTTCATTCTTTCCCATTTCAGTGTAGGACGTCAAAACAAGCCACATCTTTCCTACATAAAATTAATAAATGAATAATTAAATAAACTTAAAAATGTTAAATAAAGAGATCCGTCCAAATAATCAGAAAATAAAGGCAAATGAGGTAAAATAAAGTAGAACTTTCGTCAAAATGCGAAAAAAATATGCGAAAGAATGAAAAATCGCGATATAAAAAATACAGAAAACTGCACAACAAAACAGAAAATAAAGAGAAAATAAAGAAACGAATATAAGAAAAAGTGGAAGTAGAAAATCCGCCTTAAGTGCGATAAAAATGCAAATTAAGGAAAGCAGTAAGAAAAAAAAATGTGCACTAGAAATGCGAGTGTGGGAATGCGCACAAGACACTTTGAGTATGAGCTGACGTTAATTAGACTAAATTGTGGACACCAGTAGAAACAGGTAATATCCATCACGAAACAGGGCATCCGACCAATCTTCTGTTCATTAAGAAGCAACAGGCATCCTCTAACATCTCGGTGGCGCCAGACGTTCGGATGCCGCTCGGAGGGTCATCCTCTGACGTGGAGGCTGCAATCCAGGTCACTGCAGCATCAACTATTTCAGGAAGACATGGAGAGTCAAATTCTTCAAAAACTTATTATGACTTTCCGCTCGGCTACACCACGGAAATGATAGTAGTGTGGAATGTTTCAATGTATAATATTCTGATAAGTGTACTGGTTGAGGGAGAAAATTGATTATAAAAAAAAAAACAGTGTGGGTAAAAGAGGCTAATGAAAGAGATAGTGTATTCATAGTTTCAAAGATAATGATAAAAAGTTGTTAGTTTATTGTGCGCAAATATAATCATATATATATTATATATATATATATATATATATATATATATATATATATATCACAATGTATGTGTATGTGTGTGTTTGTATGTGTGGTCGCATATTTTTGTATATATACACGTGTATATGTACAATATATATATATATATATATATATATATATATATATATATATATATATATATATATATATATGTAAATATATTTATATATGGATATATATATACATGCATATATATACATATGTATATAGATAGATTGATAGATAGATAGATAGATAGATAGATAGATAGAGATAGAGATATAGGTATATGTGTGTGTGTGTGTGTGTGTGTGTACATAGATATGTGTATGTATGTATGTGTGTGATATATATACACATAATAAGTAAAGTAAATAAATGAATGAATATATGCATATATATATTGGACATCCGAGAAAAAAAGTTATTTAATACCAAGTTTAAATTCTAAAAACCGGTAAATACTGAATATATATTTAAATTAATATTACAAGCATTGAAGTAAAAGGGTCAGCTTAGTTACCTTTCAATGGAGAAAGTCTGCTCTACTTATAAGGAAAGCCAAAGGCCTAATATTCTTTCCTTTTTTCTTCTTTTTTATAAATAGGGCAGCCCTGTTTCCTCATAAACTACAATAATAACAGGGTAAAAATCTGTTCTGCAGGAGAGCCGCCAGTATTTTTTTCTTATTTTTTCCTCCTTTTGCAACATGTTTCATCTCTGTCCTCGCTGACTTCCGGTGTTTATTAATCATCCTTGAAAAATGATGTTTGAATGATATTCTCTCTTGAGTCGAGGTTTTGCACGGGTGGATAGGCATAACATAGTTCTTATCCGTAATTATGACATAGATGGTGGTATTATAAGTAGTCATGTTGGGTTCGACCTCGAGCGGAAACACCTGGCAATGGTTTAATCTCTTTTATTTCTACGCATCCACCATTCTCTCTCCTACTTTCTTTTTCTCTCTCTGTAAACCCCATCTATCTCTCCCACTCTCTTTCACTCTCTTCTTCCCCTCCTCTGTCTCTCTCTCTCTCTCAATCTCTCGTATTATCTAGTACTTACATCAGAACATTAAACACTGAAACATATTCACTTACATCATTTCCGCGGTGTAGTGGTGATCACGTGCGCTTCACACGCGCAAGGTCCTCGGTTCGAGCATTTTAAGAATAACACAACTATCTTCGTGAAACAAATAGTGATGCAAGGTTATAAGTAAATAAGAATGCTCGTTTAGGTAAAAGGGCGAAATGAAGGGAGAGAGATTAATTACATCGTCCTTTTTGTGAGTTTGGTACCATCTTTGGTATCTCTTTTCTGATTTAGTTTATCTTTCAAAATGCATTTGGGAAACAGAGAGAGAGAGAGAATAAGTGAAAGGAAGAAGAGTTCAAGAGAAAGAGAGAGAGAAAAATATAAATCTGACTTAGCCTTTCCGTGAATTCAGTTCAGCGGAAAAGGTCCGCGCCGAGGCCGATCTCCGGCGCGCATCGGCCTCCGAGAATCGCAGATCCTTCCGGGAAACAGAGTGGAAGGGAAAGAGTTACAGTAATAGCAATATTCAAGAGCTCCGCCCTCTCCTAACAGTATGTGTGTGTAATAACAATAAGAGTATTGATATTAGTCATCATAATGGTTATAAAAATAATAAGGATAACGATGATAATGATAAAAACAATAATGATAATAATAATTACATTATTATTTATATTAGTAATTATAACAATAATAATAATATTCATAATTGCAATAGTCATAATAATAATACCTACAATAGTGATAATAATAACAATCATTATGAAAATAATAATGACTATGATAATAACTACATTAGTGATGCTAATGATAATGATAATTAAAAGATAATGATAGTATTTACAATTATAGTAAAAATAACAATGATAATAATAAAAAGAAATAATAATGATGATGATAATAATAATAATAATAATGATAATGATAATGATAATGACAATGATAATAATGATAATAATAATAATGATAATAATAATAATGATAAAAATAATGTTAGTAATAATAACTTTGATGATGATGATAAAAATAAGAAAGATAGTGATTATAATTATAAGGATAATGGTAATAAAACAAATACAATAGTAATGAAAATATAATAACAATTTAAGTAATGGCAATTATGAAAATACCAATGATAATAATGGTAATGACAATAGTGCAAAAAATGAGAAAAACAATACCAGTCATATAACTAAACCATAGATCATAAAAAAGAAAAAAACATCATTTGAAACATGAAGAGGCGCATCTTTAACATGTCCGTCCATCAGTGCATGTCGAGAATATAGCTCACGTATGCAATTATTTGGCGAAGCTTCTGTGGTGTAACGGTTAGCGCGACGATCTGTGAATTCGTAGACTCGGGTTCGATTCCCGGCGGAGACTACACTAGAATTTTTCTTTTAGTGTTGCTTTACTTCACATACAGACAAGGCTCCAATAAGTAACGCAAATTCCAAAAAGGAATAAAAGGATGAAATGAAAATGAAACACAAGATGATCAGCGGAATCGGGCTCTGAGGAGTAACGGTCGCTGACGATGACTTGCAAATTGTTTACCAGCGCCAGAGGGCCAAGGGATTTAAAATCTAAGTTTATAATCAAAATTTATTATCTAATTTTATCATCTAAATTCATAACCTAAATTTATAATCTAAATTCGTCCTGCAGATTCGGGGGAAAGCACGTGTGAATCGCGGGAACAAGGCGAGGTTAAATTCACGCGGGGAAATGCACTAGTTATGTCGACGAGAAAAGAAATACGAAAATAAATCCTTGTCTCCGACACCTTCACCTTCTCACGATTTTAAAGATCCTTTAATGACTTTCTTTCTCTCACGAATCTTTGAAGGAAATAATTTTGATCTTGACGATGAAGATGATAAGATCACAATAACCGAATATTTGATTTGTAAAAAGTAAAACTACAGAAGAAAACAACAAAGATTTAATAAGTTGAAATACAGGCGAGACAAAGGTGATTATGACAATAATGACAGTAACAATAATGATGATAATAAAAGTAATGATAATATTAACGATAGTGAAAATAGAAATAATGATAATAATAGTAAAGGTAGATATAATGATAATAGAAACAATAATGATAATGAAAATATTGGCAACAATTACAACCATAATAATGATAGCAATGAATAGGATAATAGCAAAAAAAGAGATGATAATATTAATTGAAATAGCAGTAATAATGATGATGATAATGACAAAGATTATGCAAAAGTGACGAGAAAGGAAAGATAATTCATACTATAATCCATAAAATATAGTTCTTCAGTGCTTGGGAATCATCAAACTGAATAATAAACGAAAGGTAAAGAAACTCTCGTGATTGATGGTTAGCTTGACTTCTTAAAATCGAGGACCCGGGTTCGATTCCCGGCGGAGAATATAATAATTAGTTTTTCTTTCTTTTCGTGTTCTTTTCCTTCATATACAGACAAGGCTCTAATAAGTGCAATAATGATGATAATAATAGTAATAACATTAATGATTATAATGATAATACTAATGAAAATAGAAATAATGACAATACAAAACAATAATAGTAACGATAATATTGAAGTAATTGTTGTCATAATTTATGTACGAAGAAGAGACCGCGAGTATAAAAAGGTTGGAAACTATTGTACTAAAACAATGAACATCATTGAAGCGGAACCGCGTTGAGGAAGCAGTGTGGCCGAACGCAGGGCAGCTGGCATACCTTAGGCGGCACAGGAGATCGAAACGCCAACGGCTATCAAGATTAAAGAGAAATTCGCAGAGCCTAATAGTACTACTATTACTACTAATGATAGCGCTAGCAACAACAATAATAAAACAGGCATGTGTCTTGTGAATAAAAAATCTAAATATTTGTGAAACGCCAGGAAAATAACAGCAAAGGTGGCGTCAAGTGCTCTTCGGGATGGTCTGCGCCGATGAGGTCGCAGCCGCGAATTCCGCGAATTATATTTGCATTGTATTGCAAAGTCTTGATATAGCAAGATGGAAGCAGGTAATGTTGGTAGGCATTAATCACGCTCTCACTGTTGTCATTATAACTATTGTTGGTATTATCATTATTATCCGTGTTATTATGAACGTTTTTGTTTAAATTTAATGGGTTCTAATTTTTTAACACTTATGGCCCCTTTCTCAACCTACGATATATATCTATATCTATCTATCTATCTATCTATTTATATATACCCTTTTTTTTAAGTACGAAAGCTATGGCATTAATGATATTTTTATATGTCTTTCCTTCTGTCTTTCTATCTGTCTCAGCGTCTATTCAATCTCATATTGTTGCCAATATTCACCATTTCTTAGAGTCTAACTTCTAATGTCTACCTATCTATCTCTCTTCGGCGTATTTTAATGTGCTTCCCTTTTCCCGATTTCTCTTCTTCCATTTTCCTATTGCCGTTTTCTTCTTCCTGATTATTTATGTGGCTGATTTATTGTAATTCTTGTACTTTTATTATCTTTTATCATCACCATTAGCATTACGTTCTTTATATAGCATCACAATTGTCATTATCAGTATATCCAAGTCCATCGCTTCAATTGTTATCTAATTTTCTCTTTCATTGCCAACATAATAATATATCGATCATTATCATATATTTGCAAAATGGTGCAATAATATTGCTATTTTTATTATCTCTATCCCGTTATTTATCAACGAGGGTTTGATCTGTTATTCTCTTCCTCACCATCAAATATCATCAAGTACATTATCATTATTATCTTCATTATTATCATCTTTAGCATTTCTACTACTACTGCTTTTATAACTGACTTCTTATTTCACCTGGACGTTGTTCGCATTATCGTCATCATGCCTATTCCATATCATAAAGAAGAAGAAGAAAAACTACAGTTTACAGTTAATCACAAATGCTCTTCGGGATGAAGGTTTGTGCGCCGATGAGGATACAGGCGAGAGATTCCGTGAATTATACTTGCATTGAGAGAGAGAGAGAAGAGACTGAGAAGAGGAGAGGGGGAGAAGAGAGAGAAAGAGAGATTATTGTTTTCAATCACGTATGCATAATCTATATTAATGTTGATTGATTACTCATATTATTATGGTTAGAGCACAATTATATATTCTAAAATCTTTGTTATATTTTCTTTTATTATTTGTCATAATTGTTGTTGTTATTTATGATAAATCCTCTTTCTTATTATTACTATCATCGTATAATCAACATTATCCTTTTCTTATCAGTAACAAAAAGCATTATTATTGTTATATATCGTTCTTACATTCGTTCATTGTTCCTACTTTTATAATCCTTTTTAGAATATGTTATTATTGCAACAATCATTACCATTATCATAATCATTATTCTATATAGTTATACTATTATCATCATTATCATTTAATAGTATTACTATTATCATTATTATTATCATTGTTGTTTGATCATTATTATTATCATTATTGATAATGGAAATAACAATTATCATTATCAACATTATGTTATGTAAAGTCATCTTTTGAATAAACTAGTGTGTTATGAATGTGAGATGTAGGCTTACAAATAACAGCCTTTTTTCTACACGATTGCAATTCTCAATGACGCTGTTTAAGGCAATTGCAACTTTTAAAGTGTACAGGTATGTATGTTTCCTTCGTAAATGTTTTCACTCTTGTTCATGATGAATATAATTCTTTATATAAATGGTCTTCATGAATATATATAGGTTGTAATGTATTCTATTCAATAAGAACATTCATAATGATTAGGCCTACTTAAAGATCCCGTGTAGTTGATTGACAAGCGACAATCGTTCGTTTTCTATCATTCGCGTCTAATTCCCTTGGAGTGAAATTCAATGCAGTTACTGTAATGTACGTAGATTAGACGATAGCATTTTCATTGATGAGAAACAATTTGTTCATTAATATCATAGTTTTTTTCAGAAGAAAATGGTCTTTATGGGATTACCTCTCTCAACTCTCCACCTTTCTCTCTATATATAAATATTTGCATATCTCATCTTCTCGTTTTCTTTATCTGTTTCTATATTTCTCTTTCTCTGCCTTCGCTCTCTCTCTCCGCCCTTTCTCTTTCTCTTTTTCTCCAGCTCTCTCTCACCCTACATGTGTGTATGTGCCTCTCCCTCTTCGCTTACGATAAATATTACATATCGTTGAAGAAGAAACTTATATGGACTAGATTTTATTGTTTCTTTTGGGAATAGATACTGTGTTCACTTTTATTTCCAATATCATTGTGTCCCTTCAGCAAAATCTGGTTTTGGGAGTGTTTCTCTTTTTAATTCCTCTCTTTCTCTGCATCTCTTTTTCTTTCCACTCCCCCCCCCCTTGTCTCTCTCTGTTTTCATTCTCTCGATCTGTTGCTGAAGTTATAACCATATTTATAATCTATTTTTGTGGCTTTAATTCTTACTGTGTTACATTTGTAGGGAGTCAACCTTCATTTGATATGTTAGTTATTTATTTAATTACATCTTCGCGACGTTTATCTGCCATTGCCTTATTTTACCATGCAAGTATTGAAATAATTTTAAGGTCAAGGTAAAAAATAGTCAAAAATAAGAGTATGAGAGAGAGAGAGAGTGAGAGAGAGAGAGAGAGAGTGAGTGAGTGAGTGAGTGAGAGAGAGAGAGAGAGAGAGAGAGAGAGAGAGAGAGAGAGAGAGAGAGAGAGAGAGAGAGAGAGAGAGAGAGAGAGAGAGAGAGGGAGAATTATTGTTATCAATGATGTATGTATATTCTATATCATTGTTGATTTGATTACTTTTATTGCTAAAACAACAGATATATAATACCATTACAAAATTACTTATCATTATATTATCATCGTTGTTACTTTTGTCTTATCATCAGAATCATTATCATTTTCAACTTTGAGATTTCCTTGTCAGTATCAATCTCTTAACCATCGCTATATATATATATATATATATATATATATATATATATATATATATATATATATATATATATTATTCTTTTCTTTTCTTTTTTTTTTTTTCTTTTTTTTATCATTAGTTGTAGTATTAGTGGTATTTGTTTATCGCCATAGCACTCATTGTCATTATTAAAACACATGAGGGGAAAGTAACCTAATCCGAGAAAGCCTGCTTCCAGTATCATCCTTATACAAACTTACGGGAAGGAATAGACTAACAGAGGAAAATAGATGAATAAACGAAGAAACGAACAAACTTACAAGATATATATAAACAAACCCTTCAAAAGAAATCCTTCTGTGTTTAGTTATTTCTTCTACGATTATATCTCTCCCAAGTCTCTGTGGTGTAACGGTTAACGCAGCCGCCTCTAAAGCGGGAATACCGGGTTCGACTCCCGGTGGGGACAAGGTAAGATGTATTTTATTGAGTTATATATTGTTATTGTATGTATAACCTGATCCGATAGAGCTGCTTCCAGTATCATGCTTATACAAACTTACGGGAAGGAATAGACTAACAGAGGAAAATAAGTGAAAAACAAAGAAATAAACAAACGTATATATATTTATAAACAACGACAGCAATAATCGCTCTATGGCTAATTATTAGTTTTGTGGCGTAACGGTAACGCAGCCGCCTCTAAAGCGGGAACACCGGGTTCGACTCCCGGCGGAGTCAATGTCTGAGTTTTTTCTTTCTTTTTTTTTAGTTATTTGTAATAGCCATCCTACAACGATGACAAAGAGCAATAATAATGATGTTAGTAATAATAAAACAAAAACAAGAACAGGAATAGTAATGATATAATGATGATGATCAGGCAACGGCAGTAGCAGTGAAGATTATGGTTCAAAGAATAATTACAATAAAGATGGCAATAACGGTGACAATTATAAGTGAATTTACAATAACATGACATAAAAAGATAAATAAGTACTTATAAATATAATTTAGTTTCCCTTCATGATAATGATTATAATAACTGTAAAAAGGGTAAAAACAATACTAGTTCTATGCAATGATTTTGATACAAATCCAGATAATGATAATGATTGCAACAGGAACAACGAAGGGAAGGGCAAGAAAACACACGAATATGCCGAAGGCCTTTTCACTATTGCTTCGTCAGGGCATATGCTACATGAGGTACATAGAGGAGTATATATACAATTGCTGGGAATTGACTGAGCACCTGCAGGCCCTGGTGGGCCATACTCTCAAGATAGCTCCGTCTTCAGGCAAGAAGATCGGAGACATCGTAAGAGAGAAGAGGTCAAACCATAACAGACCCTTCAGCAAGGTGTACAGCATACCTTGGGGGGGCTGTGATAAGGTATACATAGGCGAGACATCACGAGGACTGCACGAACAACGAATCAGTCAACACCGCAGCGCTCTCCGACGCCATGACACGAGAAGCGCCTTCGTTGTTCACGCAGACACCGATGGTCACCTCCCGAAGTGGTCCCAGGCCTCCATCATAAAGCAACCACGACAAAGGAAGATGGTAGAAGCGGCGTTCATATATACAACTAACAATATCAACACCGCTACGGGGAGCCATGAACTAGCCAAGGTCGTCGCTCCCCTGATTACTGACGTGACCTGATCACCCAGCAATTGTATATATACTCCTCTATGTACCTCATGTAGCATATGCCCTGACGAAGCAATAGTGAAAAGGCCTTCGGCATATTCGTGTGTTTTCTTGCCCTTCCCTTCGTTGTTCCTGTTGCAATCTGTTCAACATGAATTCCACACATGATAATGATTATAAGATAAGAGAGAGATTAAGAGGAGAAGAGAAGCGAAGAGATAGAGATTGAGAAGAGAAGAGAGAGATTGAGAAGAGAAGAAAAGAGAAGAGTGAGAGATTGAGAAGAGAAAGAGAGAGAGAGATTATCAATCATGCGTTCTTATCTGAAACAAATTCATTATCATTGTTTTATCATCCTTGTCATTGGTAGCAATTGTTTATTGCTGTTACTTTCATTATCATTTTTAGAATATATCATTATTGCAGTTAACATTACCATTATCTATATCATTGTTATTTTATTATTATTATTTTACTATTACGGTTATTATCAATATCATCATTATCATTATTATTACTACTGATGTTGTGATTAATGATAATGATAATTATCATCATTATCACAATTATTCTGCTAAGACGTCTTTTGACCTAACTAATGTGTAGCATATGAGATGTAGGCTTAGAAATAACGGCAATTTCTTGATTTTTACACAACCAGATTTCGCAATGACTTGCTGTTTACTGTAATTACGAATATTAATGCGTACATGTGCGTTTCTTTCGTAAATGATTTCAGTCATGCTCATGATGAATATAATTGTATATATGGACTTCATGAATATAAAGGCTGTAATGCATCTTATTGGCAATAAGAACATTCATAATGATGTAGGACTACTTAAGTGTTAAAGATTCTTGTGTAGTCAATTGACAAGCGACAATCGTTCGTTTTCTATCATTCGTGTCTACTTCCCTGGCAGTTGCTGTAATAATGTAGACTAGATTAAATTGTTACCATTGTTGAGATACATTTTGATTATTATACACACACACACACACACACACACATACATATATATATATATATATATATATATATATATATATATATATATATATATATATATATATATATATATATTATATATATAATATATATATATATATATATATATATATATATATATATATATATATATATATATATATATATATATATATATATATATATATATATATATATATATATATATATATATATATATATATATATATATATATATATATATATATATATATATATTACACAAATAAGTCTTTATATGTCTACCTCTTTCAAACTCTCCTCCCTTCTCTCCCTTTATATATATAAATATTTGTGTGTTTCATTTTCTGTTTCTTTCCCTCTCTGCCTTACGCCTCTCTCTCTCCCCTTGCCCCTCGCTCTCTCTCTCTCTTTTTCTCCAGCTCTCTCTCTCTCTACCCGTGTGTATGTGCCTCTCCCTCTTTGCTTTAGCTAAATATGATATAGTGTTGAAGAAGAAACATTTATGGACTAGATTTTATTGTTTCCGATGGGAATAGATACTGTTTACTCTTATTTCAATATCATTGTGTCTCTTTCAGCAAAATAAATCTGTGTTTGGGAATGTTCCTTTCTCCTCTTTCTCTACATTTCTTTTTCTTTCCGATTTTCACCCCCCCCCCTCTTTTCTCTCTCTCTCTCTCTCTGGCTCTTTCACTCTCTCCCCATTTTTTACTGATGTTATAACTATAGTTAAAATCTACTTGCTTTAATTCTTACTGTGTTACATTTGTAAGGTCATTTTATATGTTTGTTACTTATCTATTACGTTTTCACGATACTTATCTGCCATTTTCTTATGTCACCATGCAAGGCTTAAAATAATTTAAAACTCAAGGTCAAAAACAGCCAACGTCAACGGGTAAAGGCATGAAAGAGAGAGAGAGAGAGAGAGAGAGAGAGAGAGAGAGAGAGAGAGAGAGAGAGAGAGAGAGAGAGAGAGAGAGAGAGAGAGAGAGAGAGAGAGAGAGAGAGAGAGAGGGAGGGGGGGGGAGACAAAATGAGTATCATATATGTTTTTTTCTTTTAGTTATTTATTATAGCCATTCTTATTGAGGTAACGATGATAAAGAGTAAATATAATGATGCTAATAATAATAATAAAAACAAAAACAAAAAGCAATAAGAACAGTAATGATATAATGATAATGATAAACTAACTGTAGTAGCAGTGATGATAATGATTCTAAAAATAATGACAGTAAGGATGGCAATCATTTTGATACTAATCAAGATAATAAGTATTATAAGATAAGAGAGAGAGACTGAGAAGAAAAGAGAAAGATAGATAGGTAGATAGATAGATAGAGAGAGAGAGAGAGAGAAAGAGAGGTTAGCACACAGCATTGATTTTTCTTGAATAACGGCCATGTTAGATGATAATGAAATGTCGGCGAGAGGGGAAAAAATCCCCAGCACCAAAATAAGACGTGTACTCCCTACATTTCAAAGATCAGAAGTAAAGGATTGTATCAGTTCCAGCCCCACCTGGAGGAAGTACAATTCTCTCTTTTTTGCTATTTCTTTCGCGGACGTCACAATAAAACAAGAAATATAGATATGTCTTATCAGCAGGGTAACGCAGTGGAAGGACCGTGGTTCGAAACCACTCTATTCCAAAACCGGAAATGATTTACTTTATTTTTTTGTTTTACTCTTGCTTGAGAGAAAAGAAGCGTGACTAAAATAACTATAAGCTGTAGCATTTTTTATGTGATGATGAAACGCAAAAGTGATGAGAATACGAATAACACTTTTGATAAGTAGGAATTAATTGATAACAGTAGTAATAATAGTTATAAAAATAATATTTTTAGTAATGATAATATATAAGATTATGATGATAATGAAAGTGATGATCATTTCAATACTGATAATGACAATAATAATGGTGAGGGTGATAATGTAAATAACGATAGTAGTGATGAATGTAATGAACTTAATTATATTGTTAATTCCACTTGGGTTACTAAAAATGAACGTAATTGGCAATAATAATGATGATTTTAACAATGAACACGGGGACCCGACGGACCCCAAGCAATTAGAATTAAGATGACAATAATTAAGCATAAAATTACAATATACAATAAGTCAAACAAAAGTACAAGAATTACAACACATTAGCGACATAAATGACCAGGAAGAAGGAAAAGGGAAGAAGCGGAGTCAACAAGAAAATGGGAAAGAAGAAAAAAAAAAAGAAAGAAAAACAGAATTATATCGATGGATAGATAGTCAGGCAAAAATTAAAAGATAGAACACACACACACGAGCACAAACGAACATGCTTTAGCAAACATATACACACACGCGAACAAAACACACACCCATACATGACACGCAGACGGACACGCTCATGCAATCGTAAACACATACATACAGAAAAACGCACATACAGACGACCACTCCTACGCAAACATACATACGCTCTCTCTCTCTCTCATACATACACACACAGATACACATTAACGTATTCTCTCTCTTTTAAAAATATGTTCCGGAAATACCCCTTCCAACCCCTCCCTAATGCCCCTCGGCCACCGTGGCCGAGCGGGTAAGGCGCCAGTTCGAATCCGCAACAGCGGGTCTCGGATACGCTGTTGCGGGTTCGAATCCACAAAAGGGAGCAAAAAAGAAATGCTCCCTCTGATTGCAACATTGCCCGGGGTTGAAAGACATGAAAAACCCCGGGCTTAAAAATTGAAAAGCGCCGAGTTGCAATCAGTTTTTACTTAAAATGTAAGATTGAAAATGCATTTTTTTTTCATTATTATTAATCATTGCAATAGATTAACAATGACAAAAAAAAAGTTTTCTTCCGACTGCACCGCAAAACATGCTTAGGAGTGGGAAAAAAAAAGAATATATATATATTTTAATATATATATATATATATATATATATATATATATATATATATATTCTTAATGAGAGATCAATTGGATTTTTCCCTTCAACGTTTCCCCCCCCCCCCCTTTCATACCCATTCCATCATCAATGTGTGCATTCGATTAATGAACAAAAACGCCGGAGAGAGATTTTGNCAGAGCAGAAATCAAAAGAGAACACATACACAAACGAGCACAAAACGAACATGCTCTAGGCAAACATAATACCACACGCGAACAAACACACACACCACACACATTGACACGCAGACGGACCACGCTCATGGCAATCGTAAACACATACAACAGAAAAACGTACATACAAGACGACCACGCCCTACGCAAACTACATACGCTCTCTCTCTCCTCTCTCTCTCTACATACTCGCACAGAACACATTAACGTATCTTCTCTCTTTTAAAAAGATTGTTCCGACGGGTTCGATATCACATCAAAAGGGGAGCAAAAAATAAAAATAAAAAAAAAAATAAATAAAAATAAAAATTGGGCTCCCTCTGATTGCAAACATTAATCAATAATGTTAATGGAAATGATTTCAATATTCTTTAAGAGTGAAAATATATTTGCAAACATTCGAGTTTCAACGTTTTTTTTTTTTTTTTTTTTTTTTTTTTTTTTTTTTTTTTTTTTTTTTTAGGAGGCAATCTCCGCAGATAAAAAGAAAAAAGGAATATCAGAAAGCAATAGCAATTTCTTCTCGCTGTATATAGTCCGGCTAAGTGAAAATCCGATAAGGAAATCTGATTTTGCTAATTGGCAACCGTACCGAAAATCCGTAATCTCTCTTTCTCGCTTTACCTCTCTTTCTCTCTCTCTCTCTCGAAATTGCTTTCTCCTCTCTCTCTCTCTCTCTCTCTCTCTCCTCCTTACCTCTCGAAATTGCTTTCTCCTCTCTCTCTTTCTATCTCTCTCTCTCTCTCTCTCTCTCTCTCTCTCTCTCTCTCTTCAGTCATCTGCCAGAGTAACACGAAACAAACTTACATCAGCCGTTCCCTTGTCGCCGCGAGTGAGGAAATGCTCATACACGACACTGCCTTGTGGTCGCCTAAGATAACTCTTTTTCTTATCTTTTACGACCATAATCCTTTTTTTTCTTCCAATATTTCGCTTTCCTCTTTTTTTTTACGACAATTTTTCTTTTCTTGTGCGGCCATAATTCACATTACGCTATCAGTCTTTTTGTTGTTTGTTTGTCTGTTTATTCACACGTCCACAGGGGTAGTTTCAGAAAAATTGTCCGACAAGACTATTAAATCTTTAGTCATAGACCTTTTATCACGTGACCAATGATCCATCTGCGTAAATGCATTCTATCTCATGACTGTATTAAAGAGGAGATTTCGGTGCCTGTATCCCTGATAAGAGCATGAATTTATGATTCGTCTAAGAGCACCTTTGGACGCTCAATTGCTAATCGATATAAGCAGAAGATTGATTTATACGTAGTCTGGTTTACATATGTAATGCTAACAATAATTGCAATAACAGCGGTAATAAAAGTAGCTTTATAAATAACGAAAACAATGACGATATCAAAATAAATAATCATAATCAGATGGGATGAGGGAGAAGGCGAGAGAGAGAGAGAGAGAGAGGGAGAGAGAGAGAGAGAGAGAGAGAGAGAGATGAGAGAGAGGGAGAGAGACGAGAGAGAGAGAGATTTTACAGATTAAATGCACAGATATTGATCTTTACTCTCTCTCTCTCACACACATACACACACACACAAAAAAGACAGAATTATTATTAGCAATGTTGCCAACTACATCCACTAAGCCGACCTAAAAATAAATAAAATAAAAATAAATCCACCAGATTAAAGATAAACCTCTAAGAAAAAATCCCGCTAAACTTGAAAAAAAATCGCTCATTATCCCCCCCCCCCCACCGCCGTTTGACATTCAAATTCGCTAGATTTAGCTGAGAAAAAAATCGCTTTAATGGCAACACTGACCAGTAGCCAGCTGATCAGTGATTCACCTGAACAACCTAACTTATGGCTGTTCGCTGCCTCTACCCTGGCCATATTCGTTAGTAAGGTTTTTTGATGTAGGAAAAAAAGTGAGGGAAAAAAATGTTGATTATGATGGTGATAATGATGGCAATGCTTCTGTTAATGATGATAATGACAATAATGATAATGAAGATGGTAATGATAATGATAATGCTGGTGATGATGATGATGATAATGATAGTGAAGATGGTAATGATAATGATAATGATAGTGATGATGATTATAGACGTAATGATAATCATAATGATAAAGATGAGTATAATTGATGATGATTGATGTTTTTTATGATAATAATGATGATTATGATGATGATGAATGATGGTAATGATGAATGATAATGGATAATGATGACGATATGATATAATGATTATGCTGCTGATGATAATGATGATGAAATGATAGTGATAATGTGATTATGGTGATGATAATGATGAGTGATGAGATGAGAGAGAGAGAAACAGTACATACAGAGAGAGAGAGAGGAGAGAGAGAAGAGAGAGAGAGAGAGAGAAAGAGAGAGAGAGAGAGACAGAGAGAGAGATAGAGATAGAGGAGAAAGCAATTTCGAGAGGTAAGGAGGAGAGAGAGAGAGAGAGAGAGAAAGCAATTTCGAGAGAGAGAGAGAGAGAGAGAGAGAAAGAGGTAAAGCGAGAAAGAGAGATTACGGATTTTCGGTACGGTTGCCAATTAGCAAAATCAGATTTCCTTATCGGATTTTCACTTAGCCGGACTATATACAGCGAGAAGAAATTGCTATTGCTTTCTGATATTCCTTTTTTCTTTTTATCTGCGGAGATTGCCTCCTAAAAAAAAAAAAAAAAAAAAAAAAAAAAAAAAAAAAAAGAATATCGATATATCGAAATCATTACTGTTACATTCTGTTACTTCCTTAATCATTCCCACAGCAAATGTTGATAAAATGATTCTGATCATCGCTACAGTTATTACTTTTATCATCATCAAACTACTTATATTATCACACAACATTACTATTACTACCTTTATCATTATTCTTCCCACAATTAGTATTGGCACGATGATTTTAAGAGATTTTTTTCTACGTCCAATCGAATAAATAAATTGTCGATTACAATCAATTAGCATATGCATTAGATTCCATATCATATATTCTGAATATTTTTTGCTACCCGTATTGAAAATCAAAATCTCTTTTAGTGGTAGAAATATCTCAATTATTTACATAGCCGATAACAGTAAAGAGAGAGAGAGGGGGGGGGGGGAGAAAGAGTGAGAGAAAAAAAAGTGTAATGGTATCTTAATCTTCATTCGAATTAACGTGTCTGAGAAAAGGTATGGCTTTGTATTGAAAATTGTGAATTCCTGTTTTCTGCCAAAGGCTGTATCCAACAGCAAAATCGACCGCCACGCGTCGGGTCGCAAGTTAAGAGGTGCACAAAACCGCATTCACGGGAAACATTTTGTGATTTTTGATGCTGTGATGCTCTCCCTCCCCACCTCCCTCTCTCTATCTACCTATCTATCTATCTTTCTTTTTCTCTCTCTCTATGTCTGTCTATCTGTCACTCTCTCTCTCTCACACACACTTTCTCTCAGTCTGTCCGTCTGCCTTCCTCTTCCTCTCTCTCTCTCTCTCTCTCTCTCTCTCTCTCTCTCTCTCTCTCTCTCTCTCTCTCCTCTCTCTCTCGCTCTCTCTCTCTCTGCATCTCACTTTCTCGCTCTCTCTCTTTTTTCTCTTTTTCTCTCACCCTCTCTCTCAGTCTGGCTGTCTGTCTGTCTGTATATGTAGTGAATGTCACTGTCTGTCTGACTCACTCACTCACTCTCTCTCTCTCTCTCTCTCTCTCTCTCTCTCTCTCTCTCTCTCTTTCTCTCTCTCTCTCTCTATCTATCTATCTATCTATCTTTCTCTCTCTCTCGCTCTCTAAAATAGGGGACTTGCGGTGTGATATATTCCGATTTTATATTTCATGCTGTTAACAAAGAAAAAAGACAAATGAAATAGCAATTTTAAAAGGAAAACGTATATTTTAGACACGTGGCAAGACAGCATGGTTTTTAATCATGAATACTACGAACTCCTGTATAATGAAATTGCAAACATGACTGTTTAATGCAAAATGAAGGGCTTAGAAAAATCAAAATAAACAAAAATATTTTCTCTGAGCGACCTGGAGCCTTCAATCCGTTCAAATCAACCAAAGAACAATAAAAATATGAATGAATAAACATAAATAGTAGGAATGATAAAAAGAGTATTAATATCAGCTATGCTTATGATGATAACATTTAATCATCATTATGATGGAACGATAATTATGATAATGATAATAATGATAACGATAGATAATAACTCATTATAGTTAGGATAATGATTATAAGAATACAATGATATTAATGAAAAAAGACACACTGAAGGAGAAGCCAATGGATCTCCCATTAAGAATATGAATATATTTTCAGTTGTAAGCATGTTTTATCTTTGTTAATCTAATGCAACGATTAATGATAATAATGAAAAAAAATGCATTTTCGATCTTACAATTTAAGTAAAAACTGATTGCAACTCGGCGCTTTTTTTTTTTTAAGCTCGGAGCTTTTCATGTCTTTCAATCCCGGACAATGTTGCAATCAGAGGGAGCAATTTTTATTTTTTTTATTTTTTTTTATCTTTATTTTTTGCTCCCTTTTGAAGATTCCAACCCGCAACAGCTTATCCGAGACCCGCTGTTGCGGATTCGAACTGGCGCCTTACCCACTCGGCCTCGATGGCCGAGGGGTATTAGGAAGAGAGAGAGAATGCGTTAATGTGTATCTGTGCGAGTATGTATGAGAGAGAGAGAGAGCGTATGTATGTTTGCGTAGGCGTGGTCGTCTGTATGTACGTTTTTCTGTATGTATGTGTTTACGATTGCATGAGCGTGTCCGTCTGCGTGTCATGTGTGGGTGTGTGTGTTTGTTCGCGTGTGTGTTTATGTTTGCTAGAGCATGTTCATTTGTGCTCGTGTGTGTATGTGTTCTCTTTT
>NW_020870934.1:590307-592807 GCF_003789085.1 Penaeus vannamei
TCTCTCTCTCTCTCTCTCTCTCTTCTCTTTCGTCTGTGTGTGTCTCTGTCTGGCTCTCTCTCTCTCTCTCTCTCTCTCTCTCTCTCTCTCTCTCTCTCTCTCTCTCTCTCTCTCTTCTCTCTCTCTCTCTCTCTCTCTCTCTCGTCTTTCTCTTCTCTCTCTTTCTCTCTCTCTTTTTTCTTATTATTTTATTTTCATTATTTACATTTTTTTTTTTTTTTTGGGGGGGGGGTGGGTGCGCGCGTGTGCATCATTTTTCAATTATTAATCCTCCTTGCGTGGCCCTATTTCCTTCTCAGTTTTGGTAAATCGTCGGATATATACCATCTTAAATTTAGATTAAAAAAAAAAACAATTTAATTAATGTTAGGCAGATTAGCGTGAAATTTTCGAGTGAAATTAATTTTTTCGAGAAATTGCAAGAAATAAATCCCGGATCATGTTCTGAATCCTCGGAAATATTTCTTTGATATCTCCAATATCATTTAATTGGAGAAATGTCGCGCCAAGACCTTCTTTAATCACAATCAAATTAATTACTAGGAATAGAGGAAATTCGATTTCGAATTAAAAAAAAAAAAATCATCCTGCGATAAAAGGTGTTTGGTTCTGAATCAATGATGCTAATGATATAAAACCTTAATTGCACTTTTATGATCGCAGTTTCATTGCTTTGGGCGAATTTGAATAAGATTTGATATTCAAATGTACAAACCATTTATACATGTCTGGGTGCATACGTGTATACCTGCAGATACACACACATACACAGACCACATATATATCAGTATATACATATGTATAGACATATATATATGTGTGTGTGTGTGTCTGAGAGAGAGGGAGAGAGAGAGAGAGAGAGAGAGAGAGAGAGAGAGAGAGAGAGAGAGAGAGAGAGAGAGAGAGAGAGAGGGAGAGAGAGAGAAAGAGAGGCGATAATCAAATGTCAGGCAGAATGCTGACATTTCACATGCCTAACGATACACATCTTTATAAATCAAGTGTTGATTTCCAGTCCCTAACACATCACACTTTGTCCATTCCAGCGGTTAATACTTCCAGTCCGCAGGTTGTGTCTGAAACCGTGAAGTGACTTTCAACGCATCACACTTTGTCCATTCCGTGTTAATATCCAGTCCGCACGTCCCGTGACTGAAACCGTGAAGTGACTTTCAACGCATCACACTTTGTCCATTCCAGCGGTTATTTGCGGCAGTCCAGTCAGCAGGTTGTGTCTGAAACCATGAAGCGACTTCAGCAATCAGTGCCTCATCATCATGGAACTGTTCGCCCATCTGAAATGACTTCATGGACGGAAAGAAGTGAAAGCCAGATGGCACAAGGTCAGGAGGATAAGGAGGAAGAGGTAGGATGAGGTCGTAGCCACAGGACCGCGCTTCCATCTGAGCAGTGTGAGAGTTGTGAACAGGGGCAGTGTGAGAGTTGTGAACAGGGGCAGAGTGGTGAACAGGGCAGTGTGAGAGTTGTGAACAGGGGCAGAGTGCAGGGGCAGTTGTGTGAACAGGGGCAGTGTGAGAGTTGTGAAAAGGGCGTGTCTCGTAGAAGGCGGACACCTTTGGCCAACATTCCGCAACTCTCGGTACTTAAAAGCCTCACGCAATTGCTGTGGCTGTGAAGGTCAAGGAAGCTCCTGTAATGGCAGTACCTTTCGTCAGGAAATCCATCGTCACTACTCTATTGTGACGTGAGGCCATTCAAGGACAAAAAAAAAACTCGATAATCTACTGAATCCATTTTCAAACTTTACTGCACTCTCGCTGCTATAACAGAAAATGTGTTATGCGTGTGTGTGTGTGTCTATGTATGTGTGTGTGTGTGTGTGTGTGTGTGTGTGTGTGTGTGTGTGTGTGTGTGTGTGTGTGTGTGTGTGTGTGTGTGTGTATGTATGTGTGAACGTGTGAGTGCACATACGTACATACTAGAAGACGCAAAAACATTTTCACTTCTCTTAAGGCAAAGAGCGCTATGATTATTTATGCGGCGGAGTTCTGGCCCCGCAAACTGCTTCCGGCCAAGTACTAAGAGGATTTTACAACGAGAGAGATTTATTAATGTGATGCAGCCGCGTTTGACTTAATAAAGACGTTTTTGACGCGGAGAGAAGACTCGAAAATGTTTCTTGAAATGTATTTTCTTCTTCGGGTGGCATTGCGCGAGCTCTCTCTCTCTCTCTCTTTCTGTCTGTGAGTCTATTTATCTATCCGTCTTTCTCTCTCTCTCTGTTTCTATCTCTTTTTCTCTTTTTCTCTTCTTTTCTCTCTCTCTCTTCTCCTCTCTCTCTCCTCTCTCTCTCTCTCTCTCTCTCTCTCTCTCTCTCTCTCTCTCTCTCTCTCTCTCTCTCTCTCTCTCTCTCTCTCTCTCTCTCTCTGTGAATCTATCGTCTCTCTCTTCTCTCCCTCTCTCTCTCTCTCTCTCTCTCTCTCTCTCTCTCTTCTCTCGCTCTCTCTCTCTCTCTCTCTCTCTCTCTCTCTCTCTCTCT
>NW_020870934.1:597236-612236 GCF_003789085.1 Penaeus vannamei
TGTGTGTGTGGTGGTCATGATGTGTTGTGATGTGTAGTGTGTGTGTGATGTGAGTGTGTAGTGTGTGTGTGTGTGTGTGATGTGTGTAGTTGTGTGGGTGATGTGTGTGTCTGTGTGTGTGTGTGTGAGTGTGTGTTTTCGCCTTGTCTATCTAATTGATAATCAGTGGCAAATGTTAATATAAGAATAATGACAAATACGAATGCCAAAACAAAACCTAAGAGTATCTAAGAGAAAATAATAAGTACAATTAACAATGCGAATCATAAAATATACTAAATGTATATCAAAATTATAATAGTAACAAGAATGATGATAATAATAATGATGATAACAATAATAAGACAATAAGTGATAATGCCAAACAGCAATCAATATAATAGTTAGCAATAATTACAATTAAAGATTAGCAACAACAGTAACAAAGATCAGAACAATTATAAAGATAATAACAATGATAGAAAAAGGTAAAATAACGCTAATTGATGATGATACTGTGATAGTAAGGATAGCAATAAGTATAAGAATCAGAATAAGTAATAACAATAATATTAACAACAATCAGTAGAAACAATTATTATAATGTAGGTACTGACAATAATGACAATAATAGTAACAATATCATCATCATCAGCAGCAGCAGTATCATAATAATCTACATAATGAAAATAATAATAATAATAATGATAATAATAACAATAATAATAATAATAATAATAACAATAATAATAATAACAATAATAATAATAATAGTAAAGATAATGATAATAACAATAATAATAATAATAATAATAATAATAATAATAATAATAATAATAATAATAATAATAATAATAATAATAATAATAAAAATAATAATAATAAAAATGTTGATACTACTGATGATTATTATTGTCATTATCAATATCATCATTATCATTATCATTACCTGCATAATAATAGTAATTAAAATAACAAGAAAAAGGTGGTATTGTTACTACAATAGCAATATTATTCGTTTAATTTCACTTCAACTACGATGATTCTCTTGTCACTTTTACAATCATCAAAATCTCGACACAGAGTCAATGCACATAAATTGAAACATTATTTCATCTTTGACTAAACCGATTTTTTCACTGTCTAAAAAAAAACACTGATTTGGCACGTGTAACAACAAGACCGTTGATATCACAGAAATATTTGATAAACAGAATTGCAGTGAGAAATGAATGTGTTTTCTACGTAGTCATCTAGTAGAATCGTGACGTCACTTTTGTTTTCACTGATTTTTTAACTTTATAAGCTCGACAACCCTGTCAGTACTTTTCCTTTTTTCTTTTTATATTCCGCCTTTCATCGTACAATAATGAATAGCATTTATAAAGCACATAAACACCGAGAGAAGAATTAAGAAACAATTTTCTTTCTCAGTATCTGCAGTGAGTATGCGCAACACCTTACTTCAAATGAATTAACTAGACGGATTAAAGCGCAACTTTCCCAAACACGCCTTCTGAGCTTTACTGCAGGTAAAAGTTTGTGACAGGTAAAAAGCCAGTAACGTTTGGGAGAAAATTAAAATAAAACCGGAGACCAGTAGAGGAAGAAACTGAAACCAAAAGATCCTACGAGAGATTTTTGTATATTTGCGCTAATCAACTAGTGAGCTTGGGTTTAGTTACTAGCGAGAGTACCCACGATACAAGCGCACACGTAGCCACAAGCCTGTAATAATTCCAAGCTCGCATCTAAAATCAGCATACCGTATAACAAACACGCACAAGACGATAATAGTATAAGGCGCGACACTGAAACGCTCAAAGCACCACAGCATCACACACATGCAATCATACGGTATACCTGTTTTTTGCTCCAAACAAAACACAACAACTCGAGACACGTACAGCAATTTGCACAACATACACACAGCATATAGGTTACACACAGCAGATACAAGCACACGCCACGGCGCGCGAAGCGCACGCACGCACGCACGCCACACCTACTCCACACACACACACACCGACACAGCCACACTACTCAAACACACACGACACACATCACACACACTACCACATCTCACACACGACAACATCACTTCCATCACATTACACACACGACACACAGCACACACAACAGACACAGACACAATAGAAATCGCAGCATCTCAAACTCCGGCGGCCTCAGCACCCAGAAGCGTCAAACGAAACCAAACACCTCCTAGAAACGTTTCCGTCTTGAAGAACCCGCAAGAACCCATTCCGAGTGACTCATTGACCTCCCTCGGTTCGCTTCACCCCTTCCGCCGGGTTCAAAGAGTCTCGCGAGTTTCGTCTCGGGCAGGAGTTCCGAACCGCCCGAGCGAGGCTTCGGAACGGCTCCTTTGTTAGCGCGGGAAATGCCTTTATTCGTTTTTTAACAGTCGGCGTTTTATCAAGGCGGAAATTTCGTTCTTTCCCTCCTGTTCTCTCGGCAGCCTCGCTTTGAAGTACGATGATCTCAAAACGTGTTATTTAACTTAATAGAGCAACTTTTTTCTCTCTTTCTTTTCTTTGCTTTTTTCATCTTTTTTTTTTTTTTTTATCTTTTTAGTTCAACATATCTTAAATCTCATAAATACTTCGGACCGGGCCCCCGGGTTCCATCTTTAACTTTCTTTTTTATTATTCCCCTCATCCTACGATTACTATATCCATATCACTTATACATACTTGGGCGCGCTTTTTTTTTGTCTATTTCGATATTTCTAATGTAAGCATAAATCCTTCGGTTAAAAGCCCCATTTTCCTTTCTTCTTTTTCCCACTATATACCTAAAAAGATTAAGAGTTGTTCGCCCCGTTGTCTTACCAAATTGGAAAAAAAGACCACGAGACTGTTGTCCATTAAATAGTGTGATACTAACCTCAGCAAGAGAATCCCAAGGACGAAAATGTCTGGCCCAAAAGTTAATTAATTCCTAATATTATTTTTGATAAACTATAAATACTAAGTCACTTTTCATCACATAAAATGGGGAATGGTAAATAGATCCCCCACCCCCTTTGATTTATCCTAAAGAATCCCTGTTACGGTTTTTTAAGGGAAATAGTGCCCCCCCAAAAAAGTTTGTTCCCTCGCCGCCCCCTTCCCCTCTTAAACGGAAACTGGAAAAAACAGAGAGATGGCATTTGCTCCCCTCCTTAAAGAGCAGAGAAAAGCTAGAGACAGGCCGTGGCGGATAATAATTTTTTGAAGAAGTATTTATTTTCTCGCGCATCATGTTTTTATGTGGTCTAGTGAGGTCATGTTTTAGGCCCTATAATTTAAGGTATCCGCCAGCCGCTGCGCCGGTGGATTCTACCGCGCGGTAGAGTACGGTGACAGGAGATAAGCTAAGATAATATATATTACTTGTTTCAGAAAAATTTGATGTGAGTTTAATGTGTAAGGAGTGTGTGTTTTTTAATCTTTTATTATATTATTAATTTCTTTTTGGGTTAGTTGTTAACCAGATCAGTGTAACCGTCCGACGGCGCCAGGGCGCTGAGATGTCAGGAACCTGTGTGTAACTGATCTTAGAAATTTTTATACGGTTACTGAAATAATGAGGCGTCGCTGATGTGGATCTGATCGGCGTGATAGAGGACGTCATTGGCAGTAACTCGGTTCCTTGTCAGGGCTCCTATATTAAAAAGATAAAAGAGTTTTCCAGTGACGGGAGGTCGTTAGCTCTGCAGATAAAAAAAAAAGAAGATGAAAGAAGATGATGATAACTACGAAATAAAGAAAGAGAAAATGTAATGGAGTACGACGATAGTGAGTATGTGAGATGGGGGAATCGGAAATCTGAATTCCGTTAAATAGTTGTACGTAAAGAAGGAAAATAGAACGCTAAATGAGTTTAGTCATGGTTGACCGAGAGAGCCTTAGGAAGGAAGGTAGTTGGTATTCTGTCTGTGTGTAGGAGTTTTTTTCAGTGTTGTGGGGGATGGTTTTATTCATTTGTGTGATGATACTAATGAACCTTCTCACGCAGGAGATGTGTGTCGGTTTCTGTGTGTTCTCGTTCTGAACGACGTAAGTGGCATAATTAATGTGATTTCTTTGATTGCAATAACTAAAAAAAAATAGTTACCTCCCCCCCATTGAGTATTATTTTTGTTCTTTTTGGTTGCTGAAAGAATTTCATTCAAAATTTATGAGTAAAACACCAACTTGCACCCAGACGATACGGGATGCTGGTGCAGGCGCGTGAATAAGTGTTCATAGCAGTGCAGGCTAGTCATTCACTTCTATCATATGCAGTGTGAGGATTTGAGTTTAGAGTTCATTCGGGTAATAATTATTGCTTAGTTTCTTTCTCATAGCGAGATCGGTCATGTAATCTTGTAGAAGCAATTACATAATTGGAAGAGTTTGATATTTTAAGTCCATATATGATATACGGCCAGATATATAAACACGCAAAACAATATTAATAATATTGAGTAGGGAGAAAGTAATGAAAAATTACCGGGAGAGTGGTGATACCACCAATAAGTACCGACAAAGATTTATACTTGACCAAATTTATAGGTATTAACATCTCGAACAATAATGACAGTCTAGTGTTCTAAGAGAGGATCAGAGACCTATCGAATTAGGTTATCTGCACAGTCAAAATAAAAGAGCATTCTGGTTAGAGCGTGGAGGCTTATGAGCCGATCTGGTACATTGAATTTAGAACAGTCTTAACGATTTAATTATTTATCAAAGTAAAAGAATCTACTGAATCCTTTATACGCAGTTGGATTATTAGGAGACAGTGGTATAATTTAGTATTGCTATAAATTGGAGGTTTCACATCCTAATTCCTTTCGTGCGACCCCTCGCTGTCATGTGTGATAATCTCCACCACATAATAACCTTGCTCCTACGCTCGCCGTGAATATCCTCTCACACACCGGCCAAAATATATTTTGATAGAATTCAGAGTTCATCCCAATTCGACTCAATGTATCGTTAAATGAGAGTGCTACCTCATCATTAATACATAATAATGATAGGCGCTATCGAAAAGCCCGTATACACTCAGGTGAGGAGAAAAAAGTAAAGCAGTAAATTAGAGAGTAAGATAGATATTGCCACTCAAAGTAGGATGAATTAGTAGAAGTAAAGAAATGAATATAGAGTAGAGAATAAAAGATTCTTCTATTCACATATTAGTATTAAAAACCATATCATAAAATTTAGATATTCTTTGTGAATAGACATTTGGTTGGTAATCCCGTCGAGACGTCCCGATGGCCCTGCTCGAGCACGAGGACATTAGGTGAGGCCTAATACAACTATAAAACATTCTCACGAGCCTTATAAAGCCGAACTGTTAAAATATACTGAATACAGGCAATTGTTCGCGGCCGCTAACGTGTAAAGGAGCCGTTTTGTGTCGAGGAGCTTGCTCCTCGGCGGTTCGTGAACTCCTTGCCGTGTGAGCAAAGTCTCGCGTAGTATCTCTCTTTGAACCTCACGAACGGGGTAGCAAGCGAGAACGGAGGAGAAGGTCAATGGATTTCACTCTGGGAAGGTATCTATTGGGGGTTCTTTCGAGACGGCCAACCGTCATTCTATGGAAGGAGTGTTATCTGGTATTCATATTTTGACGACGCTCTTAACTGGGATGGCATGAAGGTCCAAGCGTCCGGAGTTTGAGAGGCTAGTCGATGGGTGTAGTGTGTTGGTGTAGTTGGACTGTGTGGCTGGTTCGTGTGTGGTATATGTTGTGTAGTGTGTGTGTGTCGTGTGTGTGTGATGTATGTTAAGTCGTGTGTGCTGTATGTGTGTGAAAGTGCGTCGGTTGTGGATGTGTGGATGGGATGTGTGTGTGTCTAGGTTGCGTGCGTGGCGTCCGAATAAGAGACGCGTCAAGTTGCGTAACTAGCTTATTCGGTTATCTTGCTTGGTTGTGGTATATGACCATTAGTGATACAAGAGCGCATGAGATGACTATGTTGTAATAGTATGCTGTGGCACTAGAGCGTGGTCTCGAAGTGGTGATGGTATAGCTTAACTATTGGACGACTCGTTGTTTTATACGTGTAAGTGTCTGCGTGCATTCAGTTGGAGATGCTACTACTGCCTATATGCAATGTTGTGTGTTTGTGCCATAAGAATGATTTTATGTAGATCGCGAGTGTATACAGTGACCGTTTTCACGTAGATATGCGCTGTGGTGGGTATATGGACGTAGTAATACCGAACAACAGCCAACAGCTGGTATGAGATAGAGCTGGCAAAATAATACTTACAAAGTCCCGGAGAGATGATGAGCAGATTTCTTGGTGTTCAGTTATTGTTTTCGTCGCTAAGGTCGCGTAATATTTTCTATATAGATTATCTCCCCCAAACGTGTGACATAGGCTTATACCGTGCAGCTTTCACGTACCATGTAAAGCTCAAGAAGGAACGAGTGTTTTGGGGATAGTACTGTGCTTGTTAATATCCGTGACTAGTATATCTATTTTCATATTAGCAAGTAGGTACTTATTTGCGAACAATGCAACTTACACTGCAGATATATAGAAGTAAGAGAAAAAATTGTTTCTTCAGGTTATACTATTCTACTAGGATGTTTTTGAATGCTCTTATAATCAAATGCCTATATCCATTATATTGGGTTAGCGATGAAGAAGGCGGAACTATAATAAGAATAGAGAATAAAAAGGAAAAAGTATTGAATGGGTTTTACGTTACGAGACTTAGTAATAAGATTTAAAATACAATGAAGTTGAAACAAAAGTGTACGTCAAACGATAATCCCTATCTAAAGCATCGAACTACCACTGTTAGAGCAAACACTATTTACATATTTCACTGAGCAAGTTACCTGTTATATTAATCAAAAAGTATATTCTGTGGACTATATCGAACGTGTCTTGTGTATAACACGTGCCGACAGACTCAACGTGTTACTATAGTTCTTTTAGACATAAAGAATGAGATATTACGGGAATATTAGTCCAACAGTAGTGGAAATGAAGAGTCGTCAAATATGTATGTTGGCATTGAGATACTGCTTGTGTCGACCACCTTGAGATGATTGAGTGTGAAAGCTTGTGCGTGTACGTACGGACAGTTGACTACACGTGGACGGTCCAATCTTCGTATTTGCGTTGTGAAGTGGATCAAGTGCATATGTAACCAGACCGCCACTTGATAGTTGGCCGTTGTAGTAGGACAAGGTACCGGTACTTATACTTAGGGCTTGGACTAAGATGGTAACGTGCTTATGTGGTGCAGTGAATAATTACCTATTATTATCTCTAGGTCATGTGTTGAAATGAAGATTTCGAAAGAGATGAATTGTAATTAAGTGATACGGGAATGAACAAATACAACATTGATAGTATAAATATTTTTTGATATTAGTGAGAGTTTTGTTTATATTTATCAGAGTTTTTTATTATTATTCACGATTATATTATTATAATTAAATTATTTATATCTATTATATATATTATAAGTATTATTTGTAATTTAGTTGAGGAATTGATTTCACTGGATTACATTTTGTGATATTATTATTATTGTTATTATTGATTAGTTCTTGTGATATGTCGATTATTATTATCGTATTGATATTTCGTCTTCATTTATTTCTCATATCTTAGATGCGCGTATTGATATCATTCTTAGTACATGTGTTAGTCATATGGTAGCATTTAGTTAGCGAGTCGACACTCTAAGTGGTCGGGAGCTGGCGACGTGGGAGAGTTAGATGACTGATTTATTTGATGTACTTAGTCCTAATTATTGTTTATTACCTTTGTCAGTAACTTGTGACTATTATTACGATATTAATGTTGTTGGCTGTAAAACATGCGTGTGTTGCTGGTGAGTAAGTAGCGATTGATAATTACGCCTTGACTGTTATTCGTATGAGTAATTTGGCCTTTGATTTACATGGTTTGGATCTCAGTACGAGTTGAGTTCCTGAGCTCTCCGCATATAGATATAAGTAAAGCGTGGTTTCATCTCATTAACAATTAGCGTGTTATTAATATTATGATTGCGCCTTATTCCGATTCTGATCTATTGTCGATTGGTTATCTTTTGTGATATAAGTAATGTGACGGTGGTCTGAATCTGTTGTTTGCACGCCACGGTTTGTCTGGCTATCTTTACATTGTAATTTAGGGCGCTGGTTGTGCATCAGAACTATTGATTCATTGCTGTGTTGAGAAGATTTGAATAGTTGTCAGATTGATTGCTCCGTGTATTATGGTGTATCCATCGATGATGATGTATATCGATCATTCTTAGTCTTAGTCTATGTTCCTATACTTGTTTTTGATAGGTATTACCATGTTCTGGTGTATAGAAGTATGACATTGTTGCCGTCTCCGGTAACAGGTTGATCTATACAGGCTATTGTGTTTTAGGTAGTTGTTTGATCCGAATGTGAATATACCTTATGTACTGTTATGCACTTAATTTAGTACCTCAGTACAATTACGCTCTTGTGAGTTTATATTGGTAATTTATGGCATATGCGTATATTTGTATAAGTCATTAATTCTTTAGTTATTAACCATTTGCCACTGGGAAGTAAATCAATGTAGATATAATGAACACTAGTGACAGACGAATGACACATATTCACACACAACACACCAACAGGCACAACAGAAGCACATCCACACACCAGACACAACACTACACTCACCACACACAACACACAGCACACACTCACAATACAACTAAACACTCAAGGGCTTAGGCTAGACGCACGACTACAGCAACACGACACAGATAACCACACTACACACAAAGCACGCATACACACGACACACACTGTGAGACACATAACATCAGCGCACACATACACTAACCATCTGGTCTCGATCGCTCGCTACGAGCTCGTCGATAGCTCAGCTGGTGCGATGCGTGGATCCACATCGATCGCTGCGTGCGCTGTACGCGAGGTGCATGAGTCGCATCGTGTAGTGCTCAGCTAACTCAGTATAGATCAACTCACTAAGTAACTACTCACCGCACACACTCAGTCACAACAACACATCAACACGCCACAGACATCACCATTCGAACTAAGATGCGCATTAATTCGAAGCGGCACATAGATTCTTTTTTTAGTTGTGAAGTATGACTGCTCTGCTGTGCTGTGCGATGTGCTATAGTGGCAGAAGCACATTTACGCAAATCAACAATCAAGTAATTCTCGTAGTATATAGGTTGTCCTTTTAGTACCGCATGTGGATCGAGCACATATATAGTACATTGTATACCTTTGGATCATAATTATTTATGTTGGATAACGTAAGTGCAAATAAATTAAAAAAAGTGATCCGCTGAAAAGACTACATAACAATTTTTATTTACAACGAATCAAACTGTTCAGGTCAATATTGGGTTATGTGAATTTACGATGGTCAGATGAGTCGAATAATGCGCGAGAGAAGGGAAATAATACGATAGCATCATCTTTATTTGCATTTACTTTTCTTTACCGTAACGTACGACAGGAGATAAACATCAGTAAGAGTGGGTAAGTTAGGATCTAGAACGAATATAAAGGGAAGAAAGAGACAGATTAAGGATATAAGATGAATGTATCCCTAATCGCACGCTCAATGGTAGCTCTGATTGGTTATTATAAGTTGGGCCACCTATGTACCTCTTAGTAAACTAGTCTGTATCATGAGTATTAAGTTTAGATAATTGGGAGTAAAGATAAAAAGAGGAAAACTTGAATAGTTGTCTGTCGTTCTTGTCCGTGCTGGACACTTGTCGGGTCGTTGCGTTACATGTGGTGAACTGTGTGTGGGGTGGTGTTGTGGCTGGCTCATCGGTGAATGTTGTCGCTGTGTCGGCTGTGTATGTGTGGGTGTAGCTATTGATGGGTACAGTCGTGTGGTGTTGTCTCTTCTTGGTCGTCGGTGTGTTGGATGTGTTTGTACATACATAAGTGAATAGTAGCTAAGCCCAGTGAACTTCGTAGTCTTATTGGACATAGTTTCTAGTTTGTTATAACAGTACATACTCAAGGTAGTTTTGGTATATAATACTCTATGTTCACCTAATGAGTGAATATTATTGTCCAATAGGAACTAGAGGGCACGTACTTAACAATAAAACAAATAACAGATAAAACAAAAAACAAAATAACAAAAAACATAAAACTAAGTGTGAAACAAATGAACAAAAAATCAATATAACGTATTATAACTTGATAATAATGAGTAACAATAATAAACATAAAATAAATCACATTAATAAAAAGTACAGATGAAAGATATTATGTTTTGTAACGAATTGGCTCACGCGCAACAAGAGAACCAAATAGAAGATCTAGTATTCATTAGATAATGTTTTATTATTCAAACACACACAACACACAAACTCGGCTTTACAGCAACAGGGGAATTGGCGTAGCTGTTGGTCGTGGCTGTCCATTTGATCGCTTAGTGATAGATGCTATTAATACGATACATGGAGTCAGCGAAAGGCGGGACGAACAAAGTTTGAGGTCTTTATACAGCGTCTCTCAGGTGGCGTCTCAGGCTCGAACTCGTATCATACTGAGCGCCTTAGTGCGGCTATTAGCTGGTGAGAATGGATAGCTGTATGCAGATTAGAATAAATGTACAGAGATACATACCAGATATATAAATAGCTTATTAGTATTGTATTAATTGACTAATAGCTTGATATATAAGTATTAATAAATATGTTGATATATATGTATATATTGTAGTTAAGGTAGTCTGTATATATTGATGTATCATACATACACCTGAACTCACGCACATCACATCAACACGCTCAACTACATGTGTACTAATATATGTATTTATGCTGCTATACACACACACGACACAGTACAGACGACAACACACAACACACACACACACACAAACAACACACACACACACATATATATATAATATATATGATATATATATATATATATATATTATAATATAACAGCACTGACAGTGTATATCAACTACTGACTAATATGTAAGTATGCTATGCATATAGTTGTATGGTATGTATAGTATATTATGATTATAGTATATATTTAACTATATTATAACCCACACTAACACACATCAACACCACACTAAGTATACACTACTTATGATACAACGACACATCATCAATATTATATTTATTGTTTATGTATATTATTATATATAATATATATATATTTAAAAATAAATATATATATATCTATATATAGTATATATATATATATATTATAATATATATTAATATATAATATTAAATATATATATATACTATATGTATATATATTGTGTTGTGTGTGAATTGATTATAGTGTTGTGTGTTTGTTGTGATGAGATGTGTGTAGTGATGGTTTGTGTGTGTGTGTGTTTCTGTGTGGCATATGTGGTATAGTACACGCACTATCGCTAATATAGTTAAGTGATGTTAGTTAATTAAGTATACATATTATAATATATTAAATATATATAGAATATAAATTATATATATATTCATTATAGTATAATATCAATATATAATTATAATATATATATATGTATAACAAATATTATGAACTAATATATAGTATATCGTATAACACACATACACCACACTATATATACTATATATAATATATAGTTAATATAAATATATAATATATATATATTATATTAATATAATATATTAATAATATATTATATATTATATATTTATTAATTATCATACTGTTATATAGTATGTTATTTATCATAATAAGCGCTATAATTTTTTAATGTGTATATGTATATCACACATGTTACATTCATAATATGTAACATATGTACACTTAAACTAACACACAATATCTATATATAATGTGTATATATATATATATATATAGTAATATATAATATTATATATATATATTTAAATATATATATTATATATATATATATATTATTATATTCAAATATATATATAATATAATTTTATTTATATATATAATAATAGTATAATTATATATATATATATATATATATATACATATATAGGTATAATATATATTATATATAATATAATATATAACATATATAATACATATATACATAATATATATATACATATATATACAATATAATATAAATATATATATATATATAGTAATATATACGTTTATATATATATTTATATTTATATAGTAATTATATATAGCAAGGGGTTTGTTCGGGTATGAGCTGATGAATATCAAGCCTTTTTAAGACTTTTTCTCAGAGATCATATCAAATTGCTTTTTACGACGAAGGACCCACTTGTTTGAATACACACTTCGCCCAAAATGTGTAGCCTACTTGTCGCTTCAGATGATCTCCAATAGATTTGCGCACGCAGATAGTAACAGTCGCGTCGAGCAGTAAGATTCAAGGTTTAATGGTTTGTAGACAAACGATTTCCGACCTATGCCGCTTAAAGATTCCGCAAGTGAAGTGAATCGAAGAACGTCGATGCCGGGTAACAGATAAGTTTGTACATTTTGTGTCTTGGCAAATTGAAGACGTGTTAAGACCTGCTACTGTGAAAGAGCTTCGTTTTTTAAAGTTTCTTATTATGGTTCTACATTATTGCAAAAAACTTATGCATTATAGATAATTACATAAGGTTATTTTTATAAGGATGCGCTCAAACTCCTAGATGTGTATATAATTACAATATTATGATATATATATAATATGTTTGTTATATGTAGTATTAATATGGTTAATATATTATATATTATATAATATAATATAATATATTATGTGTGTGTGTGTGTATGTATATTATGTGTTTGATATTATGATAATATACCAGGGTCTATAATATATACTTAGTATTTAGCAAGTAATATTCATATAATATACATTTATATATAATTATATTATATATATATTGTATATAATGATATATATATCTATTATATACTATATATATGGTGATAATTATATATATATTATAATATTAGTTAGTATATATATATTATATATTGAATATTAATATATCTACTATACTAATGTATAATATATATTATTGATATATATATTATTAATTATATATATATATATAATATATATTATATAATATTATATTAGTTGTTAATATTATAATGTTTTTATATGTAATATTATATATATAATACTATATATATATATACACACTAACTAACCATTATATTAACATGGACCTTTATAATATATATATATATATATTAATAGTTATAATATATATATTAATATTATACATATAATAATTATAATATATAATATATATATTAATATATTATATAATATATATATATAAATATACAGGCTTATATATAATATAATATAACATATATAAAATAATATATTATATATATTATTATAATATAAATACATATATTATTATTATAATAATTAATATATATATAATATATATTAATAATAATATATATATATATATTATATACATACATTTAGTTATATATATATATATTATATATCACACGACACACAACACAACACACACACCACACACACAACACACACACACACACACACATATATATTATTATAATATTATATCATATATATATATATATATATATTATACTATATATATGTATGTATGTATTTATATGTATATATAATGTATACATTATATATATATATATATATATATATATATATTATATATATATATATGTGTATATGTATGTATAATATAATGATGTATATATATATGTTATAAATATGTATATATAGTCTATATGTATATGTACATATATGTGTATATATGTATGATATGTATTATATGTATATTATACGTATCATATTTTGTCTGTACATACATACATATATTATAATATATAGTATATATAATTATATAGTATGATGTAATATTAATTAGTATATATAATTACGTCGTATATTGATAAATATTAATGTTTGCATATATATAGTATAATATTATAATATAATATTAATATAATATATAATATATATAATATATATAATTATATATATAAATTATAATAATATATATTAATATATATAATTAATATATATATGTATATGTTTATATAATGTGTTAGGTGTGGTATTATATAATACTATATAAGTATATATTATTTATAATTAATTATATATAGTATACATATATTATATATATATAGTTATATTATATATATGTTAATATATATATATTATGTATATGATATTATTATGTATATATATAGTATATATCTTAATAGTATATATAATAATATATATTAGATAATTATATATATATATATATATATATAATATAATATATATTATATTACTAGTAATATATTGTATAGCATAATATATTGATGCAATTAATAGATATATAGTATTATAGTCACTCATATTGTAAATATATATATTACGAAGTATATAAATATTATAAATTGTATTGGTATATTGATCACTATGTATATTGTATATATATGCTAATATAATATCTAGTATCTCTAATATCTACTATTCTATCTATTCTAATACTATCCTATATCCTATTAATATCTATCATATATTATTAATCTATATCTTAATTCTATATTACTATTATATCTATATCATACATTTATAGTTATCTATCTATGCTATATATTTAAACGTAATAACTGTATAAAATAAATAAATATAATGTATGTGAGTACACTCAAATAATAATATATTATATATTACTATAATAGTAGCAGGATGTAGTAAATAAATGTAAATTAAGTAATGAATATAAAAATAACAACGATATGTGTAGTGATGTATAGTGTCGTCGTGATAGCCGGTCAAGTAATAAGCTGGGTGTGTTAGGTCGCTGTCAGTGGAGTGTTTGTCTAGATAGTGGGTGTAGACATGGAGTGATGATAGTCGCTTCATATAATAGAACAAGGAATATATCTCAGATCATGAATATACACTACAGAGAGTGAATAGTTGTACTATTCAAAGTCGATAGTATATTATGTGTAATATAGAATATCGCATTAGGCCATCTGACCATATGCCCCTTT
>NW_020870934.1:617236-627236 GCF_003789085.1 Penaeus vannamei
AACGTGGGAGGGAGAAGTAAAGGAAGAGGGAGATGGAGAAGGGGAGACTAGGAGATGGAAGAAGTAATGGAAGGAATGGAGGGAATCAAGAGAGATAGGAGATGGGAGAGGTAGAGGAAGAGTTGGACGAGGGGAAACAGAAGATGAGACAGTGTAACAAAGAGGGTATAAAGAGAGTTTTCATTTCCCGACCCCATCCCCTTCTCTCTCTCTCTCTCTCTCTCTCTCTCTCTCTCTCTCTCTCTCTCTCTCTCTCTCTCTCTCTCTCTCTTCTCTGCTCTCCTCCTCTCCTCTCCTCTCTCTCTCTCTCTCCCTCCCTTCTCTCTCCTCTCCCTTCTCTCTCTCCCTCTCCGTTCTCTCTCTCTCACCCTCCTCCTCTACTCTCTCTCTCACCCTCCCTCCCTCTCTCTCTCATCTTCCCTCCCTCTTTTCACCATCCTTCCTCCTTTCTCCCTCACTCACTCTTCCTTCTCTCCCATCCTCTTCCTCCCTTCCCGCCTCCCTTTCTCTCTTCCACCCTCCTTTCTCCCTCATTCACTCCTTCCTTCCTCTCTCCACCCTCTTCCTTCTCCTTCCGCCTCCTTCCCTCCCTCCCTCCTTCCCTTCCCCTTCCCCCTCCTCACATGTTTACTCTACCATGACGACTGGAAATTAATTCTGTGTTCTGCGGAAGATGAGCAGTGCTTTCCCTTCCTTGCATGTTTGGAGTCTGGAGGTCGCAGATATTCATGCAGACACAGCAGCCACTTTTTCTGCTTCCCTTTGTTTAAGTCATCGACAACCATTTTTGCCTTCTTTTTCTCCGTCAATATGTATGGGAAACATTCTGCGGTGAAGAAATCTATTAGCTGAATTGACTGTGTCTCATCTCTTCATTATCATATTATTGTTCATTCGCTGTTTTGATGTATTTATATATATGAATGCTTTAGTATATTAATACATTAAAATTATGTGTTTGTGTGTGTGTGTTATAGATGGTGTATGTGTGTGGTTGATATGTGTGTGTGGTGTTATGGTAGGGTGTGTTGGTTAGTGTTATATACGTGATGGTGTGTGCTGTGATCGATGTATTATGTGATTGTTATTAGTGTGTGTGTGTGATGTGTGATATTAGCGTTGTTGTGATATGTTTAGTTTATTGTAGTGTGTATGCGTGTGTATAAGCTAAATAGTATAATAATCATAAGATTTTTTTTTTAATCTTTAAATAGCCGACACATTATTAAAATAACACAAAACTTGAGCTAACACGCAGACAGTTTGATTCATTCAATAAACTTTCACACATGATTTAACTCAAACTATTCAGAACAATTAGCACTATAATCACAAGTACACAATTATAACAGGGCCATACTCACAGTTACTCCTATATATAAGTTCATTCACACTGACAAAGAATATTATATACTTATACACATTGTTCCTTATGCTGTGTGTGTGTGTGTGGTGTTGTGTGTGGTGTGTGTGTGTGTGTGTGTGTGACCTCAGTATTGTTGCCATGGTTTATGTCATATAGATGTGATGTGTTTCGTATGGTGTCTGTCCTATTGATGTATAAGTCGCATGTATATAAAAGAATAGTGATGTCAAGACTCGTACGCGTGGTTTACGTAATGTCATGTGTGATATTGTTACTCAATTATGAAAAAATAAATACTCGCGGTGAAATTGTGTAATTATACATATAAATATATATTAAATAAAATAGAGAATTGTAAGTGCTAGTTATATTTCTCAAGATTTTATTTCCTAATTATTAGGTGGCGGCGCGGATGTTGGGAAATCCCTCAGACGCGTGGTGAGTAGAATTTCACTTATATAAATCATGTTGATTCGGTTAATTATCTAACTGACATTAGATAGCATTCTAAAGCTTAGTGCAAGTTGAGTGAGGGGGTGAGGGTGAGTAGGGGGGGGTGTGATAAATTACTAGGTATTTTTGCTTGTTGCAATACTCAGTATTAATTGTAGATGGGCTGGGTAAGTATATTTATATGTTATTAAATTATGTAATGTTCTAGTCTGATTTTTTATTAATATTATATAATCGGTATAATCAGTATGTTTGAAATAAAATTTTCTTAAGTAGGTAAATTTAGATATCTATTTTTATATTTTTGTAGTCGTGATCAATTATTTCTTAGTATAATTATTTTGCATGTAATCTATAATCTAAGGAATTCTTATATAGTGTAATATAAGTTAGAGTGTGTAATGGTCATGAGAAACCATTTTATGATTCCGTGTGATCGAATTAAAGTCACAGTTTCACGTTGTCAAGTGGCCGAGGATGTCTCTGTTATATCAATTAAGTTGTAATATATAATATAAATGTCCAACAGTACATATGGATAGGCGGGTAGTATTTTCACGCTCTTATAGTTGACTCGCTCGCGAGTATTAATAGCCTAGGGTCGGAGACTATGATTTTCCAATTATCGGTACAAATTTAATAGTCTTACAAGGGTAAGCAAGCAGTGCCAAAAGTGAACAATTGGCCGAGGCTCTCACATCTCGAACGACACGACTCAGCCTACAGAGCGTTCATACTAAATATACGATGGTCACTCTTAAATAAATCAAAACACTGATGATGCAAACATTGTGTAAAATTCATAGTTTGGGTAGCTCTGGGCCTGCCTGTTTGATTCGAAGTGTAATCAAATCAACCGCGGTCCGCGCTGCTGCGCCGGACTCATCTGTGCGTAATCGTGACAATAGACTTGATAGTGTTAGCATATGGGGCAAGAGCTGAACCACTCTGTTATACTCTTGCTCATGATTTGTGGCCGCAGATACAATTATAACTTCTCTCTCAGTAAGCAAGTCAGATAATATGTGTGATTTTGTTCTATGCCACCATGATACATATATAGAGCCGACGTTGTGCTTTCTGAAATATTACTATATAATATACATTTGACTGAAATTTGCATTTTTCGCAATAAGTTAGTGGAAGACAAACGTTCTTGTGCAGTGTTTTTATATTTGTAAATTATTCGCTTTTGGTTTTACTATCATTAATCGCGACAAAATATTAATTTAATTTTTTGTTCGTGATTAAATGTGAACAATTAAAGATAGAAAATAAATACACAAAAAGAAGATAGTTTTCCTTATAAGCTCCGACATCGAGGTGTTCGACCACCATCACATTGAGAAAGCCGTCGTACGCTTCGACATCCACTTTTTAATGGCATTGTTCTTTCTCTCTTTTTTTTTTAGTATCTTCACTCCGGTCATATGATAGAAGAAGCACATTGATAGAATCGAATGGATTGTGACATCTGAAGAAAGGCATTAATAACCAACGATAACGAGGGGCAAAGACAGCGAGTATAAAAATAGAGCACTATAAAAGTCAGTAGCATAGTCTACATGACTGGAGAGAATATAAAAAAAGAAGAAAATAAGCGTACGAAGAGGAGGTGCATGGAGGGGGTGGGCCACTGGGAGAAGGTTGAGCGCAGAATAGAGTAGAAAGGGGTGCTAGCAGAATATACATTAAGGATTTCTTAAATAGAAGATATTTTGAAGGTTTGTGGTGTGTGCCGTGGTCATGTGTTGCGATTGGGCCGGGGTCCCGGAGAAAGTATGGCAGCGGGGGGGGGGGGGGTGGACTGAACGGGAAGTAAACGCGTCCGTCGTGTGTGGGTGTCTGTGTCTTGATGATTCTATTTTCTTCAATATCTCTCCTTCCTTATGTTTTTTTGAGGGTGTGAGATTGGCACGAATTTGGAGAGTGGGGAATTTGTGTGAGAGTAGGAGATGGGACAGAATGAATGTAGGTAGTAAGTGAACTGCGGATAGGAGTTAGGTAAGACTGAGAGATTCTCTGCGTGCGTAGCTACGGGGGTTCGGGATCACATTGATTCACGCTGAATGACGTCATGGTACGCAGATACTGCATGATTCAGATTGATAGAGAATGTTCTTCATTCATGAACATTTTTTCTCTTACTAACAATCCACTATAGACTTATACAGCCACTTCACAGACATACACATTATTTACACAAGAGCGTTTTGTGATAGTAGCATAGTATATAATCTTAACCTCTATACCTATGCAATAAAGGTTAGATATGTTCAACTTATCATATATTAATTATTGTTTTTATGATCGCATTGAATATCTATTATATATCTTGATATTGATAATTAATAATAATTATATATCCATAAATATTAATCTTATTTATAATTATAGTTATTATTATTATTTATTATATATATTATTATTTATTATTATTAATCATCATTATCATCATTTTATTATTAACCGCATATAGTATTTTATAATTAATTAGGGTTATTATTGTCATATTTATTTATATTTGTATATACATATTATTAATTATGTATATTAAGTCATTAATTATTATTATTACCATACTATAACGATAATAATTATTCATTATAATTATTTAATTATACTTGTATAAATGATCTGATTATTTATTAAATTATTATAATAATCTCAATTATTATTTGCATTATTAATTATAATATATTATATAGACCTATATTTAGCATTCATATATATATTATTAATTAACTATTACTATATAATTTATCATTACTTATATATATGATAATTTTAACTGATTTATGGAATCCTATCTTTACTATAGTCATTAATTTATTATATTATATCTTATGAATGCATAGTACTATATATGTTCGAAGTTTCTCCAGAAGATCTTGTTTGTCATCATAGTGTGTTATAATAAATAGTATCAAGTTAAAAAAATATAAAAAAAGTTTTTATTATTTGTAATTATATAATACTAGTACGGATTATTATTGTATGTATGTAACTGTCTACTATAGTCACTTGAATAAATACATTTTTAAATGTATACATAGTTCATTATATTAGTATGTATATATAATTTTTATTTAAAATGTATATATAGTATATATTTTTGAATGTATTAGTACTATACTGCCTTGAATATATAAACTATATATTATTGAATGTATAAACCTGCCTTGTGTTTATTCATGAACTATCATAATAGTAAATAATACTTATAAGATATACCTATCATATGTTTGGTGTGTGTGTGCATGAATCACTCAATAGATATTTTTTCACCTCCAGCAGTATAACATTACATATATTTTGCTATATATTACGCCTGTATTATTCTCTAGCAGTGCTCATATATTAATAAGTGAGAATTTGTAGGATAATTATTGTATAGTACAATGACTATGTCATAGTAAATAATATTGGTCTAAAAATTTTCAATATATAGAATGTAGTTCTCATGGATTTTATCTTTAAGTGATATAAGATAGTATGACTAGGGTGATAGATATATCATCTATGTTATTTAAGATAATAGTTTATCTAGAACCTGACTTGTGGTTGTTGTTTATGAGTTTAGATTCCCACGAATAAATAGAGAAATATAAATGGGTGGTTATTTACGGGCCACGATTTCAAAGAATTCAAGCAACGCATCAAAGACGAAACAAAACAAAGAAAACCAAATCATAAAAAAGAAGATAGAATAAGCATAAGTAACTTTCTGGAGAGGCCCCAGACCGCCTTTTGGGCTTGGCGTCTTTTTGGCACTCTCTCTCTCTCCACCTCCTCCTCAAGGGTGGTAACCATCCTGGCGCTGTTTTAGCGTAATAGCAATGATCAAAGATGCCGAGAATATCTATGTGCTTTAGACATATGGATTAATATGCGTAATACGATAATAAGGAATGTATAACAATGTGCATAATATTCTCCTCTATATATGTAAACATATTATATATATAATATTATAATATATATTATATTATTATATATATATATATTATATAGTATACGTGTGCGGTGTGTGTTGTGTGTGGTGTGTATGTTATGTGTATGTGTATGGGGGGGGGGTGTGTTGTGTGTGTGTTTTTGGTGTGTGTGTTGTGTGTGTGTGTTGTGTGTGGTGTTGTGTGTGTGTGGTGTGGTGTGTGTGTGTGTGTGTTGTGTGTGTGTGGTGTTGTTGGTGGGTGTGTGTGTTTTGTGACATACTTTGGTATAAAGAAGGTAGATATATTTATACATATGGCTCACACTAAAAGTTACAATACAAGAAAAATAATGTTCTCGTACTGTATAGACGAATTTAGAAGATTATCTGCCTTTTTCCTTTTTTTCTCTTAAAAAAATACAGCCTTCATATGTTACTTATGTACTTTTTTAAAGAAAGGAAAAAAGAGAATACCTTATCTTTTTCCTTTTTTCTCTTAAAAATAAAAGAAAATAACAGCCTGTATATGTAGCTTACTGACATATAAGTTAATACATGGCATTCACCACGACCAAATTGCTTATTTCCAAAAATAGATAACCAATCAAAAATATCATAAAACGTCCTATAAATCCCTTAATTCAAACCCCAGCGTCAATAGAGAGAACTCGCAAGCAAAAGTCTGTAATCCTTTCAATTTGCCAAACCAAAAACCTCATTAAATTGGCAACCACAAAACCCAACTTTATACACATATATCAGCAATAATGAAGTCGACACAATTCCACCCATATCACATTCACGTATCCATTCATTTGTAGTGGGTTTTTAATAATCACTAATACCCCTCCATATGAAGTAAGATATTATCAATTCACGTGTCATTATTCTTGTAGTGGGTTATATACTCACTAATACCTCCATATGAAGTAGATTTATCGTATTGACCCCCTTCATGAATCAAAATGACCCTTAAGCTGCATTAATCACAAACTGCATTTGTACTATCTATATATATATTAACCTACCGATTATTAATGATATAATTAATATTAATACGATCATTTAAAAGGTATTATCAATAAATAGAAATAATTAGATTAATACTATATAATGAGTATAAATAAAATAAAGATACAAGTATCTTTCTGTTATTGGTCTATATGTATATGATTTTCCACCTCTTTATAATACGACTATATACTATATATAACGAGTAAATATAGAATCTAGTAGTAAATTGATTAAAGATATGTATATATATATAGTTAAATACTATTTATATTGTGTATATATGTTAAGTAGTTTGATGTATATAGTATATATATGAGCGAGATTTATTAGTGTGTGTATTTAGTAGATATAATACAGTTTCAATTTGCTATTGAATAATAATTAATTTTTATTTATTCATACTACTAATCATATAATAGATGAGTGACATACATACATTACAAATAGGTATCCACTATATCATATTTATTGCCAATAAGATATGTAATTATATATTATAATAAATACTCATTAATTAAGATTATAACCATATCTATTATATATATATATCCTATTCAAATAGTATAGATCTCACAGGTACCCTGTACCTGTTATGGTCTTTCACTCAATAATATTTGAAGGTAAATATACAATATATATCTATACCTACAAAGGGCTTGAGCTATGTACCACACATATATTTATATACATTATATATATATATACTTATATATATATATATATAGAATGTAGTGATATAGGTATACAATATGTAGATTTTACAAAGTGGGTAACGTGACACAATACACACGCAATGCAACAGACACACGCGCGCCGCAGCAGGCGCGCGCACATACACACACCACACACACACATTTCAACACACATCCACAAACACACACACATCATTTCCCATACACTCACACCTCAAACACCACACACAACACGGAACCACAGTTTTAATCATAATTTTTTATTTATTTATGTTATTTTATTTTTATTATTTATTTATTATTATCATTTATTTATTTATTTATTTTATTTATTTATTTTATTTTATTTATTTATTTTTTTTTTTTTTTAAGATGTGCGTTCCCTTCACTGAATTCACGTTTAAAACGAGAACGTGTGAGAACGGTGTTTGCGTTCGTTCGGAGCATAACCCACACCCCCACGTCACCCATCGATAAGGGAAGGAAAACCCAAGTCCCCGAACCAACTCCTTGAGACAAAGCTCAAGGTTTTTATCAAGTCTTTAATCCTCCAAATAGCTTCTGCCGCAGACAAAGCGAACGAGCTCGAGGAAGTAGGGTCTGACTTTTTGCATCCAAATTGCATCGGGCGGTCCGCTTTCTCACTCCCTCAGCCTCCCCACCCCCCTGTCCGAAAGGAGGAAAACGGGGAAGAGGGGAAAGAGATAGGAGGCAGGATGGGGAAAAGAGGGAGGAGGACGGGGAAGGAGGGAGAGGGAGGAGGTGTAGGGAGAGGTGGAGGAGGGTAGGGGGGGGAGGACGGGCGAAATTGCAGAGTCGAGGCCGTCCTTCTTCACTCCCTCAGCCTCACCCTCCCACCCTTGTTTCGGAGGGAGGGGAAAGGGGGAAGAGGGAAGAGAGGGAGGAGGAGGGACGGTGGCGAAGGAGGAGAGGGTGGGAGGGAGGGGACGGCGGAAAAAGGAGGAGGAGCGGGGAAAGATTGGAGAGGTTGGTGAGGGAGAGGGGGGGGTGGGGGGAGAGTAAAGGAGGAACCGGGGGAAGGGAAGAAGGGTGAGGGAGAGAAGAAAAAGAGAGGAAAAAGGGGAGGGAAGAGGGAAGAGGAGAGGAGGGGAAACGGGGAAGGAGGGAGGAGGACGGGGAAAGATGGAGAGGGTGAGGGAGGAGGGGGAGGGCAGTGGGGGGGGAGCGGGGGGTGGGGGTGGGGGAGTAGGGAGGAATCGGGGAAGGAGGAAGGACGGGGAAGGAGGGGAGGGTGAGAGAGAGAGAAAGGAGGAAAAGGGGAAAGAGGGAAGAGAAAGGAGAGGAAACGGGGAAGGAGGAGAGGGAAGGAGGAAGGAAAAAGAGGGAGAGAATTGAGGCAAGAGAGAAGAAGGGGGAGGGAGGAAGGGAGGGAGAGAGAATGAGGAAAGGGAGAGGGAATGAAAAGGGGAGAGTGGGAGAGAGGGGAGTGAGAAGGGGGGGTAGGAAGAAGAAAGGGGAGGGGAGGGAGAAGGAGAAAGGAGGAGAGAGGAGAGATGAGAGAGAAGAGAAGAGAAGAGAGACGGAGAGGGGTGTATACATAATACTATATTGCAATATTATTATTACCTTACACATATGTATATACACACACACACACAACACACACGACACACACAATATATATATAATATATAATATATATATATATAATATATATATATATATATATGTATATATATATATATATATATATATATATATATATATATATGTATATAAATATATGTGTTAGTGTGTGTGTGTGTGTGTGTGTGTGTGTTTGTGGTGTGTGTGTGTGTGTGTGTGTGTCTGCGCGTAGGTGTGTGTTTATATATATGTATATATAGATACATGTATATAGTATGCATATATATATATATATATATATATATATGTATGTATGTATGTAATGTATATGTATGTATAATACATACATATATGTATATATACATATGTATAAATATGCCTATAACATGTATATATATATATATAATATATATATATATATATATATATATATATATATATTATATATACATACATACATGCATAGACATACATACATGCAGACACATATGCATGCATATAAGAATATATATGTATATATATAAATATATATACATATATGTATATATATGTATATATATACATATATATATATATATATATATACATATATATATATACTATGTATGTATGTATGTATATGGATGCATATATGTCTGTGTGTTTGAATAACAATAAGGAAAAACAGTATTTTTTGCAAACATCAGTGCATTTATGTGTGTGATGTGTTAGGGTTCGCGCGCGCGTTTGTGCAGTTGAATGTATATGCGCAGCACTCCGCCCGTATCCATCCTCTGTGTGACCCTACCAATCAGAAACCATCGAGACTAATGTCCTACACAAAGCATAAACTCCAGCCAGACCGTACAGAACCCCTCCCCCCCCCTCAGGACTCCCTCCCCTCCTCCTACAGAACCCCCCCCACCTCAGGACTCCCTCCCCTCCTCCTACAGACCCCCCTCCTCTCAGGACTCC
>NW_020870934.1:642236-644736 GCF_003789085.1 Penaeus vannamei
TTTCGTGTGTGGATTCACATTGGGTTCTTTGGCTTCGTCGTTCAAGGGTGCTTACCATTGCCACGTCTCCTCTCACTATATCTGAAAACACTGTATAGTAATATCGTGTTGTGGAGTGCGTATCACACGTATTGTAGTAGTGAGAGATAAGTGAGTGCTGTGACTGTGGTGTATACATATGGAGTAATGTGTGTGGTGTGTGATGTGTGTTGTGTGTGTGGTGTTCGTGTGTGTGTAGTGCGTGTGATGTGATTGTGTGATGTTGTGTGTGTGTGTGTGTGTCGTGTACATTATACACATACACACACATATATATATATAGTATATAATATATAATATATACTAGTATATTAGTAGACGATATAGCATATACATATCTAGTACTATACATATATCATATATATTATAGCATATATAACATTTATACAGAAGTGATATGTAATGTATAGTATCTACATATAACACAAACATATAAATGATGTTAAGGTAATACAATATATATCATACATATTATATATATAGTATATATATATATGAGGTAGATGAATGTATGTTATGCTATTCATGAGAGTTGTATATATGTTAATATATGTATATTCATGTATATAATAATAATAATATATATAATTATATATAATATATATAATTAGTTATATATATATATAGATAGTATAATATATATATATATTATAATATGTGTGTAATACATTATAATGTATATATCATTATAATATATATATAGTAATACATATATAAACGATATATATATATAATATATAATATAATAGCATAGAGTATTAGCATATAGTATGTATACATACATATATAGTACCATTATAAGTACCGAGGACATATAATGCAGTGAATATGATATATACAAGCACACACACATACACTATATATAGTTGTATAATCATATATAGTACAGAACATATATACAGTATATATACAATATATTTAACAATAGTAGTATATTAGATTTATTAGACGGGGAGGCCGATGGTGGGGCGGGGGATGGGCAGGTGGTCGAGAGAGGAAGGGAGGGGGGGAGTGGTGGTGGGGGGTGGGGGTGTATAGGGAAGAGGGGGAAAAGGGAGGGTTAGGGGTGGGAGGAGGGTTGGTTGGGGGAGGGGGAAGGGAGTGGTGGTGGGTGGGGAGAGGGGGGGAGGAGTTGGTGGTGGGGTAAGGGGGAGTGATGGTTAAGGGTGGGGGAGAGGGGGGAGGGGTAGAGGAGTGGTGGGTGGGGGAGAAAGATAGGATGGGAGGGGGTAGGGGGAATGGGAGTGGTGGTGGGGTGGGGGTAGGGTAGGAGGGGGAAGGAGGTGGGAGGAGGGGGAGGCGAGTGGGACGAGGAGGGAAGGAGTGGGGGAAGGGATAAGGGAGAGGAGAGCCTGGGGGAGAAGGGACGGAATGTGTAGGTGAGAGGAAAGGGAGGGGGGAATGGATAGAGGGGAGTGGGAGGCGAGAATAGGAGATGGGATGAAAAGAGTGAAAGGGGGAGCTGGAGGAGGGAGAGAGGGAGAAGAGAGAGAAGAGAGAAGAGAGAGGACAGAGAACAGAGTACAGAGGACAGAGAAACAGAGACAGACAGAGGAGAGATGAAGAGAGAAGGTAGAGACGGGGGAAATTTAAATTAATGTTGCTATTTAAATCGGTTTTATTTATACCTGAAGAGGGATGCTGGAGAATAGAGAGATGGAAGTTAGTAATATTTATACAAAAATGAAAAAAGTGAAAAGAGGAGAAAGATGTAAGGTAAAAAAACGTGAAAGAAAGGGTCGATTAGTCAGCGAGTATATAAAAGGGTAAGTAATGTTTGGAATAACATAGGGTGAAATGGATAGGAAGTTGAGGCTAAGTGAGAAAACAGGGAATATTAGAGAGAGAAAGGAGAATGCACATAGATTAGAAGATTAGAAGAGAGAATAAGACAGACAGAGACTTTAAAGAGAGAATAATTAGAAGATAAAGGGTTAAGAGAAAGAGGAAAGATCGATAAAAGAGATTAAAGAATGAATGAAATGAGTAGATTGATAAAAATATCATAGTGAACAGAAGACATGAGAGGAGAGTAAGAGAAAAGACGAAAATTACACGAAACGAAATAAACAGTGAAATAGTTAGGGAGTATGTAACGAGAACAGGAAAAGGCAAGAAGGTTAGTAAGAAAGTGGAAAAAAAGAGAGGGAAAGGGAGAACTACGATGCAAAGGAAGAGGGGGAAAAGGAGAAGAGGAGGGAATAGGAGAAGGTACGATTTAAGATTTACGACCCGAGAATCGAGTCGTGTGTGAACATAAAAAAAATGTATATGTATGTAGATTTATTTTTCATTTTCAGAGTAGTTTTGCATGGATACATACACATATTTGTCTACCTTTTCCTCTCATTTTTTTTCTGCGCTCTCTTTATCTTTCTGCTAATTTCGTTTTCGTTTATTCTCTCTCTCTCTCTCAGGCTTAACGTCTCTCTCTCTCATTCTCTCTTCTTCTTCTCCCTTC
>NW_020870934.1:649736-657236 GCF_003789085.1 Penaeus vannamei
TGATGATGATGATGATGATGATGATGATGATGATATGATGATGATGATGATGATGATGATGAATGATGATATAACAATAACCAATAACACTAATAATTAATGTTAATAATAACGATAATGATGATAGTAATAATGATGATAATAATAATAATAGTAATAAGGATGATGATGATGAAATAATATAATAAAATAATATATAATAATAATAATAATAATAATATAATAATATAATAATAATAATAATAACAATAATAACAATAATGATGGCAATAACAATAATAAACAACAGCAACAAGAACAACAACAATGATAATAATAACATAGATAAATAGCTCAATACATAAACAAACAAAGATCAAGAAAACACCCAGCCGACGACTCTAGAGAAACAGACAAAAGGAGGACCAACTGGACACTATATTGCCTTGAGATCCAACCCACGATACAGTCTCTTTCCCTTGTAAGACAGAGATACTGAGGGAGTGGCGGACTCTAGGTGATGCTGTGTGTTATGTTTTTTTTTTTTCCTTTTTTTCTTTTTTGTTTTCTCTCTTTATTTTATTTTAGTTGTAAATGGTAGCTTTGTGAATGGTATTGAAGTGGTAGTGGATTTTTTTTCCTTTTCTTTCTTTCTTTCTTTTAACTGTAAATGGTAGGTTTGTAAATGGTATGGGAGTGGTAGTGGATTTTTTCTTTTCTTTTTCTTTCTTTCTTTTAGTTGTAAATGTTAGCTTTGTAGATGGAAATGGCAGTGGCTTTTTTTTTTTACTTCTAATAACAGTAAATATTTGGTGGAGAAATTTACCATCTTAAGAAATATCTACTTATCACTGTAGTCTTCTCGTATTTTATATTTATAGTTGCACAATATATATTTTTACATTTGCCTTTCCGGTGACGCATTACTCTAATCAAGGGCGATGTAGCTATTATGAAATACGATTCTGTAGTCTCCCTTACGACTATTCCGAGAAAAGATTTAGAATACATATTACTGCACATCTTGGATAAGAAAAAAAATCTAGTTAGGATTCTACGAAACTACGTATATTACTAACGAACCTCACTTATCATGCTCGATTTTAGATTTTAAAACAATAACCATTTAACATCTCATACATCACCTAATAATCCCTAATAACACTGATACCGAGCGACAATTAAAACAACAATTAGTATGAGACACCATTTCCTGGCAGTCGGAAGTGGATGTTATACAGAGAAACTTACACGAGTATCCATTACTGAGTTTAGTCTGAATCAGAACTTTCTCACTCTACATGGTTTTAGATATAGATATCGTGTCTACAACCTCTGTTTAACTCGTAACAATACTGTGTCAGGAATTTTTGGCTGAATGAAATGGTAACACTGAATGAATAATGATTATGCTGATGATTAATGATAGTTTGCCCAGTTGATGATGACTGTTTAAGGTACAATTAGTTGTATTGCAGCCAGCTAATCATCATTAACTTCTCATATACTTACTCGCCTTGATATAAGTATGATTGTATATTCTTACCGCCTGATATACTAAAAAAGTATTTTTTCACATTGTCGCTATTTCGAGCATGTATAGTCATATTACTTGAAATATTCGCTCACATATCTCTTTAAGCGTTTTTTTTTTTTCTTTTCTTTTCTTTTTACAACGCTTTTTACTTTTCATGTTTCAATATTTTTACGGTATTACAAAAGTACATAAACATTCCACTGAAAATGTTTAACGTAATTTTGTTACCGAAAAGTCATAATTCACAGAATTCCATTTTAAATATGTTTATAAGGTTTTTTTTTTTCTTTCTTTTTTTCTTGTTTTAAGTCAAAGTTCGGAGACACAAACGCAATTGACTTTTCTGAAAAAAAATATATATTACCGTGTCCTTTGTCAATATCACAGCGTGGTGAAATGTGAATAGGTGAGAATTCCTGGAAAGTAACACGATATATTTGTTCTTAATCTCACAGGAATACAATGAGGACTTTTGCTTTTCTTTCCCTGTCTTACGGACACCTTAAATAAGACATTGAGAAAGAGAAACAAAAACAACAAACAAAAACCTTTCTAAAATTCAAACGGAAACTGAAATGGATTTTTTCTTTCTTTCTTTCTTTCTTTCTTCCCTTTTCTAATTTTTCTGAAAGTGAATTTAATAGCATAGAGACAAGCAAGGGGAAATGAAGGGGAAAAATTATGGAATACGTAAATTTACAACTAATGGTTTCATGGGTCATTTGTTTTCTCGTCACAGCAACGACACTGTTACGAATGGACCCCGCATAAAGTGTCACTAGATATGAACAGAATAACACTTAATCTCCCGCATGCAAAACGGTCTGTCTGTCTGGTAGCTTGACGTGTATGCGCACACACGTTGATACACATATGTGTGTATATATGTCTGTTTATATGTGTGTGTGTGTGTGTGTGTGTATATATATACTATAAATATATATATATATATATATATATATATATATTATATATATATATATATATATATATATATATATATATATATATATGTGTGTGTGTTTAAGTATATGTACATATATATATATACATATTTTGTATTATATATATATATATATATATATATATATATGTGTGTGTGTGTGTGTGTGTGTGTGTGTGTGTGTGTGTGTGTGTGTGTGTGTGTGTGTGTGTGTGTGTGTGTGTGTGTACACATATATATGCATATTTATGTGTATACATATATATATATATATATATATATATATATATATATATATATATATATATATATAATATATATATATATACATATATATATATATGTATATATATATATATGTATATATATATATTATATATATATATATATATATATATATATATATATATATATATATATATATATATATATAATATATATATATATATATATATGTAATACATATATATACTCGTATAATTTTGTATACACATAATATATCTAAATATTGAGATACCGCTATAGACAGGTTTGACTATTTATATATATATATGATTTTATTCCTCCAAACAAAACGGAAAATGATACGCGTAGCTCGCATCCTGTCCAGCATATGTTAGCATATAGAACAGTTAGTTATCCTTCGTTAGGCATCATATCGCAGTCTAACAAGAGGGGAAATAAGATTTATTTTAACGTCGATTAGAAAAAGAGAGAGAGAGAGAGAAACTTTGTCACTGTTCGACGTTCTGGAGGAAAAAGTACAATTGATGAATCCCAAGAATTATTGTTGTATTTTTCCTCGCAGGGCATTCAAAGGGATTACTGAAAACAATACGTGATGTATAGAATGTGTCATACTTATGTCATCAATTTACTGGGTAATTCCCCAAATAAAATTATAGTTGGAAAATTTATTTCACTTTCGGTATACGTGATGCGTGTGTGTGTGTGTGTGTGTGTGTGTGTGTGTGTGTGTGTGTGTGTGTGTGTGTGTGTGTGTGTGTGTGTGTGTGTGTGTGTGTGTGTATGTGAGTGAGTGAGTGAGTGAGTGAGTGGGTGTGAGTGAGTGAGTGAGTGGGTGGTGGGTGGAGTGGTGTGAGTGAGTGAGTGAGTGAGTGAGTGAGTGAGTGAGTGAGTGAGTGAGTGAGTGAGTGAGTGAGTGAGTGGGTGAGTGAGTGAGTGAGTGAGTGAGTGAATGAGTGGATGGATGGTGGGTGGTGAGTGAGTGGGTGGTGGATGAGTGTGAGTGATTGAGTGAGTGAAAGAGAGGGAGGGAGGAGAGAGAGAAGAGATTACGCGCGCGTTTACGGAAAAACTAGAGTGAAAGAAAGAAAGAGAGAGAGAGAAGTAGGCAGACAGACAGAGTCATTATTATCATTTATGTGTCCTTAAGCGTGTAGTCCCGTATTTGTGTATACCTATTTGTTTATATGCATGGGCCTGTATGTAAGCTTGACTGCATGTTTGTGTAACTCTTTAGAATCAATAGCTGAACAGGTGATCAAGTGACTGTATATATCGCGTCTTTCCATACAATCCCATACCAATCCAATATTAATCCTTCCAATAATCCCTTTCCCCTATAATCCACGTCTTTATCCAAATGCCCGAAGCTGTCCCTGTACAATCACATGTAAATCGACCGCGACTTTTGTTCCATCGCGGGTAATGTCTTCACATTCTTCAAGATGTCTTTTGGGAGCATTATCCGACACGAATGAAATTTCACGAAATATCATGACACTAAATCAACCTCCTATATTGCGGCTTCCATATTGCTCAAGGTAAAGAGAATAAATGAGAAGAGAGAGAGAAAAATAGTAAGGAATGGTATTTTCGGTTATTTCTTCGTCATTTTCAAGATGGAAATTCTTCTCCTTTTCCCCTTCTATCTAAGGCTAGGCTTGGTTAACGATGAAGGCAACCAAGCGATCTTCAGGGACAATCTGATACGTTCGATATTGGAGTCGCAAAACTTTCACTCGATTTCGCAAGGAGAGCGAACGAGAAGGGGAAAAAACACGAAATGTCATAGACCGAAGGAGCATAACGGAGAGAGCAATTACGGCACGCGTTCAGCCTTTAATGTCCAGGACTTTCGCCTTTGGGTACCTTCGTCTGCAGTTTTATCTTCCAATCGCACCGTCTTCCCTCAAGCAAAGAGGAAAGACTTTAGTTCAAGGGGCTTTTATGACAGACTTCTTTGGCTGACGCTTTCGTACGGTACCATTCCAACGCAAATCTAGTCTTTAGAGCAACCTCCGCCAATCCGACTTTTTTTTTTTTCATCCAGCGCCAGAAATTGAATTGTTGTTGCAAACGGCCGTAAAACAAAGAGGCGAAACGTCTCTAGAATTGCTTTTCATTATGGTCAACGAGATTAGTGCCATGAATAATTAATGGCTCATTACGCAAGAGGCCGGAAGAGTCTCTCGCAGTCGCAGCAGTCTGGCTATGGTGAATTCGCCAACGGAGCAGATTCAGAACCCAGACTAAAGGGTGGAATGGCAAGGCGATGGTGAACATTTATGCACTCTTTACTAATCTGTTATAATGAGGGAATGACTGGTTTTACGGTTCCCCCCAGAAGTAAACTTGCAAAATGACGACTTGAGTTACTCTTCCTGTGTTTATTCCCTGTACTGTGGCTACGAGAGATTTGATAGCGTTACAGTATATAATATCTCCTTGCTTTAGTGAAAACAATTTTTATAAAGAGTCGTAGATACAAAGAACGGATACAAAAAAATAAACGAATGATCAGTAATAAATAAACAAAACATTTTAGACTTTGTTTCTTGTGATCTACTGTATTGCTTGAAGGCGTGGGGAGTTTTAGACTCTTTCACATGGCCAATGAACTTTGGAAACACACAGAGGAAACGAAATTAGGCTGGACGTCTACGAAACAACTTTGCTGTTTGAGACCCGAAAAAAAGAAGAAAAAAAACTTGACCTCTATAATCATATACAATAAGATCCTTCATCTTTCAAGGAGCATCTGTTGCTGCATCCGAGATCCCTGTTAAAAGCCTTCGAGAAGTTGCTTCTTCCCGAGAAAACTAAATGTTCGATCGATTGCCAGATACTCCAAAGTAAACAGAAAGTAAGCAATAGAACCTGCATCGTAAGCTCCAGACAAGCGGGGAAGTTCTATTAAGTCCCAAAGGAAGATGGGCGTGGAATCCTTCTTTCGAAAATGAGATAGTTGTTGTCCCTCTTTTTTGCTTGTTTGTTTTTTGTTTGGTTTCTTTGCTTCCCTCTTCTATTTCGCTGTTTGCAATTCATATTATTTTTTCAATTCGTGATGTTGAAATGGTGTAAATGTACAACGTTTACCCCTTATAATAATAGTATTACAAGAAAGCTGCGCATTTATGAATAATGATAAGAAAATGTAACGTTTATTTTCACACTTATTTCGTGAAGAAAACGAGAAAAGCATAACATTAACGTTAGTGAGATGTAAACAATGCTTTACTGATTACTCTGTAGGAGGCTGGCACTGGGTAAGTGTTGATCTAATTTGTAAATAATTAAGTGATTTATGCTCTTTCATGTCTTGAATGTTCTTCCCTTGGTTACGTTTTTGTTTTGTTTTGTTTTTTGTTTTATAAGCGTACTACAAATTCTTCGGAGCTCTGCATTTTGTATTTCCACTTTTTATTTACCGCACGAGAAACGGTAAACAAAACAAACAAGTACTACTCAACTCCAGTGTTTTAACTTATCTAACCTCGATAGTCATCAGCGTTTGTCCCATGCAATTTAGGCCACATTTAAAACTAATTTCTGTGCATCTGATTTACAGGCTACAGTTTACAGTATACAGTCATCTTACCTTGCATGAAGAGGAGTAGCATGGCAAGGGCTCCTGGAGAAGGGCCGTTCTTGCTGTTCCTCCACGCCATGGTTCTTCCGTCCAGCTGTTTCTTCGGGATGCTAAATGGGTACAGGATAGAGAGCACTTTTATTTCTTTTTCTTTTTTATCTTTCCTTTCTTTGATCTCTTTTTAAAATAAAATATTCTGATAGGTTGAGTTCGACTGTGTTTATTCTCCTCGCTGGGTTTTATTTACAAAGAGAGGGCGAGAGGATATGCATTTCTGTCCTCATTCATTTTATTGTTGTGTGTGGTTCTGTCTCTTTGTGTATGGATCACACGACCTGGCAAGGCATGTGTTACAGACGTTCGGCAAATAAAGAACGAGATCTATAAGCCGTAATGCTTATAAACTCGCTCCTACACCGCTTTTTCCGCCGCACAGAACCGCTGTCTCTCGCTGCCGCCGACTATCACGCGTGGAAGGGCGTCCCGGCCAAGTCAAACTGGCAGCGAGCGGAGCGACGGTGCTGCCCCCTGACCGTCCAGCGAACCACTGACGACTTACTCCGCCAGTGCCAGTCTCATGTGGCACGTAAGGCACTCTGGCACACCCGCCACCACGCCAGAAAAAAAGGGGGAGAGCGAGGAAAAGGCAGACGGCGCGTGCACTTGTATTTGAATATTTTGGAAGGCGGAAAGAGAGAAAATGGGAAGACGCAAGTAGGCGAGGCGTGAAGCAGAGAATCTCGACAAGTACAATCGAGCCTTTGATGACGACGGCGACGACGACGACGATGAACGGGATGAAGAGCTAATATCTTCCGTTATCTGCCTTTACGACACGACCTTCTACGTGATCGAATATGATCAGAAGCGATGGCGTCCGACGTTCAAGCGGAAATGACTGGTTTATCTCCTCTCGTCCACGCGCGGCCAAATCCGACCAACTCCACTGCTTCGAAGCTTCGGAATATTCATGTCCTCCGCCCGTATATTAACATCCGAGCTGCCAATCAAATGCCCTGCAGATATTCATTTTTATGCTGCCTTTTTTTAACAAAGTTCAGTCAGATATCGATATGCATTTTTAGCCGCTGATTTTGTAGTCTCTTTGATCATACCGGGTGATTTGCATCGGTTAAAGACTGCATGCCGTACCTCCTTTTATAACGGTGGTTTTTGGAGAGTAATTTATTCATTTCATTTAGCTTC
>NW_020870934.1:664736-672236 GCF_003789085.1 Penaeus vannamei
CCCCCTTTATATTTTCACAACATAAAGACTAAAAAATACTTCAGTTAAAAGGGAAAAAAGGAAATATATCTGTTTCTAGTCTATCCAACTGTGATATAGACAACAAAGATTAAGAGAATCTCAGATGAATTTAGAGATATTTACTCCGTTTTTTTTTCCTTCTAGACATCTGACAATCTTATACGCTACCCGAGCACAAACCTCTAGTTTAACGGTAAATACGGCTTAAGAAACTACAATACGAACATTTGGTTAATAATGATATGGTGATTGTCAAGGCTATGGCAAGCGTCAGATAGATAATACCTATAACCGAATACAGTATATAATATTGTTTTATGAAATGGTTGCATGATTCTGCCGACAAAACCCGCGGCTTATTTTCGATATCTTTTATTCTCGATATTACTTGTAGGAAATATTTTGTCTCTACATCTTTATTACACATAAAACAAAACAGTATATTAATAAATGCTATCACACATAAAAATCCTGTAACAATAGATGTGCTGACTCAACAAAAAAATATGAGGAAGCTATATAAACTTTTACTTTTCTTTTTACACTTAACTAAAGTCCCAAAGAAGAGACACCGAGGGTAAAAAAAAATGGGATTTATTTTGACCAAATATCGAGTGAACATAAGACTTTTTATTGCCTATTATTTCAAGAGCTTTCTACCAGCTGCAACAACCGCCGAAAATGTTGGGCTCATTGATTTTGCGACAATAAATAGTATATCAAATATTTATATAATGAAAAATATTCCGCTGTTTTCACATTGGTAAGGTCGACAATATAAATGAAAATTATTAACCTTTCTAGCAGTTATAGTTATATAGCAATAAGTAGGGAATAGCAAATTGAGATTTTGTTAAAGGTCCTTCAAATATAATGAAAATGTTCTGCATACCCAAGCAAGTGAGAAAGAGACATGACTAGTATACTAATGACAAAACTCAGTTAGCCCCGTGTGCACTTTGGATGAGATAAGTGAATAATGCCTCTGTGATTAACAAGGATTACGGCTTTTTTTGCCCCCCCCCCCAACCGAAAAAAAAACAAAAGAAAAAAAATGACAGCTAGGACTCTTTTTAACCGGTCAACCACACATATGAAATCAGCATCGTAGACCATGACATTTTTTCGCTTCGCACGAGATAGAAACAGAGAATTGGAAATGAAACGAACATTTGAAAAAATACGTAACAAGTTCAGCATATCAGATATCATCAACTATTCTTGTTCTCGGAATGTAATATTATTTTTTTTACCTTTATACCTCGAGTTTTTTTTTTTTTTAGATTAGGAGAAGTTGATCAGAATATGCTGTTGTGATTAATGAATTCGGAAAATAATTAAAACAAGAATGAGAGAAAAAATATATTATTTCCACATCAGTAAGGTAAAAACAAAAAATAATAGCAAAAACAATAATGAAGATGATAACATGATAATAGTGATAATAGTAAAAATGATAGTAGTATTAACGATAATAATGATAATAATAATAGTATTAAGAATAATAAAGATGATAATAATATTATTAACGATAATAATGATTATGATGATAGTATTAACGATGATGCTAATGATAACAGTAATAGCATTGCTAATAGTAATGATGTTAAAGATAAAGAAAACAATAATAATAATTGAATTAAATAATAGTATTATTATAATAATAATGATAATGATGATATTTTTAACAATGATACTGATAATGACAGTAATAATGATAATGATAACGATGACGATGATAATGATGATGTGATGTTGACGATGACGATGATGATAATAATAATAACAATAATAACATTGATAATAATAACAGTAATAATGATGATAATCATCTTTATATCGCTTCAGTAAGAAAAAGAATAATAATGACAATAATTATGATAACGATAAACAATAATGATTGACGATGATAATAAATATAATGATAATGATAATAATAATAATAATGATAATGATAATGACGATGATGATGATAACAATAACAATAATATTGATGATGTTAATATGATGATAAGAAAAATGGTAAGACGAAAAATGGCAATGATAATAATAATAATAGTAACAATATTAGCAATAATGCTAATAATGATAGCGATAATGATAATAATCACAATTATAATAATAAGAAAAAAAGAAGAATTATAATGACATTGAAAATAATAATAATGATGATAATCATAGTGATAATAATAATAATAATAAATACTAATAATAACAATAATGGTAATGATAAAAATATAATAATAATGATAATAATAATAATAATAATAATAATAATAATAATAATAATAATAATAATAAATAATAATATAATAATAATAATAAATAATAATAAATAATAACAATAATAAAAAAATAGCAATAATAACAATAAAATAACAATAATAGTAATAAAAGAAATAATAAAGATATTTATACCAGCAACAATAGTAATAATAAATAATAACATGAATTACTAATGTACTGAACATGCAAGTGTCTGTACATTAATCTAATATTAGCCACTAAGTTATGATGTATACAGATCATTAACATGCAGGAACTTAGCGGCCTGTGCACACGATCTGAGTCCACGCTCCATTTCTCTGTATAAACATAACTATGAGGGATTTATACGCAATACGCTATGCCTCTTATCATTGTTGCATTTCGTGGGAGTAAGATGCAGTCTAGTTGGTAGAGTGTTTTTGGTGTATTTTTTGTCTTTTCTTTTTTTTATCTTTTTCTTTCTATCTATCTTATCTCTCTGTCTGTCTCCTCTCTCTCTCTCTCTCTCTTTCTGTCTTCTCTCTGTCTCTCTCTCTCTCTCTCTCTCTTCTCTCTCTCTCTCTCTCTCTCTCTCTCTCTCTCTCTCTCTCTCTCTCTCTCTCTCTCTCTCTCTCTCTCTCTCTCTCTCTCCTCTCTCTCTCTCTCTCTCTCTCTCTCATCTCTTCTCTCTCTCTCTTTATTTATCTATCTGTCTGTCTGTCTATCCATCTCTCTTAAAGTTTCTTTCCCACTCTTTGATCATATTCATCGATATAGTCAATCATTAGTTTTGATATACTTATTACTATTACTCTAATCAATGATATTGCTGTAACCATCGTCATCATTAGCTGTCATTAACTTTGCTCTTACCGTTATTGTTGTTTTCATTATTACATTTCCTTTTCTATTATCATTATGATTATTTTAATTGTTTCCGTTTTTTGCAGTACTTCCATGTATACTGAGATGCCACACGTGTTCAGTCTTTACACATTTATACCTTTGGACGTTCTATGTTCATTTCTTCAACATTTATTTCGCTCAGTTAATCATACCATCATTTTATTATCCTTATTATCATCACCCTGAACATTATCACAATTATGCTTATGATTATAAATAAAAAAGACCACATCGGCTTACAGAAAATGTATGAAGTCCACATAGACGTTACGGCCGACAGATCAAGGTCCGGTCTAACGATACCAGCGTCGCCCACACACGTTCCAGTCTACTTCAGTTCTGCCGAGACGCCGTAGTGTGTGGATAAGGCCTCTCCACTCACTGACGAAGGCTGACATTTCGCTATTGCCTTTCAGTGCAGCAAGGGACCATAAAGCGAAAAAGGAGAAAATGGGTTAAAGGTTGATGAAAGATGAATTGTCTCATGAGTACCTTCTTCGTGGACTGAAAGTCGCACCTGGAGACTAGAGAATGGATGAAAGTCATCTGGACCCCCAGCAATTCCGCCGATTCAGGCGACGGGATCCGGCGGTTGTATAGTCTACGGGGGCCGCAAGATCATAGTGTTGTAGGTAGCGAAAATTACATTAATTCATATCAAAATCATTTTGCACAAGCGAATCGATACGGGAAATTCAACGAAAATTCATCACGAAAAATGGTACGTAGAGACTCACGCAGGCCAGCCTTCTGTCATCTCAAAGTGAACAATTTAACTACGCGGTTACCTTGCATAAACTGTCTTTGCGTTACGTCTAGTCATTGTCAGTCTCTCTGAAATACAGTTTACTACTTACGTAATTTTGAATATTAATCTCTCTTAAATCATACCGATATCCATATGAATTAGATACAGATTCCCTGAATGTTATACGTTGCGCATGTGGAGCCCTCTACACGCAAAACTGCCTGTTCTTTTATCACAGTACTCATTGCTGGTTCCGCAACGGAAGTGTGTTTACAGTGCTACTTGTGTTTCCGAATTCTTTCCCAATATTCCAGTGGAAACGAATTCTTAGTTCGACAGAGGTTCGTCACTTCCCAACCATCCTTCCCTTTACCATAAGGTAAACCTAATTTGTATCTTTAAATGTAATATTGTAATAGTTGGAAGTCGTCGGGTTAGAAATACGGTGATTGGTAAGGGGTTAGGTTTATACGGAAACATGGAAGAGTTACGTGAGCAAAGCCTCCGTTACTATGTACAGGAAAAACGGTGATCGAGAGGGGACCCGGGGGGGAAACCCCATGGCTAAGAAGGCTTTTGGTTCACACAGCAATCTTTGTGGTAGTTTGTGCGTTTAAAAAGGGGTTCGTTCGTTCGTTCGTTCGCGCAACCCTGTCTCGAATCTTCCGTGACCGAAACTTGGCTCAGATATTTTTCCGCTTTTCGTATCATCTAACATACGATTTTGGCTCGGGTTCTGCCATGTTTCCACTTTCTTTTATTTCTTAACATGCCTCTTATGAGCGAGTCCGCTTATATCTCCCCACCCAGAACTTGAATTGAGGACGGTCCTGTTGTAAACAATTACCTCATCACCATTATTACCATCTTTATTTCGATTCCCTAATCAGTTCTCATTTACGTTCTTCACTTTTATTTATTCCTTTAATTGCTCCATCTTCATTTAAGGCCATTAAATGATATAGGCGAGTATCTTTACTACTATTCGCGAAAATGAAATTAAGTGATAACTGTTTTGTCAGTGTTCTGTTGTTGTGATAGGAAGCAGTAAATCTCTGTTACACTAAGGGGCTAAGAGACAAAATAATAATACAAAGGCTATTACGGAAAGATCTGAAAGTGTTTAAGTGCTGTTCTTTTGTTTTATTACTTACACACACTTACCCAGGCTGACTCAAGAAGAAACCACGAGTGTAGCATAACCTCTATTATGCTTGGAAAAAATATGTGAAGAAATATAATATAATATAAATAGAAAACATAATTTTTCCTATGCTTAAATCCTAGAGTATGGTAATCTTTAACCATTCAAAGATTTACATCCATTTATTACAGTAAATCTAAATGTGTGATGTACTTTATGAGAACGTGCTCGTTTATTCTGGATTGTTGAATTTTTATAGGCCTACCTGTTGCTAAACATATTTATGTGTGTACGGGCGCGCCTCTCTATCTGTATGTTTGTTTGTCTATCCACCCCCTCCCCCCTCACACAAACACGCACACTTGCATATACATATATATGTGTATGTAGGTAGGTAGATAGGTGTGTATATATACATATATATTTGCCTACATACATGCATACATATGTGGTGTGTGTGAATATATATATATATATAATATATATATATATATATATATATATATTATATGTGTTGTGTGTGGTGTGTGTGTGTGTGTGTGTGTGTGTGTGTGTGTGTGTGTGTGTGTGTGTGTGTACATGTATAATATATATATGTATGTATATTTTGTGTATATATAAATGCATATCTACATTATGCCTATATGTTTGCATATTTATGCACATATATTTGTGATTGTATGTGTATGCATACATACATGCATAATATATATATATATATATATATATATATATATATATATATATATATATATGTGTGTGTGTGTGTGTGTGTGTGTGTGTGTGTGTGTGTGTGTGTGTGTGTGTGTGTGTGTATGGATGCATATATGTATGCATATATATATATATATATATATAAATAGATAGATATAGATATATATAGTTATATATAGATATATATATATATAAACATATAGATATATAACATATATCGATATATATATAGATAGATAGATATGGATATGTATACATATATTGATATATATAATACACACACACACACACACACACACACACACACACACACACACACACACACACACACACACACAACATACACACACACCACACACACACACACACACACACACACCACACATATATACATATATACATATATATATATATATATATATATATATATATATATATATATATATTATATGTATATATATGAATGGAAAAAAACATGTTGATACGGTGTTAGAAAATCCACAAGGCACAAACTAGATTTATTCAAATATATGAGAAAACATTTTCGAAGTTCTCCTGGAATTCATCCTCTGGTCTGAAGGAGAAGGGAAAAGAGGGAGGATAAGAGAGAGGAGAGGCAATGCTGTAGACACGGGGCAGTTGTAGACAGGAGAACGGGCGCGAAGGGAGGTCAGGTAGGGTCGAAGGATCAGGTGGTCTATGCGAACGGTGGCCGGCATAGGGGAGAAGGTGGAGGATGTGGTAAGCCGCTGTTCAAGTTGAAATTAGGGAACAGCTAAAGGAAGATTCCACCAGTCTGTGGGCGTGGACATCAGCGGAATGGAAGACCGTAATGCATCTGATGGCCTGTGTCCCAATGGCAGAAGAGGGCGTTGCTGTTTTGTCCCCTGGATACAGCGTATATATGTTGATTTAGACAATTAGTGAGCTCACTGAACACGCATACATACATACTTGTGTGTGTGTGTGTATATACGGATATAATTACGCATACGTGTTTGCGTGTATATCTATTTGTGATTCTAAAGATTGTAAGACTGCAAAGTGTCAGTAAATCTTGAAAATGCTGAATGCAAGTGTGCCAATCAACAAGTCAACATTTTTGAACCAACAGTAGCTGTTGAGCTGACGTGGATGCTGCAATCCATCATTTGTCGCCTGTCAGCGCTGAGATAAGGGTTTGTTGCTTCAGCGGGTAATGGCTCTCGAGTTTAGCATCATTATCGTCCATTCTGATGTCCATTTCCTACTAACACTGACATCCCAGCTTTCGACCAGGAATCGAAAGAGGGGGGGGGGTACAACTCTACAACTCGGAACCTTGTTTACGTATCACGGACATTAGTGAAATAATTTTGTTTCGTAAACCCTACAATAAGTAGAAATTCAATGTTCTCTTAACTGGTTGATTATTAAATTAAAGTGTTACATGTGTATTCAGGACACGTGTATGTTACAGTTCTATAATATTCCGGCATGCTAATGACATTACGGTAATAACGTACTTTGTGAGTAATGAAAAAGGTTAATAGGGCATTTTTTCATTTTTTCTCGTTTTTATCTCTAGTTATCTCTTCATTATATTTGTTACCCTCAGGCTCTTTAAATGACGTTTCACAAAGTGTGACGAGTATATCTTTTCTTGTTCTCCATATACGAGTATGACTGTACTACTATGTACAGTACTTTCAAATATATTTTTCGGACTTTCTTCCTTGTA
>NW_020870934.1:726365-731365 GCF_003789085.1 Penaeus vannamei
CCGATCTCTCTCTCTTTCTTTTTCTCTCGTCTCCGTCTGCGTCTCCCGATCTCTCTCTCTCTCTCTCTCTCTCTCTCTCTCTCTCTCTCTCTCTCTCTCTCTCTCTCTCTCTCTCTCTCCTCTCTCTCTCTCCTCTCTCTCTCTCTCTCCCCGTCCCCGTTATCGATCCACACACTTTATTTCACATTACCTAAGATAATTTCCAGTCGATAATCCACGCTGTATGGAAATTGCTACTTAGGAAGAAAGGGGAGAGAGGGAGGGAAGGGAGGGAGGAGAGGAGAGAGAGAGAGAGAGAGAGAGAGAGAGAGAGAGATGAGAGAGGAGAGAGAGAGAGAGAGAGAGAGAGAGAGAGAGAGAGAGAGAGAGAGAGAGAGAGAGAGAGAGAGAGAAGAGGGGAAAAGAGGGAGAGGGAGAGATGGAGAGAGAGGTGGAGAGAAAATGAGGGGAGAGATAAATAGATAGATGATAGATAGAGAGAGAGAGACAGAGACAGACAGACAGAGACAGAGACAGAGACAGACAGACAGACAGAGAAGGAAAAAAATAGTAATACCCTGAGACACGCTATTACGTAATTAAAGAGACTCCTTACTACCTGCGCCGCGCGTGATTACAGAGCCAATGAAGAGAGGAAGGGCTACTGAGGGTGTGTTTGTACGTCACCAGGGCGGGGGTGGGGAGGGGAGGCGAGGAGAGGGGGCGGAAGACGAATGGAGGGAAGAGGGGTTTAAGGGGAAGAAAAGAAGGAACGGGTGAGGAGAGGGAGGGGGTTAAATGGGAATAGGGAAAGGGGAGGGGGGGATGGAGGGAGGGAAGGAAGAAGGAAAGGGTGAGAGGATGAAATGGGGAAGGGGGAAGGGGAGGAAGAGGGAGGTGTAGGGGAAAGGACGATAGGAAAGAAGGGGAGAATGGCGGGAGAGAGGGGAGGGAAGATAAAATGGGAATAGGGGAAAGGGAAGAAGGGGTATGGGAGGGGAGGGAAGAAGGAAGGGGCAGGGGGAGGAGAGAACTGGGGATAAGGGGAATACAGGAAGAAGAAAAGATGAGGAAGGGTAGGGTGGATGGGAAGGAAAAGGGATAAATAGGGGAAAGGATAAGGTGAGGAGGAGTAGGGAAGGAGTGAAGGAAGGATAAAAGAAAATATGGGAATGGAAAGATGAGAGGGAGAAGGAGAAGAGAATAAGGCATTGAGAGAATGGGAAAGACGAGAGGAGGAGAGGAAGAGGGAGGATAGGGAGATGAAGTGAGAAGCAAGGAGGAAGCGAAGGGGAAGGAATCTAGGAACTATGACAGGTAAAGAGAATGAAAAAGGCATTGAGGACGATAAATATGGAAGGAGGGAGAAGGGACAATGGACGAACATACATTATTCCCCCATTCGGTAAACAAGAAGAGAAGCGAGAAGGGAAAACAAAGAAACAATAAAAGTTACAAAAATAGGAATTGGGAAGGACGACACGAATAGAACAACGTGGATAACAGGCGAGAGAAAAAGAACCAGGAAATCAAACAATACGAAGAAAAACAAAACAAAACAAAAGAATAAAGTTAAATGGAAATGGAACATCCACGATAAGAAAAAAAAAACAGTGACGCTTCGAGCCACACAAGACTCCTTATCAGGCGAAAGAAAAACATTTACCTCTTTCTTTATTCACATTCATATTCAGATACGTTGAAACACGAACGTTGAATACATGAAATTGCTAGAATGAGGCACAGAAAGGGAGTTACAAAAAAAAAAAAAAAAAAAAAAAAAAAAAAAAAAAAAAAAAACGATTCAAAGTAGATATAAATGATTAAGGAAATACCACTTTAGCTGAAAACGAGACATTAAAAGCTTTAGAGTGAAAAAAAATATGAAAAATAATACACATGGACTCATTAAGTTAATGACATGTGAAGGGAATGCCGGTTGTGTGAGTGTGTGCGTGTGTGTGTGTGTGTGTGTGTGGTGTGTGTGTGTGTGTGTGTGTGTGTGTGTGTGTGTGTGTGTGTGTGTGTGTGTGTGTGTGTTGTGTGTGTGTGTGTATGTGTGTGTGTGTGTACATATGTATATACACAAATTTCTCTATAAATCTATCTCTATATCTATCTATCTACCTATCTATCTGTCTGTCTGTCTATCTATCTAATGAAAGAGCAGGAGAAGTGAATTGAATCGCGCATAAACAAACGAAAGCGTGAATTCAAACAATGCGCAACAAGACAAAGAAAGAAAGGAAAAGAAAACGTGAATAAAAGAAACAATGTCAAATTAAGAAACGAAGAAAATGCGAAACAGACAACGAAACGCAACAATATAAGAAAACGGAAATGTAAACGCTGTGCATGATAAACGAAAGAAAATATGAATCAGAAAACGACGTGGAACAAAGAGAAATAAAGACGAAAGGAGGAACAGCAAAAAATAACAGAAATGTAAGAAGAGGAGGAAGAAAAAATGTATTAACAAGCGAGATCTTTTCTTTTTTTCTTTTTATGAGGAGGCAAATAGACAAGGAAATGAAAAAATAATAAAAACACGCCAGATAATAAAGCGCTATTGTATATCACAAGGAATCTATTTCTATGCTGTTCGATTTGTGGTTACGAGGGGATGCAAGAAAAGGGCGAAGAGAGAGGAGAAGAGGGATGCAAGGAAAGGAGGGAAGGAGAGGGGAGAAGGGGACGGGTAAGAGAGGGAGGGAGGGAGGAAGGAGGGAGGGGGAGAGAGAGAGAGAGAGAGAGAGAGAGAGAGAGAGAGAGAAGAGAGAGAAAGAGAGAGAGAGAGAGAGAGAGAGAGAGAGAGAGAGAGAGAGAGAGAGAGAGAGAGAGAAAGAAAGAGAGAAAGAGAAAGAGAAAGAGAAAGAGAAAAGGAAGAGAGAGAGAGAGAGAGAGAGAGAGAGAGAGAGAGAGAGAGAGAGAGAGAGAGAGAGAGAGAGAGAGAGAGAGAGAATATGAACAAATAAATAAATAAAAGAGATAGAGACATACAGAAACGCACAGACAGATACAGACAGAGAAAACAAACAGCAAAAAAACAGAGAGAGAGAGAGAGAGAAAGAAAGAACAGCGGGGGGACCCATCTGGAACAGCAGTGTCTATGGCAAAACTCTCGCTCTTCAATCTAACTTTGAAAATATTCCCCTCCCGAAGGCATTTCCAGACCAGCCGATCTCCAAAATTCGTTTGTTGCCGTCCCGGACTATACGGTTTTCCCCGGACATGTTCCAGACACGTTTTTCCTTGACTTTATTTGCTTGTAGACAAAAGATTTTCCAGCTGTTGCGTTTTCACTGGTTATGTGTTGTTTTCTGTTACGGGTTCGCTTGCGTGTGGGTGACGGGGAGGGGAGGAATGTGGGAGGGAGTGGAGTGAAAAGACAGACAGAGAGAATACAAAGAGAGAAGAAAAGAAAAGGAGAGAAAAAAGAGAGAAGAGGGAAGAGAAAAGTAGAGAAGAGGAGATAGAGGGGAGGGAGAGAGAGAGAGAGAGAGAGAGAGAGAGAGAGAGAGAGAGAGAGAGAGAGAGAGAGAGAGAGAGAGAGAGAGAGAGAGAGAGAGAGAGAGAGAGAGAGAAAGAGCAATAAAAAAGAAGATATAAGAAACATGATGATAGAGAAAGAAAACGAACGAACGCAAGAAAAAAGAAAACATTGAAAAGAAATTTTAAAAAAAAAAAAAAAAATGAACGTGGAGAAAAATGTAAAAAAAAAGAGAAACAGTCAAATTTCCGAATTGCCAAAACTGCCAAAATGACTTTTTTCATTGATTTTCTTTATTTCTGGTTTTCAATTTCTGTCTTTGCTTTATATCTCTATTTCCCACCTTACCATCCTCCCCTTTTTCTCAACCCCCCACTTTCCCTTCCCTTCCCCCCTCCCCCCTCCCCCTTGCCCCTTCTCCTCCCTCCCTCTTTTGCTCCCCTCCCCTACTTCCCCCTTCCTCCCTATCCCCTCCTCCTTTGCCCCCCCTTTCTTTCCCTCCTCCCTCTCCTTACCCCCACCCTGATTCAAATCTTCACCTTGTCTGCGGGTAAGCAACCATGGCCATCCATATATGCAAATAAACCCACACGATATAAGACAAAAGGGAATTATGCTGACCTGTGTATGCGAGGTCGATGGAGATAATGCTAGTCATGATTCATAAAGTTTCCTTGTCTGGAGGAAAAGGGGAAATGTGGAGGCGTTGAGGAGGAAGGAGAGGGGAGAGGGAGGAGAGGGGAAGGGGAGGGATAATAAGAAGGGGGGAGGTTTATGGCGTTATATCTAAAATGGCCAATTTGGAAAGGGGAGGGGCCAGAAGACGAGCTTTGTGACTTCACGTCCCAAACGACCAATCAGAGGGTGGAGGGGAGGGGGTTCTATGACGTCATATCTAAGTAGCCAATCTGGGAAGGCGAGTTTTATGACGTCATGTTCCAAACGACCAATCAGAAAGCGGAGGGGGAGAGGGCTCTATGACGTCATATCTAAAGTAGCCAATCTGGGAAGGTGATCTTAGTGACGTCATGTCCCATATACCCAATCAGGAAAGGAGTGAAAGCTGAAGGCGAAAATCATACCTCAAACGCCCAATCAGGAAAGGAGACGGAGGTGAAGGCGAGCTCTGTAACGTCATATCTTAACCACCCAATCAGGAAGCAGGGAACGATATAGAACTAACTTTCTGACGTCATATCCCAAACAGCCAATCAAGACAGAGAAAAAATAGGAAAATGAGACGAGCAAATCAAAATATTTTGAGTGATTCCTACGGCTTCGGTCTTCGAATACGATTTTTTTTTCTTACAATAAATATAAAACGTCTGGATATTTAGATTAAAATGCCACTCTTAAACCCGGATTTAATGTGATTCTGACATCCAAAAATTAAGTCTCATTCATGGAAAAAAAAAAGAAAAAAGGGAAAAAATCTAGATCTTAATGTATTTACAAGACAGCAGACATACCGACATAATTTACGAAAGCCTGCGTGGCAAAAGTACCAAGCATGCACACAGGCGCACATGCA
>NW_020870934.1:738865-743865 GCF_003789085.1 Penaeus vannamei
AGAGAGAGAGAGAGAGAGAGTGAGTGAGAATAATAATAATAATAATAATTTAGTTCATTTCCATTTGTTGCAATGGGTATTCTTTGCTCTGACAGGCTGTCTATCTATTTGCTTCTAAATTACACCCCCTGTTCGAGGAATGACCGGGATGACCATTCACTGGTAACGCGCGGGATTGAACGCGGGTCAACAAGATTGCGAGAAAGAGAAACAAGAGAGAGAGAGAAAGAGACAGAAATAAAGACTTACAAAAAGACACACATAAAAATAATTCTAACCACCTATCCTATGCCCCACCACCCCCTAACCTACCCCCTCCCTCTCCCACACCCACTCCGTCCCCGATAATCAGAACTCCCACAACCCCCCCCCCCCCGCTCCAGCCCGCAGGTGTTGCAACCCCCCCCCCCCGCCTGGGTTGCAAGTGGCAACAAGAGCCTTTCAAGACGTCACGCGCAGGAGGAGCCTCTGTGACATCCCCGGAAGTGACCTCCTCTGCCTCGGTCGTTTATTCTGTGATGGCATTGGATGCTGCATACCTCGCGCTGCAAGGCCCGGTTAGCAACATCTGCAATGGGCGTCGGTTATTTCTCCATTTCGATGTGTCAATTCGGCCGTGTTAAAGATTCTGGATTTTCGTGTCTGAATTTTTTTTTTTTTATTTTATTTTTTTTATTTTTTTTTTTACCTTTCTCTTTTTTTTTTACTTTTTTATTTATTGATTTATTGTAGTTTTTTTCTATTTCTTTTTATTATTTTTTTTGTGACGTGGGTGTGGTATGAGAGCGAATGTTTTTGTTTCGGTCAATACAGCGTGGAAGAAATTCAGATATTTTTCATTTTGTGTTAAAGTCACCTATGATGTCATTTGTACGCATTTTCTTCCGGTATTTAAAACTGGTATTCAATTTGGATTTGTTGTTGCTGTTGTTGTTTTTGTTGATGTTTTGTTGACGTTGTTGTTTTTGTTGACATTGTTGTTTTTGACGTTATTTTCGATGCTGATGTTATTTTTGTAAATTATGTTTTTGTTGACGTTGTTGTTGATTTTGCTTCTGCTGTTTTTCTTGGACACACGACACACGACCCCCCCCCCACCAATCCCCCCCCCTTCTAAATGATATCCCTCAGTGAACCCGCAAATAAATCATCCAAATTAGTAACTCATCTTAGAAAAAAAAAGTTGCCAAACCTTTGATCTTATATCATAGCGTTTTTCTTCTTCTTCTTCTTCCTCTTCTCAAAATTGAAAAAAAAAAACTCGACAGTAATTAATCATTGCACACGTTTTCAACACACACAATCGCCGCAGTCTTGGCAGGATGATGTCGTCTGATTTGCATATCCGTTTTGTGATTAATGATAAGTCTTCACAAAGGTTAGTCATTAAATTCGCATACAAAATTTACGGTGTATTGTCTCCGTGTTATGGGACTTCTATTCAGACCTTTTTTCTCTCTCTCTCTCTTTTTTTTTTTTTTTTTTTTTTTTTTTTTTGAAAATAAATTTCTTGCATCTTCATATACAGACACACAGACATGTGCATCTTATTTGGAATATTCTCTTGCTTCTCTCTCTCTCTCTCTCTCTCTCTCTCTCTCTCTCTCTCTCTCTCTCTCTCTCTCTCTCTCTCTCTCCTCTCTCTCTCTCTCTCTCTCTCTTCTTCTCTCTATTTGGTTCACATATACTTACTCCTTCTCGCCCAAGATAACTCATATGAAATCAAAGGAAAGAGAGAAGGAAAAAAGCGGAAGAAAGAAAGAAAGAAAGAGAGAGAGGGAGAGAGAGGAGAGAAGAGAGAGAGAGAGAGAGAGAGAGAGAGAGAGAGAGAGAGAGAGAGAGAGGAGAGAGAGAGAGAGAGAGAGAGAGAGAAGACAGAGAGAGAGAGAGAGAGAGAGAAAGATGAAAAGAAAAAATAAACAAAGAGAAAAAAAAAAACAGAAAAAAAATGAAAAAAGAAAAAGAAGGACACACGCACAGATAGAAACAGACACAGACAGACATAAACAGAGACACGAGAGGACCCAACGCCGAACCCAAACAAAGGTGTCTCACGGCGGCGAGAGAGCCTTAAATACTCACTCATTACGACGGATTAATCCCCCTCCCCCCCCCCCTTACCCCCTCCTCCCCCTTTCCGCCTTAATCGGTTGGATTACCGGCTCAGGAGACGTTGCGAAAGATGAACGCGACTTCCCCTTCTTTCTCTCTTTCTCTCTCTCTCTCTCTCTCTCTCTCTCTCTCTCTCTCTCTCTCTCTCTCTCTCTCTCTCTCTCTCTCTCTCTCTCTCTCTCTCTCTCTCTCGCTCTCTCTCTCTCTCTCTCTCTCGCTCTCTCTCGCTCTCTCTCGCTCTCGCTCTCGCTCTCGCTCTCGCTCTCGCTCTCGCTCTCGCTCTCGCTCTCGCTCTCGCTCTCTCTCTCGCTTCTCTTCCGTTTTCTCTTTCTCTTTCTTTCTCTCTTTTTTTTCTCTCTCTCCATTCTCCTTCTCTCCTTCCCTTTCTTTATTTTCTATTCATCCCTGTTTCTCTATATTCCCGTCCCCTCCATTCTCCTTCCTCCTTCCCTTTCTTTTATTCTATTCATCCCTGTTTCTCTTCTTCCCCCCTTCTCCCTCCTCTTCAACTCATTCACCTGTCGTCTCTTATTCCTGTCTCTCCCCTTCAAACTTCTCACTTCCCCAGCCCTCTCCTCCCTTAATTAGCTTTCCCCCTCCCTCACTACCCATCTTCCTTCTGCTTCCTTCTTCCGCTTTTCCTCTTCTCAATTTACTTCTCCCCACCTTTCTTCTTCTCCCCCCCCCCCCCGACGAACGTCCTCCTCCCTTCATCTCATACTTTCCCCAACTCCTTCCCCCTTCCCTCCTACACCCACCCTCCATACCCTTAGGTCTCTTACCCAACACCTTCTTTCCCCTTCCCCAACACCCTCCCTTCTCAATCCCCAACAACCTTCCTCCTTCACACCCCAACACACCTCCCTTCTCCATTCCCCATCACCTACAATTCTCCCAACCCCAACACCCTCCCTCCCCCCCCCCTACACTGTCCCTTCTCCACCCCCGACAACTTTCCCCATAACACCCTCCCTTCTCCATCCCCCTACACCCTCCATCTCCCCCCCCCCCAACACCCTTCCTCCTTCCCACCTTCCTCCTTCCCACCCTCCCTCCTTCCCCCCTCCACTACACTCTCCCTTTACCCCCCCCCCACCCCACCCCCTAAGAACGACCTCAATGCACTAGATCTGTCGTAACGACCTTCACTAAATCTACCCTTGACTTTCTGTCCGAGCGTGAGGAACGGAAGAAGGGAGGAAGAGGCGGAGGAGGAGGAAAAAGGGAGGAAGAGGCGGAGAACGGGTAAAGGAAGAAGAGGCGGAGGAGGAGGAAAGGGAAGGGGAGGAGGATGATGAAGAGGAGAAGGAGGAGGAAGAGGAGAGGAGAGGAAGCGAGAGGAGGAGGAGATGAAGAGTAGAAGCAGGAGGAGGACGAGGGGTAGAAAGGAAGAGAAGAAAAATTAGGTAGAGAAAGAAAAAGCGAAAAAGGAAAACACTAAGAAAAGAGGAAGACTTAAAAAAAAAAAAAAAAGTGGAGAAAGCGAATTAAAAAAGAGAAGAAGCAAAAACATCAGACAAGTTGACAAAAGGGAAGAGAGAAATGAGGTGATTTTAAGTAAGGGACAGAACGAGTTATGGGGTGATTCATACGTTCGTAAAAAAAAAAGGCGGGAAAAAGTCATGAGGGGAGTTTAAATATAAGAAAAGGTAAAATATTTTGGGTTTGATCTCTCTCTTGATACGTGTTTGTGTTTGTGTGTGTTTGTGTGTGTGTGTGTGTGTGTGTGTGTGTGTGTGTGTGTGTGTGTGTGTGTGTGTGTGTGTGTGTGTGTGTGTGTGTGTGTGTGGTGTGCGTGTACTGCGTATGCGTGTATATATGTGCGTGTGCCGTGTATGTGTGTGTGTGTGGTGTGTGTGTATATAATCATAATAATAATAATAGCAATAATAATAACAACAATAAATGCACAACTCAATAAATAACAATAAAAAATAATGTGACCTTCATTAAAAAGGAAAAAAAATACATAGCCAAAAAGATGCTTGGAAAACTCCATAACGGTAGCTTTAAAAACGGAAAACACAAGCTCGACGTAAGCTCCGAAAAAATAGTAATAAGGCTTTACGATGAGCCAAAAAGGGGCAAGCTGGTGAGCCGGAGAGATGAAGGGATGAGATGACTTAAAAGAAAAGAGGAAGAGGAAGAAGATGAAAAAGAAGTAGATGATGATGAAGCAGAAGAAGATGAAGAAGAAGAAGAAAAAGAAGAAAAAGAGAAAAGGAGAAAAAGAAGAAGAAGAAAAAGAAAGATGAAAAAGAAGAAGAAAGAAGAGAAAGAAAAAGAAGAAGAGGGAAGAAAATACGGAGAAAGGAATAAAAATAAAAGATGAAGAAGAAAATAATAAGGAAAGAAAAGAAAGAAAAAGGTAAGCCCAGGTGTTGGCAGGTGAATCGTGGGCTGAAAAACGAGGCAGGTGAGTAAATCAATCATAAGACAAAGACCGACTGGTGTTCATGAGGCAAGGGGTGAGTGAGGAAAAATGAGCACGTGACCCACAAGAGGGGGGAGGGGGGAGGGGGAAGAAAAAATGTCGTTCTCTCTCTCTCAAAAAAAGAAAAAAGAAAAGAAAAGAAACATATATATATATATATATATATATATATATATATATATATATATATATATATATATATATATACATACACATATTTATTACATTATAGGAAGAAAAGAAGGAAGGAAGGAAGAGAGAGAGAGAGAGTGCGTGTGTGTGTATGTGTGTGTGGGGGTGGGGGTTGCGTGTGCGTGTGCGTGTATGTGTGTGTTGTGTATGCTACTGACCCATTACCAGTATTAAAAAACAAATCTGAAATAATTACGAACCTCACTACCGTCACTTGCTTAGAATTTGATAATTAACACCACCACCACCACCACCTGACCAC
>NW_020870934.1:748865-751365 GCF_003789085.1 Penaeus vannamei
CTTCCTTTCGCTTCTCTATTTTGTTGTCTTATTTCTCTTCAACAATCACTCTCCTCTCATATTCTCTCCGCTCTGTCTCCCTTTTTTATTTTCCTTTCTCTCCCTCTCCCTCTCCGTCCCCCCCTTTCTCAACCCTCTTCTCTTTCACTCTCCATCTCCCTCTCCCTCTCCCCCCTTTTCCTTCTTTATCTCCCTCTTATGCCCCCTATCTCCCCTCTCCCTCTCTCCATCTCCCTCCTCTCCCTCTCCATCTCCATTTCCTCTCCCTCTCCCTCTCCCTCTCCTTCTCCCTCTCCCTTACCCTCCCTCCTTCTCCCTCTCTCTCCTCCCTCTCCCTCCCCCTCTCCTTCTCCCTTAATTAGGTCCCTGGCAGCTCATTTGCGGGAGGTTAAAAGGGATTCCTCGCCATGTTGCTTCGCTAAGACACCGAGGAAAACTTTTTATAAGGAAGCAAATGAGGAGAGTAAATTAAAGGTGAGAACGAAGGCATTTTTTTCTTCCTCCGTTGTTCGAAGAAGAAGAAGGAGAAGGAGAAGGAGGAGGAGGAAGGAGGAAAGGGGGAAGATGAGATGGAGGAAATTATGAAAAAAACGAAAGAAGGCCAGGAGGAGGAGGAAGAGAGAGGGGAGGAGGAAGAGAAGAAGAAAAGAAGGAAAAGAATAAGGGGGCGGAGGAGGAGGAGGAGAGAAAAGGTGGAAGATTAGGAGTAGTAGAAGGAAGAAGAAGAGGAGGAGGCGGAAAAGGAGGAAGAGGAGGAGAAGGAAGAAGAAAAAGAAAAAGAGGAGAAGAAAGAAGAAGAAAAACAAAGAGGAATAAAAAATAAAATGAGCATGAGAAAAAAAAAACAGAATAACAAAGCGAAGAAGAAGAAGAAAGAGAAGATAATCAGCATAAATTGCGAAGTTTACGACCAGACCTATAAGCCGAGGTACAACCAACATCACCTCAGCAAATTATCTATTAACAGTAGCCGAACTAACATCCCTCCCCCCTTCCCATCCTTCTTCACACCGCCTCCTCCTCCTCCCCACCCCTGTTCCTCCTCCTTACCTACACCTCCCCCTTGCCCATCCACTTCTTACCCACGCCCTCCCTCCTCCCCAAGCCTCCTTCTTATCCCCTTCTTATCCACTTCCTCCCCCTCCCGCCTTTCTTATCCACTTCCTCCCCTCCCCCTAATCCTCCTTCTTACCCCTTCCTATCCACGCCTCCCCTCTCCTTCCCCTTTTACCCCCTCCCTAAACCTCCTTCTTACCCCCTTCCTCCCCCTCCCCCCTCCCTCCCCCCCTTTTACCCCCTCCCCCAAACCTCCTTCTTACCCCCTTCCCCCTCCCCCCCCCCCCACTTCCTCCTCTCCTGTTTAACCAAGGCGCTCCTCAGAGGTGGCACTAAAGTCCATCGGATGGCCCCTAAAACTTCCTAAGATGGCACGCCTGGCACTGCCGAGTGGGGAGATTAAATGCCACGAGATTGAACCAGCGCGGAGTAATCAGAGAAGAGGCATCCCCTCCTCCACCCCTCCCCTCGGCCCTTGCTCTCCCACCTCTCTCCTATGCCTTCCCCCCCCCACCTCTCTCCTATGGCTGTTCCTTGCCCCCTCCCCACACCCACACCTCTCCCCTTGGCCCTTCCTTACCCCCCACCTCTCCCTATGGCTCTTCTTTACCCTCCACCTCTCCCTTGGCTCATCCTTGCCCTCCCTCCTCCCCTCCACCTCCAGACAGACCCCTCCACCTATCCCCCCTCTACCTCCAGAGAGACCCCCCCACCAGCCTCCCCTAGACAGGAAAGAACCCCCTCCACCAGGGTCCCTCTCCCCCTCCTTTCCAGACAGACTCGTACACCTGATTCCTCCTTTCCCTCCACATGACCCCTCCTCCCCTCCACCTCGACCAGCCTCCTCCCCTCGACCCTCCCCTCACCCCTTCTCCCCCTCAACGTGCCTTCCCTCCTCCAACCCCCATTAGACACCTGATTCCTCCCCCCCTCCCCTCTCCTCGCTCCTCCCCCACCCCAACCCCATCTAGGCATCTACCCCCCTCTACTCCGCCCCTCCCTCCCCACCTCCCCATCCCTAGGAAACCCCACCTAAGCAACCCCCCCCCTCTACCTACACCGACCCCCTATCTAGGCAGCCATCCCACCTCCCTATCCCAGAAAGACCCCATCTAAGCTGCCCCACCCCTACCTAGCCCCACCCCCTATCTATACAGGTTCCCCCTCCCCAGAAAGACCCCATCTTATCACCCCCCCCCTTAACTACCCCCCTCCCCTCGCCTCCCAGAAAGGCCCTATCATAGCCCCGGCTCGGAAAGGGGAGATGGGCGCGAGAGACGAGCAGAGGCCGGGGGCTGATGATGCTGGTGATGCTGCTTCTGCCTTTTCGGTTTCCTCTCTCTTTATTTCTTCTGTTTTATGTTCTGTTTCTACTTCTTTTCATGTTTCTTATTTTTTCTGCTTTTTCTTTTTCCTTCTTTTTTCAGCTTCTCCTTTCTCTGTT
>NW_020870934.1:753865-758865 GCF_003789085.1 Penaeus vannamei
GGGGCGGCGATTGGTATTGTATCTGTTTCTGAGATCTCTGGTTTACGTCGGTTTGGTTAAATCGCGCGGATCTCTGAGCGGATGTTTTTGTTGTTATTTTTCTTCTTCTCTCCTCGTTTGTTTGTTTTTCATCTGCTACTACTTCCTTGTTTCCTCTCCTTCTCCTATTTTTGTGGTTGTTGTTTTTCTTCCTTTTCCTTTTACTTTATCTTTTCTTTCGTCAAGTACTTTTTCCTAATTAATTTTCGTCTTTCTTTTTCTTTACCTTTTCTACTACTTCTACTCCTTATCTTTTTCCTCTTTTCTGCTTCTGCTTCTTCTTCTTCTTCTTCTTCTTCTTCTTCTTCTTCTTCTTCTTCTTCTTCTTCTTCTTCTTCTTCTCTTTCTTCTTCTTCTTCTCTTCTCCTTTCCTTTCCTTGCTCTCCTCTATTCTCCTCTCCCTCCCCCATTCTCCTTCCTCTTCCCCTCCACCTCCACCTCACCTCCACCCCACCCCACCCCCAACCCCAACCCCCACCTCCCCTTCCTCTTTGATACGGCAGGATATTTACATTATTTTCTTAATCCATGAATCCCCAACCCCTACTTTATTTCCTTCATTCTTCCTAAATGAACACAAATAATCTCCCTTTTTTTTCTTCTTCTCCGCCGGGGTTTCAATTGCCTCTTACTAGATACACAAACGCACTCTCTCTCCCTCAGAAGCGCTAATGCCATAGACACGAGTGTTCCTTGAGCCATTGTGCGTAGGAAGGGAGGGAGAAGAGGGGAGGGGTACAGGGAAGGGGGCAGGGAGGAGGGGGAAGAGGGGAGGGAAGAGGGGGAGAAGAGGGGAGGGGTAGGGGGAAGAGGGGAGAAGAGGGGAAGGGGGAAGAGGGGAAGGGAGGGGGAAGGGGGAAGAGGGGAGGGGAGGGGAGGGAAGAGGGGGAGGGAAGGAGGGGAAGAAGAGGAGGGAAGGAGGGGGAGAGCGGGAGGAAGGGAGGGAGAAGAGGGGAGGGGGTAGGGGGAGGGGGGAGGGGTAGGGGAANAGAGGAGCATGGGAGAGGAGAAGATGTGGGAGAGACGCAAAGATCTGGGAAGGGAGAGAGGCAAAAAGGGAGGAAGGGATGGTCAGAATAAATAGACCCATTCCCCCTTTCTCCTCCCCCCCCTATCGCCCCCTCCATCCTTCTCTCCCTTCTTTCCCCTTCCTTTTGCCTCCTCAACCCCCTTCCCTCCCCCTACCCCCTTTAAACCTTCCTTCCTTCTTCGCGTTCTTAAGGTCCCTCCGCCGGAAGTGCACAAGGGTGGTTTTTGCGCGCGCTATAAATTATAACGCGGTGACAATTTGATAAAGGAGTTCGGGGGAAAAAGAAGGTACGTCTCGATCCCCTTATTGTGGCTCGAACTTCGACTTCCTCTTCCTCCCTCCTCCCAGAGATCCCCCCCAACCACCACATTTCCTTCCCATATATCAAAAACCCAATCGCACACATCATTCCTAAACGAAATAAGAAAAAAAAACATCAATAGAAAAAATAACAATAGCTCGTCACAAAACACTTTTGTTTACACGGGAATCGAAGCGTCCCGACCACGCGTTCGAACGTAGCGTTTCCATGGCCGAAGACGGCGCTAAATCGAGACAAACAACTTACTGTTATTTCCTGCAATGCTGTTAGCTGTTCCTGTTGACTTTTTTTGGAACTGTCTGTGCGGTTGTTGTAATGTTGATGGTTCCTTGCAACTCCTGCAATCATGGTCGCTGTTTGTGTTGTGAACCTGCAGTGTGCTAGACTTTTTTGTTTTTGTTTTTGTTTTTCGTCTGTCTGTCTGTCTCTCGGGGTCTTGTCTCTGATTCGAGTGTCTGTCTGTTCGTTTGTATGTGTGTGTGTGTGTATGTGCGTGTGTTTGTTGTGTGTGTGTTCGCTTTACCTATTTCCTTATCTATTTATATTCTACTTATCTTTATATATATCAACAACACAGGCACGCACTCACTTACTCATTCACCCATTTACTTCACACGCACACGCACGCACGCACACACACACGCACACACATACGCACGCAACTACATGCACCCCGCACGCACGCACATGCACAACACCACACCACAACACACACACACACAACACACACACACACACACACACACACACACACACACACACACCACACATCAGTTAGTCAGACTGACAAAGGAGTGAGAGAGAGAGAAAGAGAGAAGAAGAGCAGGAGAGACAGAGAGAAAAAGACAAGAAGAGAGACAGAGACCATAAGAGAGGAGAAGATAGAGAGAGAGAGAGAGATGAGAGAGAGAAGAGAAAACGAAGAGAGAGCGAGAGAGGAAGAGAGAGAGAGAGAGAGAAGAGAGAGAGAAGCAGAGAGAGAGAGAGAGAGAGAGAGAGAGACCGAAGATGAAGAGAGGAGAGATAAAAAAAGAGAGAGAAAAATAGAAGAAAGAGAGAAGGAGTGAAGAAAGAAAAAGACAGGGACAGACAGACACAGGACAACAAAGAGGTGACAGAGGGGGGAGAGGAAGGAGAGAGGGTAAACGAAGCACATTATTCTGTGAGACTAATTTGGCGCCATTGTCAATCCGGCGTTTAGTTCCGCCATATTGGTCTTTGGAACTGCCCTCGCTCTCCCTCTCTCTCTCTGCTCTCTCTCTCTCTCTCTCTCTCTCCTCTCTCTCCTCTCTCTCCTCTCTCTCTCTTTTCTTTGCCTGTCTATCTCTCTCTGTCTCTCTCTCCGTATGTCTGTCTCTCTCTTTTTCTTTTTTGTCTGTCTTCTGCCTCTTCTCCTTTTCAGTCTCTCTCTCCTTCTCTTTCAATGTCTTCTTCTCTTCCTTTCAAATCTCTCTCTCTCTCTCTCTCTTCTCTCTCTCTCTCTCTCTCTCTCTCTCTCTCTCGCTCTCTCTCTCTTCTCTCTCTCTCTCTCATCTCTCTCTTCTCTCTCTCTCTCTCTCCTCTCTCTCTCTTTTGTCTCTCTCCCTCTCCCTCTCCCTCTCCCTCCCTCTCCCTCTCCCTCCCCTCTCCCTCTCCCTCCCTCTCTCTCTCTCTCTCTCTCTCTCTCTCTCTCTCTCTCTCTCTCTCTCTCTCTCTCTCTCTCTCTCTCTCTCTCTCTCTCTCCTTCTCTTTCAAACCTTCTCTCTTCTTCTTCTCTTCTTCTCTTTTCCATCTAGTTTACACAATGCGTGTGATCTTCCCTTACGTTATATCATATATTCCATCAATTGTCACTGAGATCATCAAAATGTCAAATGCAATTACAAACTATATCACTTTCTTCGGATAGAGATAAAAGACGATAAAGAATTTAAAGAAAATGGAGGAAAAAAACAAAGACAAAGGAGAGGAGAGAGAGAAGAGAGAGAGAGAGAGAGAGAGAGAGAGAGAGAGAGAGAGAGAGAGAGAGAGAGGAGAGAGAGAGAGAGAGAGAGAGAGAGAGAGAGGAGAGAGAGGAGAGTGAGAGAGAAAAACAAGAGAGAGAGAGAGAGATAAGAGGTCAGTATTAAAGAAAAAGCGAAAAAAATCATATCAAAAATAAATATAAAAAACAATTGATATATTTTTTCTCCACATAAAATAGAACTTTAATCCTCATTTATATTTCTTTCCTCTAAATAGGCTTATTATCCTTATAGGCCTATCCCTCATCTTCGTTCTCTCGCTAAATAGGCTATTAAGTTAATTGCCCAATTAATTAAACCGGTTCGGTGTTTCTTTCATATACAGCCAATTCCGCGACAAGGATAGTTTAATCGTCACTAATTACGTTGTTTTCTTGTTTGATTGTTTGTTTTTCTCGTTTGATTTTAATTCCACTCTTGATTGGGTTTCCGGAAGGCTTAGTTTGTTTTTTTCTATTTGTTTGTTTTTCTTTTTTTGTTGGGGGGTGTAATGCATTTATTCTTAAGGATTTATTCATCTCTCGTTGTTCTTTCCACACACATGTATGTATGTGTGTATGTATATGGGTGTGTATGTCAGTGGGTATGGATATTTACATATGGATGTATATGTATGTGTGTGTGTTTTTAATCTGTATATCTATCCATCTATGTTAATATACATACATGCACACACACACTCATACATATATGTATCTGTATATATATATATATAATATATATATATATATATATAATATTATATATATATATATGTATATATATGAGTGTGTGTGAGTAATTATGTATGAGTTACATGTCTGCATGCATGTATGTATGTACGTTCTTATGTGTATACAAGTCCATCCTCTGACAATGTACACACACATATGCACACGGCGGAGGCGCAGATGCCTGCCTGAGACATCACTTGCAGACGCTGAGAGTGTGTTGACAGTTTAGAATAATATTGTGAGTCCTCGTTGAGTCGCGGTGAATGCATAATTCAAGATTTCTCCCTGGGGGGTTAATGGGCAATTTCCCGAAGTCTGTGCCATAAAGTGCCCATGTGGGGGTAGAGGAGGGGGTTGGCGGGGGCCTAGGGGGTCCTGCACAAAGGGCTTCAAAAGACCTTTTCGAGCTGGGTGTTGCACAGTTCGTGTCATTCAAGATGGCCGTCTGCAAACAGGCTGCTGCAGGTTCATGCAAGTGCATTGTGGGGCCCCCTCGCGTGTGCCGCCCCTGGGGCGTGACAGGTGGGCCAGGGGGCGAGGGGGGCTGGCGACGGCGACAGGTGCCAGGGCGCATCACACCACATGTGCGTCCTCAGTCCTTGTGACGGGCCCTTGGCCTCCTCGCTGACACCTGACGACGGAAACATTGTTCCTGGATGGCAGACGTGTCAGCCGTGTCACCCGTCAGAGTGTGTGGTCCCCGGGAGGGTCAGGCCCCCCTGCAAGGGTCCTCAGAGGCAGCAGAAGGTCCTGGAGGGGTGACACACCCGCCTCACCTCCTCCTCCTCGTCCAGGCCTTGTCAGCCCTCTTTGATTCACAGCTAATTGGTCTCTGGGGTCACGTCCTGCTCGTCACTAGAACAATGGGGCCTCCCGTGTCCCCCCCTGCCTCA
>NW_020870934.1:761365-763865 GCF_003789085.1 Penaeus vannamei
AAAAAAAGAAAAAAAATCCGGGATGGTAACTGAAAAATAGGGAATGAAAATGATACGATAATTGTGCGAAAAAGGAAGAGAGGGAATATTGCTTTATAGAGCTACTTGTATCCCTCTTTCTCTCTCTCTTCTATGGACTTGTCTATTTATATATCTGCTTATCTGCCAATAGAGGTCTGTATATCTAATCTGTATATTGTACACGTTTCTAATTTTATTGTTCATCTTTTTTTTTTTTTTCCGGAATTTAAATTAAGGGTTTTTTTGTTATATTTTAAAAAAGGGGGCTTTATAACTTTTAATATTTATTTTTACTTATTTAAAATTAAAATTTATTTAATTTTTTTATTATACTTTTATATTTATTATTTATTAAATTATATAGTAATATCAGTTATGACTTACACAGCACACCACACACACAACACAACACAACCACACACACACACCAACACACGACACGTTTATATATATATAATATATCATATTATATAATAAATATAGTATATGATATATTATATATTACTATGCTATATATATATATATATATATATATGATACTATATATTAATAATATATTAGATATGGTAATTATATATATTACTATATAATATATTATATTAATGCAACAACACCATATCATGCATATATATATGCAAAAACTCACACTATCATACTAAAATCAGGCTAATATAAGACAACAGTACATGACTATCAACCTATATACTATATATCACCTATATATGTATATATATGATTAATAACATAATAAACAACAAACACACTACATATATATGCAGGCACATTACCTAATAAACACACACATCTCAAACTATATGCTACACAACACACACACATCACACACACACAACACACACACACACACACACACACAACACACACACACACCTACTATAACTAATAATACTAAAACCACACAGTATATAGGATATCACTTACCGGACAGTAATATATACTTGATATTGCTCCCTTGCTAACAAAAAACAACAATAAAACCCATACAACGGAGTCATACTTAACATATCACACTATATATACACGCACCAGCTATAATATATCTGAATACCTGACATATCAGCCCTATGGTATAATACACGACTCAACACACGCAACACGCATCCGCACTCGATGTAGCAATAACTATATATCTGCAGCGCTCCGGACTGATACTACATATCTTACCAGGTATTATATACATGCGCTATGTAGTAAAACGACGGCTACTATACTAAGTACAGGCTACTGCGCCACGAATAGTATTAACCGAGCCATGACGCTACTAGTGACACACTCTTCACTATATCGCACGTAGCGTCACTCTGAGCGGAATGTGCTAGCTCATATCAGATCTAATCTAGGGAGCACGTCGTATTCCGATTATATCGGGATCCTATCTATCGTTATCTAACTCCCTAGTCAGTGCTTACTACCGACCATACTACTCAAGTCATATTATAATACCAAGTTTATATATACCCGTAACTTCACCACATACAATACACCCTTACATAACATCTCCAATTATGTCTAATAGGACCGCGGTGACTGCCGTTTATAAGCTACACGGACAGCTATCGTAGAATCCTAATACCTTAATCTTCGTAATCGCAAGCCCTACATCGGACCCGTATCATTCTCCATAGTTATGTGTGGTGTAGTGTGTCAATATCGATGTAAGTTCGTGCTCGAATGCTGTGTGAGTGTAGCTCGATGTACTGAACGACATATCGCCAGCACCCACGACTCACGATAATTTCACTATTCATACTTCGTTGTGCTGTTGCTGTATTCATGTATGTGCATATATAAAAACAATTGGCTAGAAAAAATCCGCCACACTGATTTCTATATAATCCATCATCTGACTCATAATCGCCGACTAACCGATTGCTACTATAATATATATAACACATTTTATTAGAACAATATAACTCCCTTTGCCCTATATATAACCACTAACCATATACCATGTCAATAATATATACAAGCGTATAATCATGCCCGGCGACAAAAGCCGTATACGGTTATAATTCACTCATAATCTACTACCCTACGACCTAAAGTACGAAGATACCTAGGCGGTCGCCAACAACGGCACACTCCAAGTCTCAAAGATATAATAGTACAACTACAGCCATAAATATACTAAACATATATGTATTAGGTATATAGGCAAAGGGGAGCAGTAATAATAGCTTAACGCTCCTGATCATTACGCTAATACCACCCCCCTACTTTATTACTCCTACCCCTATTCCATCTTACGTTCTATACTTCTTCTACTCGCTCACTCTCGATACTTCTCATACTCCGTAGCATACTCCCGCTACGTCATATATATCTACCATGCTCCCTTTCATACTCCTCCTATCTCACCTATACCTACTACCTATCATCCCTATGTCTCCTCCCTACTATATAAACCCGCCTAACATGAAGACATATCAATATAAACGCTCATAAATCTAACTCATCAACT
>NW_020870934.1:768865-771365 GCF_003789085.1 Penaeus vannamei
AGTAATGACAATGATGATATAATATAGTACTAATATAGTAATGAAATACATAAAGAAAATCGCGCGGTAAAGAGGAAGAAAGAAAGAAGAGAAAATCGGAAGACGCGAGAAGGAGGAGGATGTAGAGAATAAGAAAGGGAGGAGGAAGAAGAAGAAGAGGAAGAGATGAGAGGAAACGAGAAGGAGAGGAGAAGAAGAGGGAATAGGGAAAACGAGGAAAGAGAAGGAAGGGGAGGAAGAAAAGAGGAGGAGGAAAGAGAGGAAGAGGAAGAAGAAAAGGGGGAGGAAGAAGAGGAAAAGGAGGAGGAGGATGAAGAAGAAACGAGAGGAGAAGAAGAGAAGAAGACGAGGAAAGGAATAGGAAGAGGAAACGAAGGAAAAAGAGAGGAGGGGGAGAAGAGGAAGAGGAAAGGAAGGAGGAGAAGAAGAAGGAGAGAAGGAAGGAGAAAAAGACAAGAGAAGGAGAGTAGGAGGGAGGAGGAAGAGAAGGAGAAGAAGAAGGAGGAGAAGGACAATATAGGAGGAGGAGGAGGAGAAGAAGAGAGGAAGGAGGAAGAAGAAGGAGAAGGAGGAGGAAGAAGAGGAAGGACGGACCGGAATCCCTAAGGACATGCAGGGGGGGGACCGGGAAATCGAGCAAAGAGAAAAAGGAGAATTGAGGAGAGAATGATAAGGAGGATAAATAACATTGATAACAACTAAAACAATAATGATGACAATTAGAAGCAGAAGACAAGAAATTTATTTAATAAATATGTATGTATATGTGTGTGTGTGTGTGTGTGTGTGTGTGTGTGTGTGTGTGGTGTGTATATATATAATTATTATTATATATATATATAATATATATATATATATATATATATATAGTTCAGCGAGAAACATAGAGAGAGAGAGAGAGAGAGAGAGAGAGAGAGAGAGAGAGAGAGAGAGAGAGAGAGAGAGAGAGAGAGAGAGAGAGAGAGAGAGAGAGAGAGAGAGAGAGAGAGATCGACTCCCCCTCCCCTCCCCCTCTCCCCCGCGTTTCCGGTTAAAACGCCTTCAAATTTCCTTTCGTGTTTCTTTTTTACCTCTTTGCTTAACCTCTTAACTTCTACTTCCTCTTTCCTCTTCTTCTTCTCTCTCTCTCTCTCTCTCTCTCCTCTCTCTCTCTCTCTCTCTCTCTCTCTCTCTCTCTCTCTCTCTCTCTCTCTCTCTCTCTCTCTCTCTCTCTCTCTCTCTCTCTCTCTCTCTCATCTCTCTCTTCTCTCTCTCTCTCTCTCTCTCTCTCTCTCTCTCTCTCTCTCTCTCTTCTCTCTCTCTCTCTCTCTCTCTCTTCTCTCTCTTCTCTCTCTCTCTCTCTCTCTCTCTCTCCTCTCTCTCTCTCTCTCTCTCTCTCTCTCTCTCTCTCTCTCTCTCTCTCTCTCTCTCTCTCTCTCTCTCTCTCTCTCTCTCTCTCTCTCTCTCTCTCTCTCTCTCTCTCTCTCTCTCTCTCTCTCTCTCGCTCTCTCTCTCTCTCTCTCTCTCTCTCTTCTGATAATGTTATTAATGATGATAGCAATTGTTGACCAGTAATAATATAATGATAGTGAAAATGATAATAGAAATAAAAGGGACAATAATAAATAACAATGATGATAATAGTAATGAAGATGAATAATGATGATAATATGAGAGTAATAATAACAATTATAATGATGATAATAATAACACAATACATCATGATGATAATGATCAATAAATATAAAATAATGATGAATAATAATAAATGATAATAATGATACATGATAATTGACAAATAATGATTATAATAATATATGATAATAATGATAATAAATATAATGTATATTAACCAGAAATAAAATCAAAAACGTAATCGATGAATTATAGCAACTGAACAATAATGAAAAATAGAGATGAATAGATAAATAGACACATAGGCAGATGAACAAACAGATAGATTAGGAGATAAGTAGAGACGAGAAATAAAAATGTATTAAATTATATGAATAGAAAAATTAAAATAAATGTGATAAATGAATATAAAGATGAATGACACAAATAGATGAAAAGAAGAAAAAAAGTAGACAAAATAGGAAAAAAACAGTAAAAAAAAAAAAGGAAAAAGCAGAATCGACACGAAAAATCCACCTAATCCCCAAAGACCTCGCTCCCAGTCCACTTCCCCTCGTCTCATTCATCCGATTTTCCCCGGATATCCGACCCTGTGGAAGGTTCTCGAATCCGCCGCTTCGGAAAAGGGGACATTTGCATCCATTCCGCCGCCGTTAACGACCTCATTTGCATACGGGGGGGGCGGGGGGAGGGGGGGGCAAATACGTACACGCTTACATGGACGTACACGGGTGGATGTGTAGACCCGAGCGTGTACACGAGGCTACGATTGTACTTGAGTGGGTATATTTACGTACATATGTATGTATGGTTACATGAGCGGATTTGTGTGAGCATGTGCACATATGCGCTAACATAACTGTACGTGGATTACCACACATACTCA
>NW_020870935.1:0-11993 GCF_003789085.1 Penaeus vannamei
AGGGAGGAGGAAGTAATGACAAGAAGAAGAAGGGAGAGAAGAAAGGTGAAGGAAAGGAAAGAGGGCAGAAAGAATAGGGGAAAAGGAAGAAGGGGAAGATAAGTAAGGAAAGAAGATAGGGAAGAAGAAGAAGTGAGGGAGGGGGGAGGGGGGCGGAGGAAGGAAGAGTAGCGAATTATAAACATGAATTATGAATGGCAGATATATAGACAAAATAAGCCGTTTGTTATTTTTATGCGTTGTGGGAGGAGGGGGGGGGGTATATATAGAGCTTATGATTGGTACTCATAATGCGAAATATACGTGGATACACACGACATGTAGCAGACACCTTAAACTCTCACATCCTTCCTTTCCCTCTTGTTCCTGCTTAACTCTTCTATTTTCCCTCCTTCCTTCCTTCTTTCCCAATTCTACTTCTCTCCTTCCTTCCTCCTCCTCTTCCTGACTTTCCCTTCTTTCCTTCCTTCTTCCTCCCCTTCCTTCCGTACAATTCCTCCTTCCTTCCTTTCTCCTCTTCCTCCCTCTCTTCCTACTTCCCTCCTTCATTCCCGGCACTCTCTTCAATTCACACGCACACCTGTACACACACACACACAGTCACACACACACACACAATACACACACACACACACACACACGACACACACACACACACAACGCACGCCACCGCACCGCACGCCCACACACACACACAACACACACACACACCACACACACACACACACACAACACACACACACACACACACACACACCACACACACCACACACACACACACGCACACACACACACACACACACACACACACACACACACACACACACACACTTACACACACACACAGCGCGATAGAGAAATAATAAGAATTCCACAACAAAACTGCTTTTGATATCTGCAGCAGTACTCGAGCCTTACAAACCTCCTCTCCCCTCCCTCCCCCTCCCTCTTCTTCGATCCCTTCAATCACCTCCCCCCCTCTCTTCTAACCCCCCTCCCCCTTATCCCCCACCTCCCATCCCCCCTCCTCCATATCCCTCTAACCACTCCCTTCCTACTTTTTTCTCCCCTCCCCTCCTCCTTCCCTCTTCACCTGCCCTCCCCTCCCTCCCCTCCCTCTCCCTTCCCTTTCCCCTTCCCTCCTTCCCCTCCTCCCTCTCCCCCACCCTCCTCTCTCCTCTCCCTTCCCTCCCTCCCTCCACCTCTCCCCTTCTCCCTCCCCCCTCCCCCTCTCCCCTCCCCTCATCTCCTCCCTCTCCCTCTCCCTCTCCCTCCCCCTCCCCCCACCTCGACCCCGTCTTCAAAGGAAGAAACTTGACGGGGAATCCAAGGAAAAGTTCTCCCTCGCGGTGTGAACTGCCGCAGAAGGTAAGAAAGAGGAGAGAGGGAGAGGGAGAGGGAGGGAGAGGGAGGGGAGAAAGGGAGGGGAGTGAGAGGAGAGGGAGAGGGAGAGGGAGAGGAGAGGGAGAGGGAGAGGGAGAGGGAGAGGGAGAGGGAAGGGAGAGGGAGACGGAGAGAGAGAGGAGAGGGAGAGGGAGAGGGGAAAGGAGAGGAGAGGGGAGCAGAGGGAGAGGGAGAGAGAAACGGAGAGGGAGGAGAGGGAGACGGAGAGGGAGAGGGAGGAAGGGAGAGGGGAAGGGAGATGGAGGGAGGGAGGAGGGGTAGGGGGAGGGAAAGGATTAGGGTGCAAGGGAGAGGAGGAGTGAAGTGAAAGAAAGTCTATTTATGGGGACGAAGGACGGAGAGGGAAGGGAGGGGAGGTAAGGAGGGGGACATAGGGAGGGAGGTAAGGAGGTGACATAGGGAGGGAGGAGGCGAAGAGGAGAATAGGATCCAGGGGAGAAGAGAAGGGGAGGAGGAGGAGGAGGGCAAGGGAAGGAGGTGGGGTTGGTGGAGGAAGGGAGGGGAGGGGGGGGGGGGAAGATGACCAGACGTGGAGAGGAATCTGAGGGGGACACTTTTGTATCTGCGTTGACGTCTCTCCCATTCCCTCTTTCCTCTTCCCTTCTCTCTTCTCATTTTCTCTTTCTACCTCTTTTCCCACATTATCAGTTTTACACCCCTTTCTCCCCCAACACTTCTACTCCCTCTCCCATTTCCCCAACTCTTCTACTCTCACTCCCCTCTCCCCAACACTCCTACCCCTCTCCCCTACTCCCCCAACACTCCTACTATACACTCCCCAACATTCCTACCTCCCTCTCCTTCTCCCCAACACTTCTACCGCTCTCTCTTCTCCACCAACCCTTATTCCCACTTTTGCCACCCCTCTCGTCTCTTCTTCTTCTTCTCCCCTTCTCCCTTCTCCTTTTTCCCTTCCTACCTTCCCTCCTTCCCCTTTCCTTAATCCCTTTTTCATCCTCTCTCCTTCCCCTGCCCCCCCCTCCCCTCCCTCACGCCTTTCCCTGCCTCTGTCCTTCCATTCTCTCTCTCTCTCTCTCTCTCCCCCACCCCCACTCTCTCTCCCCCTCCCAACCCTTTCTCTCTCTCTTCTCTCTCCCTTCCTCCCCTCCCCCCTCCTCTCTTTCTCTCTCTCCCTCCCTCCCCTCCCTCCCTCCCCACTCTTCCTCCCTCCCCCTTCCCCCCTCCTCCCCCTCCCCCCCCTCCCTCCTCCCCACCCCTCCCTACCTCCCCCTCCCCCCTTACCCCACTCCCCCCACTCCCTCCCCCCCCCTCCCTCCCACCCTCCATTCCTTCCCTCTTTTCCCACAAACACACTTTTCTTCTTCTCAAAAGCGAACACAGGCGCGAGAAAACGATTTTTGCCGTGGAGATTTCTCACGGAGTCTTAAGACTGGCGAAGGAGAGAGTAAGATACAGTGTCCTGTGTAAGTGAATGTGTGTGTGTGTGTGTGTGTGTGTGTGTGCGTGTGTGTGTGTGTTTGTGTGTGTTGTGTGTGTGTTTGTGTTTGTGTGTGTGTGTGTGTGTGGTGTGTGTGTTGTTGTTGTGTTTTGTTTGTTGTGTGTGTGTTTGTGTTTGTGTGTGCTGGTGTGTGTGTGTGTGTTTGGTGTGTTGTTTGTTTTTGTGTGTGTGGTATGTGTGTGTGTGTGTGTGTGTGTGTGTGTGTTTGTTTGTGTTGTGTTGTTTGTGTGTGTGTGTGTTTGTTTGTGTGTGTGTGTGGTGTGTGTGTGTGTTGTGTTTGTTTGTGTGTGGCGTGTGGTGTGTGTTTGTTTGGTTTTTGTTTGTGTTGTGTGTGTGTGTGTGTTGGTTTGTTTGTTTGTTTGTTTGTGTGTTGTGTGTGTGTGTGTGTGTGTGTGTGTACGTACGTGTCCGTATACATACATAGAAACAGACAAACATAATGAAGGGGATAATCTGAATAATAAAGAGAAAAGAGAAGCCAATACTGAAGGAAAAAGTTTTCAGAAGAGAAATCTGTCGGACCTTCCTAATGGACACTTTTTATGGATCTTTTTTTCCTTTGTCTGTCTGTCTGTCTGTCTGTCTGTCTGTCTGTCTGTCTGTCCTGTCGTCTGTCTGTGTTTTCTGTCTGTTTCTGTCTGTTTGTCTGTCTGTCTGTCTCTCTTTTTCTCTCTTTCTCTCTCTCTCTCTCTCTCCTTTATTTTCTCTCTCCTTTTTTCTCTCTTATCATCTCCCTCCATCCCCCCCCTCTTCCTCCTTCCATTTCACGCTTCCCCCTCTTTCCTTTTTTATCCCTTTCTTATTTCTCTCTTTCACTTTTTCCTCCCGCTCCTCTTTCCTACCCTGTCAAAGTCAGTCTGTACCCTGGACTTTTTTTTCTTTTTTTCTCTATCTCTTTTTCTTTCCTCATTTTTTTCTTCTTGTTCGTCTTTCTTTCGTTCTCTCTCTTTTCACTGTTCTTCCTTCCTTCGTCTTTCCTTTCTTTCTCGTCTCTCTCGCTCTATCTCTATTTTCGTGTCTTTCTCCTTTTTTTTTTTCTTGCTTCACTCCACCCTTTTCTCTTCAATCTCGTCTCCTCTCTTTCTCTCTTTCTTACTTCACTCCTCTGTCACCTCCTCTTCTCTCTCTTCTTGCTTCAATCTTTTCTCCTATCTCGTCTCTCATCTTCTCTTTTATCTCTCCTCGTTTATTCACTCCTCTCTCTCCCTTCTTTCTTCACAGTTCTTCACGTCTCTCTCCTCTCCTCTTTTCTTTCTTCACTCCTCACTCTTCATTCTCTCATCTCTCCTCTCCTAATTTATCTCTCGTCTTTTCTGTCTTCACTTCTCTCTCTTCATTCTCTCGTCTCTCTCCTCTCCTCCCTTCTCTCTTCACAGTTCTCTCGTCTCTCTCCTCTCCTCCCTTCTCTCTCCTCATTTCTTTCTTCACTCCTCTCTCTTCATTCTCTCGTCTCTCTCCTCTCCTCCCTTCTTTCTTCACACTTCTCTCGTCTCTCTCCTCTCCTCCCTTCTTCTCACCTTCTCTCGTCTCTCTCCTCTCCTCTTCCTTCTTCTCTCGTCTCTCTCCTCTCCTCCCTTCTTTCTTCCATCTCTCTCTCTCTCCTCTCCTCCTCTCTCTCCTCTTCCCAGAGAGGGCGAAATCTATTCAAAGGAATCTCCATTTTATTACTTTTTTATGATCTGTATTTTTTTTTTTGGGGGGGGGCAGGGGGGGGGGGTTAGTCTATCAAAAGTCGTACTTTTTCGGAACTTTTGAGCTGCAATATATTTATCTATTTATCTATCTATCTGTCCGTCGATCTGTCTATCTATCTATCTCTCTTTCAGTCGATCCATCTATCTATCTATCTATCGATTTATCTATGTATTTATCTGTCTATCTGTCTATCTATCTCTCTGTCTATCTATCTATCTATCTATCTCTCTGTCTATCTATCTATCCATTATTCACAAACATTTTTTTTTTAAGAAAAGGGGGGGGGGGGTTCTTATCACTTCCGTTTATGTAAATGTTTTCGTTTCTGCTCGTGCGAATATTCATTTACTTACGTTGTGTACTGTTTATGCATGTATGTAGATGTGCATGTGTAAATGTTGTTGGTGAAGTCAATTGAAAAATTTGTTGTGCGTTTTTTTTTTTTTTTTTTTTTTTTTTTTTTACTTCGGTGAGTTGTTGTGTATGATATTTTTGGGGAGTGAGGTACGTGTGTGAGTGTGTGGGGGAGGTGTTTGTGTGTTGTATGTGTGTGTGTGTGGGTGGTTGTGTGTGTTGTGTGTGTGTGTGTGTGTGTGTGTATTTGTTTTTGTTGTGTGTGTTTTTGTGTTCCTGTTTCACAATGTCAATAGCTCACCTTCTTAAAAATATATAATAATAATAAAAAAAGAAAATGAAAATAACAATGTAAAACAATAATAAGAAATAAATAATAATAAAAAAAAATGAAAATAAGAAAATAAAAACAAAATGGATAAATAAATGAATAATAATAATAAAAAAGATGAGGAAGAGGCTTTATATAAATAAAAGAAGTTTCAGAAAAGAGAGATAAATGAATAAACAATAAGAAAATAGAAGACAAGGAAGAGGGGTTTCATATAAAAAAGCCAAAAAATAGATAAAAAGTTTAAAAAAGAGAGATAAATGAATAAACAACAAGAAAAAAATGGAAGACAAGGAACAGAATTTTATATATAAAAAAGCCAAAAAATTAACAATAAGAAAAAAAGAAGGCGAGGAACAGAATTTATATATAAAAAAAGCCAAAAAATTAGATAAAAAGACTTTCAGAAAAAGAGAGAGAGAGAGAGAGAGCTTCTTCCTTCAAAGATAACAAACCCGCCTTTGAATGGGAGATAAAAGCGTCTTTGGAATCTCAGATATCCAGACTGGGGAAAGGGGGGGGGGTCGTGGGGGCGAGGGGGGCAGGGTAGGGTGGGGGTGGGGGGATAGGGAGAGAGAAGGGGGGGGTGGGGTGGGGTGGGGGGGTGAAAGTGGTTAGGGGGGATGGGGAGAGAGAAGGGGGGGGAGGGAGGGGATGAAGGGGGTTGGGGGTAGGGAGGAGGGGTGAGGGTGTGAGGGTAGGGAGGGTGAAGGTGTTGGTTGGGGGGGGGGAAGAAGGTGGGGGAGGGAGGGGGTTTGGGAGGTGAAGGTGGTTATTGTCCTTCTCCCTCCTCTGACTTTCTTTAATCCTTTTTGTGCCTGCTCATTTTCTTAATTCACGTGATTATATATATATATATATATATATATATATATATATATATATATATATATATATATGTGTGTGTGTGTGTGTGTGTGTGTGTGTGTGTGTGTGTGTGTGTGTGTGTTGTGTGTGTGTTGCATTTGCAATAACAACACCAACAACAACAATGACACACAACAGCAAAATAAAGAACAACAATGACATCAATCGCAACAACAATGTTATTGCAATAACAACAATAACATCAATTACAATAACAACAACAATAAATCAACAATAACAACAATAACATCAATTGCAATAACAACAATAACATCAATTGCAATAACAACAACAATAACATCAATTGCAATAACAACAACAATAACAACATCGACTGCAACAACAACAATGACAACAACAAAAACAACAACAACAACAGCAAAATGCCCCTACGTACCCAGAAGAACAGAAACGGTCTATTTAATTGAGGAAGGAAGGAATAACACCTTGCTTGAGATAATTAAGCGATCAATGAACAATCATTAAACCCGCCACGACTTCATAATAATTAAACCACGACCATTTCACCCTAATTAGTGCAAGGTCCGCCCTAATCACCTCACAGTTCTTTCTATAGCGATTACCTGTAGGTCTTTTAACCGTAATTAACCATAACGATCATTTGACCATAATTAGATAACGATCGTTTCACTAAAATTAGCCAATAATCATTAAGCCATAATTGAGGCACGACCATTTAACCATAATTAGTTAATGGTAATTTAACCATAATTGACTATAACGATTATTTAACCATAATTAGTTAATACTTATTGAACCATAATTAGTTAATGATCATTTAATCATTGGTTAATGATTATTTAACCATAATTAGTTAATTATGATTTAACTATTATCAAATGACCATTTAACCATAATTAGCTAACGATCATTTGACCACAATTAAGTCAAACCACAATCAAAAGCTTTATCACTTTATGATAATTATTACAAGGACGCTAATTAACACTAATACTCGGTTTTAGTCTCAAGTCTTTCTTCGCACTTAACAAAGCACTAACTAAACAAGGCTATTTGCGGTAGGGTACACACAGGCACTCACAACCGCAAAAACATGTACGTATGTATTCAAAATGTATTCCTTCTATCTTTTTCTTATTCTCATATTTTTTTTCTTACATACTTTTACATCTCTCATTTTCATTTTTTTTTTCATTTTTATGAATCTACTTTACAACTTATGATTCAAACCTTAGAAATGTAAGTTATCGCTTGTAATTTGTATAACTTATGGCTTATAAGTTGTAAGTTATATAAATCAGAACTTATGTAATTAAAGTTCACTCTCACACTTACAAAGAAAGAGAGAAAGAGAGAGAGAGAGAGAGAGAGAGAGAGAGAGAGAGAGAGAGAGAGAGAGAGAGAGAGAGAGAGAGAGAGAGAGAGAGAGTGAACTTACTTTTCCAGTTTTGAAGTTAGCGACTTAGTATAACTTTATGGTTGATCTGGGATATATTTTAATAGATATTATTACGTTTTATAATTCATGATAGATAATAATTTAAATATCATGGGATTTAGATTTTTAGTTTTTTTTTTTAAGGGTGATGGCGTAAAATAATTATATAAGAACAGCACTTTGTATAGATTTTAATACGGTTTTCAATCATTATTGATATATTTATTCATTAGTAAATAGCATTTTTAGTAACTTTTTAGCTGTCCTCACACTTTAAGAAAATTTAGGGCGACATTTTAAGGAGAACGTTGCTTATATTTGACATCACGAGAGGCCTTGAACCTACTTGCACCCATAAAAGTTGTTTTCAACACAATTTAAACCGCAGATGACCTCTAATTTTACTGTTCTAGGATGATATGACTTGCATGGTAGGTCTGTTATTTTAGTTTATCGTCTTAACACATAGATGGCTCCACATGTACCGTCACAATTTTCATTTATTTACCTTGATTTTCGGATTTTGTCTGAAATTCTTCTTCTATTACTACTTGTATTTCAATAACATCAAAATAAATACAATATCTATAATAATATGAAGAATATTGATGTTTATAACACTAGATAAACACACAAACATTCGAAAATTCAAGGAATGGCAAAATCAGATCGCAAACGGCCTACCGACTCCTTGCTTCGAAGCTGTTTCGAATCCTCTTTCGAACCTACGCTCGATACCACACTTTTTGTATAGGGTAAGACGGATTCGAAGCTTCAGTTCATCAAAAGGCTTTCGTCCGCCATTGTATTCGGAGAACCATCTGTGTGTGTGTGCAAAATTCACCCCAAAAAGACTATAGTGGATAGTTTATGTATTTGTGGAGGAGTTTAGGATCAACTAGCGTGCTTAAATCAGGTTGGTGGATGTTTCCTTGTTAGTTTTTGTTGTTTTGGTGTTTTTTGGTGTTTTTTTTGTTTGTTGTTGTCATGTATTGTAAATGAGATGGTGGTTAGCGTAGGGATACAGTTCTATTCGTTTATTTATGTGTTTGTTTATTTATTTTTAGGTCTGTTATCATTGTTATCATCACCGTCACTATTAATCCAACACCATCACCACCACCAACAACAACAACAACACCATATATTCAACACATCATGTCACACCAACATCATCAACACCACATCATCACACCAACATCATCAACACAACAGTAAACCGACATCACCACAACATCATCAACACATCACACATCAATCACCCACATCATCATCACCAACACCACCACACCAACACCACCAAACACCACCATCACCACCACCAACGACCATAATTCCTTTCATAACCGTCATTATACAAATTTAAGGCTTAGAAAGACAACAAGGCCATTATTTCTAAAGAACCTTATGGGAGACCGACTCAATCACCGTCTTAGCATCACTGAACTGTTGATAAGGCTGTTATTTCGTTATTTAAGCGTCTCATCTTCGTCTTTGCTTGCCTTTGATCGCGTCGGGTAAATCTTTTTTGTTTCTATTTTGTTCTTTTACCGTTTTGTCATTTTTCTTGTTTGTTTGTTTTTTGTTTGTTTGTCTCTGTCTTCTCTTCTCTTCTCTCTGGTCTTTCTCTTCTCTCTCTCTTCTGTCTTTCTCTTCTCTCTTCTCTGTTTTTCTCTCTCTTTCTCCTTTCTTTCTCTCTCTTTCTCTTTCTCTTCTCTTTCTCTTTCTCTTCTTTCTCTTTCTTTCTCTTTTCTTTCTCTTTCTTTCTCTTTCTTCTCTTTCTTTCTCTTTCTTTCTCTTTCTTCTCTCTTTCTCTTTCTTCTCTCTCTCTTCTCTTTCTCTTTCTCTTTCTCTTCTCTTTCTCTTTCTCTTTCTCTCTTCTCCCTCTCTTATGTGCCTTTCCTCATTCCTCCCTCCCTATCATCCTTCCTTCCTTAGTTCCTCTTCCTTCCACCTTCCCCCATCCCCTCCCTCCCTCCCTTCACCTTCCCCCATTCCCTCCCTCCCCCTTTCCCCTCGCCCTCCCTCCCTCCCACCCTACCATTCTCTTCCTCTCTCCCTCCCTCCTCCTCTCTTCCCCCTGTCCCTCTCTTCCCCCTGTCTCCCTCCCTCCCTTCCTCTCCCTCTCTTCCCCCTGTCCTCCCTCCCTCTCCCCTCCCTTCCCCTGTCCTCTTCCCTCTCCCCTCCCTTCCCCTGCCCTCTTCCCTCTCCCCTCCCTCCCTTCCTCCTTCCCCTTCCCCTGTTCCTCCTCTCTTCCTCTGTCCTCCCTCCCTCCCTTTCCCCCTGTCCTCCCTCTCCTCCCTCCCTCCTTCCTCTCTTCCCCCTGCCCTCCCTCCTTCCTTCCTCCTCCCTTCCTACCATTACCCCTTCCCTGCCCTCCTTGATCTGTCGCATCCTGGCCACAGTTTATCCAATACGGCGTCACTTTGCAAACTCCAGATTCCTCCTCCGCCTTCCTCCTCCTCCTCCTCCTCCTCCTCCTCCTCCTCTCTCCTCCTCTCCTCCTCCTCCTCCTCCTCGCCTTCCTCCACTTTAAGATCTTGCTCCTTGTCCTTCTCTCTTCTCTATCCCTTTCTGTTCTTTGCCTTATGTTTTAACTTTCTCCTATTCTTCATTTCTCTCACTCTTCCTTCTGTTCCTCCTCCCCGCCCATCCTCTCTCTCCCCCCCCCCCCCCCATCTTCTCCTCTCTCTCTCCTCCTCTCTCTCTCTCCTCCTTCCTCTCCCCTCTCCCCACGCTCTCTCTCCTCCTTCCTTCCTCCCTACCCCTCCTTCTCCCCTCTCCCCTTCCTTCTCTCTCTCATTCCTCCCTCCCTCCTCCCCCATCCTCTCTGTTGTCTCCCGCCCTCCCTCCCTCCCTCCCCCTCCCCGCCCCCCTTTTCCAAAACCGTCAAAGTTTAAACGTCTATATTCAACTCCAAAGGCCTTTATCCCTTCCTCTTCTTTCCCTCGTTTCTCTCTCCTCCTCCCTTCTTTATCTTCTTTTTTTCTTCCCCTTTCGTTTCCCATTCTTCTTTTTCTTTCCTCATTCTCCTCTCTCTCTTTTTCTCTCTCTCTTTTCTCTCGTCACTTCTCCCACTTCCCACTCTTCCTATGAGAAAAAGAGAGACAGAAAGAGAAGGAAGAGACAGGAGAGAAAGAGAGAGAGAAAGAAAGACAGAGAAAGAAAGACAGAGACAGAGAGATAATAATAGTTTTGTAGACTTAAAAAAGAAAATAGAAAAAATCCAAATCCTATGTGAATTTCTCCGTTTTTTCCCGAAGGCGTCCTTGTAGCTCGAAATGTGTAGACTTTAATGTCGACTTCGATAGACTTTGCCGCCGCCCTTCTGTGTAGACTTTTGTGTCGACTTCGAAAGACTTTGCCGCCGCCCTCGAAATGTGTAGACTTTGTGTCGACTTCGATAGACTTTGCCGCCGCCCTCGAAATGTGTAGACTTTAGTGTCGACTTCGAAAGACTTTGCCGCCGCCCTCGAAATGTGTAGACTTTAGTGTCGACTTCGAAAGACTTTGCCGCCGCCCTCGAAATGTGTAGACTTTAGTGTCGACTTCGAAAGACTTTGCCGCCGCCTTCGAAATGTGTAGACTTTTGTGTCGACTTCGAAAGACTTTGCCGCCGCCCTCGAAATGTAGACTTTAGTGTCGACTTCGAAAGACTTTTGCCGCCGCCCTCGAAATGTGTAGACTTTAGTGTCGACTTCGAAAGACTTTGCCGCCGCCCTCAAAATGGGTAGACTTTAGTGTCGACTTCGATAGACTTTTGCCGCCGCCCCTCGAAATGTGTGACTTTAAGTGTCGACTTTGAGTAGACTTTGCCGCGCCCTCGAAATGTGTAGACTTTAGCGTCGACTGTCGAAAGACTTTGCCGCCGCCTCGTAATGTGTAGACTTTGAGTGTCGACTTTGAAAGACTTGCGCCGCCCTCGATAATGTGTAGATTTAGTGGTCGACTTCGAAAGACTTTGGCCGCCGCCCTCTAATGTGTAGACTTTAGTGTCGACTTCGAAAGACTTTGCCGCGCGCCCTCGTAATGTGTAGACTTTAGTGTCGACTTTTTGATATAGACTTTGCCGCGCCCCTCGAAATGTGTAGACTTATAGCGATCGACTAATCGAAATAGAGTTTTTGCTGCACATATAGAGGAAGGAAAGGTGGGATTAGACATGCTTCTCGGGGGGATGAATGAAATGAGGAGATATCCTCCTCATCAACATGATAGGAGGATAGTCGATGATAGTGTGATGATGGGGATATGTGGTGATATGATGAGAAAGGAAGACGTGGTATGATAGTCGACGAATCGAATGTTGACGAATGATTGATGATAGAATAGGAACTAGATCGAATTGCGAGAATGCGCAAAAATGCAGGAGAGTGATAGTAAGAGGATAGTGAGAATAGATGGTAGATTATTGAGGACACATGACTCGGGCCTCGGAAAAGGGAAGGCGTCATTGATCAAAT
>NW_020870935.1:12358-14858 GCF_003789085.1 Penaeus vannamei
TCTCTTTCTCTCTCTCTCTCTCTCTCTCTCTCTCTCTCTCCCTCCCTCTCTCTCTCACACACACACATATACAAAAAAAAAGAAAAAAAAAACACAACTTTACTACCATGGCTTATTTAGTACATGATCCCGCAGTTGACCGTCTAACAGCGCTATACAGTTCCCTTGGAGGCCTCAGTCACAGGAAGTTCGGACGGTCTCTTGTACCTTAGCTTTTGTAATGTGCTGTTTTTTTTTTTCCTTTGTAAGCCATTTCATATCACTGTATATCACTATATTGTTGGTATTTTCATGACAATCCAAGTACCTAAAAATATTACGTTTCATGATCTATATGATTTTATACTAACCCTTTCATACACAATAACTCTCCCCTGCGCCGGTGCACGCAAGCAGAATGTGTGTAACAACACTGCCAGATTATTGAACTTAATCCTTTTATGGCGGTAAAACTTTGCAAGATCTTCCAAAATCTACTTTCGAAACTTGTTGAGCAATGATAGATGGAGTCGTAGTGGAAATAGCATTAACCAATATTGAGCAGTTTACTTGGAAGAAACCCATCATTTTCCTATTCTGCATTCGTACCAAATCATGTCCGTCAGTAAAGGAACATATCAAAAGTCATCGTTTCATATCCATTTTACATTGCACATCAAAGCAGATTGCCTGTTTTGCATCCAAACATGTAAACTACCTTTCAGTATTATTAACAAAAACCGTCCACTTTAGATTCTTCAGCATTCGGGAAGCATAAAACCAACGTCCAGAATTTCCCATATCATAAACCCACCATTCAGTTTTCCATGAAGCACAAAATCATCATCCTACATTTTGCAGGCTTACGAAAAATTATATGATATTTTACTTGAAGCACAATCTCGTGCGCTAAGCTCATATAAACGTATAAAGCCCCGTGCAGTATCTCGCGACGACCAAAGATTTACTGTTCTACATTTACCAAGTTTGAAAAAACGCAATTCGACATTTCACATCAAACGCGGAATCACCTTCCTCTATTCTCAATCCATAAAATCCAATCTTCAACATCTCACACACACACACACACACACACACACACTCTCACACACACACACACACACACACACACACACACACACACACACACACACACACACACACACACACACACACACACACACACACACACACACACACAACACACACACACACACACACACACACTCACACACACACACACACACACACACACACACACACACACACACACACTCACACATACACTCTCGGACACACACATTGCACACACACACACACGCGCAAAACTTCTACAACTTGCATCACACAAGAAACTGCCATTCTAATTTTCCCCACGTATAATAAAACAAATCTGAACATAAAAATAAATCACCATTTTCTATCCTCCATCGAACGCCAAATCCCCAACTCCGCTCTCCCTGCAACCGAAACGAGCTCTTAACGTCTTCAGCGCCGAAGCACAAGCGTACCAAATGGCATTCAACGCCACGACCCGCACAAACGCAAACTCGTGTTGCCTTCAGCCCCGCCAACGTACACGCGGATGTACTCTTTCCACCCTGCTCCTCTTGCCTTCACGCCGGGCAGTCTCTAAACCACCAGATTACACGGGTGACGGGGCAGAGTGGGAGAGTAATGCGCGGGTTGTCAACGCTGCAAAGGCGGGGGCGGGAAGGGTAAGGGGAAGGGAAAGGAGGGAGGGAGGAAGAATGGAGTAGGAAAGAGGAGAGAAGGATGGAAAAGAAAGGAGAAGAGAAGGAAAGGAGATAGGAATGGGGTAGGGAAAGATGGAAAGAATGGGGAAAGGAAAAAGGAGATGGGAAGAGGGAAGGGGAAGGAGGGGGGAGAGAAGGATAGAAAGGGAAGGAGGAGAGGGGGCGAGGAGATAGGAAGGGGGAAGGGAAAGGAGGGAGGAGAGAAGGATGGAAAGGGAAAAGAGAGAGGGGGATGGAATAAATGGAGGCGAAATGGGAAAAAAGGAAAGAAAGAAAACGAGGGCGAAGGGCCAAGGAAAAGGAGAGAGGAAAAAAGAACTGGGAAAGGGAAAGAAGGAAGGATGGGAAAGGAAAGAAAATGTAGAAGGAAAGAGAGAGGAAGAGGGATGGGGGTAAATTAGAGGAGGGAACAGGGAGGAAGATGTAGGAAGAAACGAAGAGAAAAGAGAGAGAGAGAAAAAAAAAGTAATGAGTGAAGAGGAAAAGTGAAAAAGAGAAAATGAGTGAAAGAGAGAAAGAGAAAACGAAATGAGAAAAAGAGTGAAGAAGAAAAAAAAGAGAAAGAGGAGTCAAAAGAGAGAAGAACTAAAAAAAAAAAAAAAGAAATAATAATAATACATAAGTGAATAAATAAATGAATAAAGGGAAAGGGAGAAATAAGAAGAAAGTTAAGAGAGAAAAAGAAGTATTTAGACAGACAGGGATCGGACGCAGGAAAGGAGAGGAGAGGAGGAGCCGAGAAATTTCCTTACGAGAAGATTTCT
>NW_020870935.1:44858-47358 GCF_003789085.1 Penaeus vannamei
AATAATAATAATAATAATAATAATAATAATAATAATAATAATAATAATAATAATAATAATAATAATAATAATAATAATAATAATCATAATAATAATAATGATAATAATGATAATAATAATGACAATAATGATGAGGATGATAACGATAATAATAACAATAAGGATAATAGCAACAACAATAATAATAATATAGATGATAATGATTACATAAATGATACTGATGATGATGATGATGATGGTGATGATAATGACAATGTTAGTAATGACAATAATGATAATAAAAATAATAACATTAACAGTAATGATGGTAATGATAATGATAAGATGATAAAATTATCAATAAGATAATGATAAAAGTAATAATATTTATAATAGTAATAACAATAATAAGATAATAATGATAATAGTGATAATAATGATAATAATAATAATGATAATAGTAATAATAATAATAATAACAATAATAATGATAATAAATAATATATAATAATAATAATAATAATAATAATAATAATAATAATAATGATAATAATAATAATAATGATAATAATAATAATGATAATAGTAATGATAATAATAATGATTATGATAATGATAATAATGATAATAATAATAATAATAATTATTATTATTATAATAATAGTAATAATGGTAATGGTAGTAGTAGTAGTAGTAATAATAATGATAATAATGATAATAATAATAATAATAATAATAATATGATAATAATAATAATGATAATAATAATAATTATAATAATGATAATAATAATAATAATGATAGTAATAATGATGATATGAATAATAATAATAATAATAATAATAATAATAATAATAATAATAATAATAATAATAATAATAATAATAATGATAATAATGATAATAATAATAATAATAATAATAACAATAATAATAATGATACTAATAGCAATGGTAATAACAGTATCAACAATGACAACTATCATGGTTATCATAATAATGATGGTAATATAATGATACGGATAATAATTATGATAATAAAAGTCATTCAAATGATACGAAAATTAATAAAGAAATTCTCACTCTTGCCCCAAGAAGATTTCCGTTTTACGAAGAAATCCTGACATTCTGTTTTCGGGCAAAGAAAATGATTCGCTTTTTTATTTGATCGACGGCAAATATTTAATTTCACTCGAGAAACACTGTGCATTTATGTCTGGAATGCGCCTGTGTTTGGAACGTGTTAGAGCTGAAAAGATTTTCCCAGAAGTCGTGAAGGCAAAGCAAACCCATTCAAAACATGACACTCACGCTGATAGAAGTGCGAACATCCCCCGACACCCCCACACACACGCCGAATCTCGAGCTGAGATTGGTCGCAAATTATCATCAGTAGCAAGAGTTTTCTTCTCTGCCGAGGAATCTCACCCACTTCCCCGGCGTCTTGGGGCTTGAAGTTTTTGGCTTTGAAGTACGGAAGGGGAGCGGAGAGGGGAGTGGGAGGGATGAGAGAGAGAGAGAGAGAGAGAGAGAGAGAGAGAGAGAGAGAGGGAGAGGGAGAGGGAGAGGGAGAGGAGAGAGAGAGAGAGAGAGAGAGAGAGAGAGAGAGAGAGAGAGAGAGAGAGAGAGAGAGAGAGAGAGAGAGAGAGAGAGAGAGAGAGAGAGAGAGAGAGAGAGAGAGAGAGAGAGAAATAGAGATAGATGATAGATAGAGAGAGAGAGAGAGAGAGAGAGAGAGAGAGAGAGAGAGAGAGAGAGAGAGAGAGAGAGAGAGAGAAATAGATTGATAGATAGATAGATAGATAGATAGATAGATAGATAGATAGAGAGCGAACGAGAAAGAAAGCGAAGGAGAGAGAAAGCGAACGAGGGAGAGAGCGAACGATTGAGCGAACGAAAGAAAGGCGAGAGACAGAGAGACAAAGACAGAGAACTGGGACAAGCAAAACAAATCACAAGAAAATCACCATCTCGGGGCTGATCCTCCTTCCTCCTCTGTCAGTGTTGTGACCGTCATCGTTTGTCTATCAGTGTGGGCGGGGATCCTGCGTGTAGGATTCTGGTCGTGATGAGAAGGGAGATGGGGGAGGGAAATAAGGGGGGTGAGGGAAGCGGGGGAGGGGTGTAGGGGATGAAAGTAGTGAGAGAGGGGAGGGTGAGGGAAGCGAAAGAGGGGAGGGTGTGTACTGAGGGGAGAGAGGGGAGGGTGTGGTGTAAAGGGAGAGATAAAAGGGAGGGGTGAGGGAAGCGAGAGGGGGAGGGTGTGGGGGTGAGGGAAGCGAGAGAGGGGAGGGGGGAGGGAAGCGAAAGGGGGGGGGAGTGGGGGTGAGGGAAGCGAGAGGGGGGAGGGGTGTGGGGGTGAGGGAAGCGAGAGAGGGGAGGGGAGTGGGGTGAGGGGTGGGGGGAAAGGCGGGCTCACGGAGGTATACAATATTGATGATTCCCGGGAGCTCTTCTGAGACGAGGCAACATACATCATGGGCGGTCTTTCCTGAATCTGCCTCTGTATCTTTATCAAAATA
>NW_020870935.1:51258-58758 GCF_003789085.1 Penaeus vannamei
TATATTAACAACATACCTATACATATATATAACTATAAACTTACAAACGTATAAATGAAAATACAAATGCAGATGAACAGGCAGTGTTAGACTATTCGCAGAACTTGGTTTGAATGTTAGATAGTTCGGTAGAGAGCAATAATTTGAAGAAAAGGATATATGCAGATCAGAAGAAAAATCAACCGTAATATATGATATATAGTCCATTAATATATAGGCGTGTACGGTCTATATAATTTAGAAAACTTAATTCACTTATAGAAATAACAGTAAGTATATCACATACGCATTATATACAAAGAACAATTACGACCCAATCCATCACACTCCAGTAAAAGTGGGATGAACATATCTATCTAAGTGGACACCCCCCCCCCCCCCCCGCCCCATCATGTCTAACAAACCCGGCTCTGAGAATCATATGAATAAGTGATATATATCGCGTCTAAAGATTTAGGCTTATCGTTGTTATTACTTTTCTTTTCTACTTTTTCTTCGTGTTTTATCAGGTGGAAATGTCGTTAATCCGAACGCCTTAGATAAACGGAATTTTGAAAGATTTTTCGTATAATGTTTTTGGTACGATGTAGTTTATGATATAAACGCTAATCTCTGAATAATTCTAATAACTGATATTAATATTTGCAAGCTAGGTATGTTTTTTTCTTTTATGAGCCATATTTTAGGATTAGTTGTTTTTTATTATTCATCTTTTTGTTCATTATCTTCCGCCGGTGTCTAATAATGTCGGATCTGAGAATAATCTTGATGAGTGACCTATAAAGCCCGGGGAATTTAGGCCTACCGTTGTTCTAATATTTTTGTGCGTGCGCTGTCAAGTGGAATCGCTTCGCTAGGAAACTGAAACCTTATTGTTTCAAGTTTAATAAAAAAACAACATTTGTTGACACACATAACCACTCAAACAAATATCATATATGCACTCACCACAACACACACACACCCACAACCTAACACACACAACACACAACAACCCACACACACACACCAAAACATACACCACACACACACACACACAACACACACACACACACAAAAACATATAAATATATTGTGTGTGATGTGAGAATAAGACGCCTCCCACATCTTAATTAGTATGGTTTGCGCGCTCATACTTACTTTAAAAATCCATTGATTGCCCTAATCCATCCCCATTGTTCCACCTTGCCTTTCACCCCTCTCTATCTCCCTCGTCTATACTCCATCTCGTACGATTCTAACGTTAACACTCATATTTCCACTACAAAACGTAAGTAACAAACATACAGACAAGCAATTTCTTATTCTCCAAACAGCATTATTTCAGAAGTCTTTATTACGTCCACAAGCCCCACCCTCGTCATTAATATTCAAATCAATATCCCATTCGCTGCAATCTCTTCCGCCATTTGCCCTTGTCTAAAGGCACATCTTTTCATCTCCTACAACTAACCTGCCATCCTAAATAGTTTATACATAAATAATATCTGTTATCTTTCCTCTTCATGTTTTCCTTTTCTTTTGTTCAGAAATTCCTCTACAGAACCCTAACAAAAATATAACATACTCTCTCTCTCTCTCTCAATTTCCTTCGCTTATTCTCTCAATCTAATAACAAAACTCTCTCTCTCTATACATCTCATCGACTTCTCTTCTTCTTTTTTTATCTCTCCGTTTACACATACCTCTCTAATTCTCAACCACATCTTATACATACATTCATTAATCTCATTCCAAAATCTCAAATGCTCTTAAACATGAACATACTAATAAATAAACCTACAATACAATAACATAAAACAGCCCTATATACTCTCCTCTCTTTCTGCTCTTTCTCTGTCCTCTTCTCTCTCGTCCCTGCCTTTCTCGTCTCTTCCTCTCCCCTCATCTCCTCTTCTTCTTCCTCTCTTCTCCTCTCTCTCTCTCTCTCTCTTCTCTCTCGCTCTCCTCTCCTCTCGTCGTCCTCTCTTCTCTCGCTCTCTCCTTCGCTTTTCAAATTTTACCTTTTATTTCTTTCTTCCCGGCTTCTTTTTCCGCCCTCCCTTTTACGTTATCACTTTTCTTCTTGCTTTCCTCTCTTTCTCCACTCTGCTCTTCGCGCGCGTGTTTACGATCTCTTCCCACATTTCATTCTCTACTCCCTCCACTTCTGCTCCTCTCTTCTCTCTCATCTCTTCTCTCTCTCTCTCTCTCTCTTCTCTCTCTCCTCCCTCCTATCTGCTCCTTTCGTCTTCTTCTTTATTCCTCTCCTACTCTTATCCTGATCTCCCATTCTTATTCTACGTATCTATTTATCATTATCGATCTATCTATTCGATCTAATCTCAGGTTCTCTGCTGCTTGTATCTCTCTTCTTCTTGCACTCTTTATCTCTTTTTCTATCCATCTCTACTTGTCTCTTCTTACTTCCTATTGCCTCCTCGCTATCTACCTTCTATCTATCTCCTGATTTTCTCTTGCTCATATTCTTCTTCTCTCCTCCTTCTCTCTCTCTCTTCGCTCTCTCGGCTCTCCCTATCCTCCCTCCTCATTCTCTCTCCTCTCTCATCTTCTTCTTCTCTCTTCTCTCTTTTCTCTCTTTCGTTTCCCTTCTTTCTCTCTCTCTTCTCTTCTCTCGCTCCTTCTCTCTCTCTCTCTCATTCCCCACATCTCTCTCTCTCTCTTCTTCCTCTCTTCTCTCTCCTCTCTCTCTCTCTCCTCTTCTCTTCTTCTCTCATCCCTTCTCTCTCTCTCTCTTCTTCGCTCTCTCTCTCTCTCTCTCTCTCTCCTTCTCTTTCTTCCCTCTCCCTCTACCTTCCTTCTCTCTCCCTCTCCCTCTCCCTTCTCCTCTCCTTCTCTTCCTCTTCCCCTCTCCCTTCTCCCCTCCTCCTCTTCCCTCTCCCTTCTCTCCTTCTTCTCCGCTTCCCCCCTTCCTCTCCTCTTCCCTGTGCCCTCTCTATCCCTTCACCTCTCTCTCCTTCCTCTTCCCTCTGCCCACCTCCCCCGCTCACCCCTCCACTGCACCCCCATCTTCTGCGCATCAGTCGTCCTCTTCCCCCCACCTATACTCGCTCTTCTCTCCCTCTCTTTCTCTCTTCTTCCGTCTCCTCTTCTCTCTCTCTCTCTCTCTCTTCTCCTCTCTCCTCTCCTCTCTCTCTCTCTCTATCTCCTCTTCCTCTCCTCCCTCTCTCCCCCTTCTCCTCTCTCTTCTCTCTCCTCTCCTCTCTCTTCTCTCTCTCCTCCTCGTCCTCTATCTCTCTCCCTCTCTACTCTTGTAGTGGTGCTCCTTTCTCTCTTTCTTTCGCCTCTTCTTTCTTTCGCTTTCTCTCTCTCTCTCTCTCTCTCCTCTCTCTTCTCTCTCTCTTCTCTCTCTCTCTCTCTCTCTCTCTTCTTTTCTCTCTCTCTCTACCTACCTATCTATCATCTATCTATTATCTATGTATTTAATCTTCTACTCGCTGCCTGTAATCTCTCTCTTTCTTTCACTCTTTATCTCTTTCCCTCTCTCTCTTATCTATTCTATCTCATCTCGCTTTCTTTCTCTCTTCTCGCTCTCTCTCTTCTCTCTGCTCCTCTCTCCTCTCTCCTCTCTTCTCTCTGCTCTCTCTCTCTTCTCTCTCTCTCTTCTTTCTTTCTTTCTTCTTCTCTCTTCTCTCTCCTCTTCTCTTCTCCTCTCTCTCTCCTCTCTTCTCTTCTCCTCTCTCTCTCTCCTCTCTCTCCCTTCTCCCTCCCCTTCTCTCGTCTCCTCTTTCCTTCTCCTCTCCCTTCTCCCCTCTCCCTCTACCCTCTCCCTCTCCCTCTCCCTCTCCCTCTCCCTCTCCCTCTCCCTTCTCCCTCTCCCTGCTCCCTCTCCCTCTCATTATTGCCCTCTCTCGCCTTTCCCTATTTCCCTTTCCTCTCTCCCTTTCCCTCTCTCCCTTTCCCTCTCTCCCTTTCCCTCTCTCCCTTGCCCTCTCTCCCTTTCCCCCTCCCCCTTCCCCCCTATCTTCGCCTTACTCTCTTCTCTCTCTCTTTCTCTCTCTCTCTCTTCTTCCTCTCTCCCTCTTCTCTCTTCTCTCTCTCTCTCTCTCTCTCTCTCTTCTCTCCCTCTCTCTCTCTCTCTCTTCTCTCTCCTCTCTTCTCTCTCTCTCTCTCTCTCTCTCTCTCTCTCTCTCTCTTCTCGTTCTCTCTCTCTCCCTCTCCCTCTCCGCCTCTCCCTCTCTATCTCTCTCCCTCTCTCCCTCTCCCCCACCTCTCCCTCTCCCCCCTCTCCTCCCTCCCCCCCCCCCCTCTCTCTCTCATCTCTCTCTCTCTCTCTCTCTCTCTCTCTCTCTCTCTCTCTTCTCTCTCTCCCTTTCCCTCTCCCCCTCTCCCTCTCCCTTTCCCTCTCTCCCTTCCCGCCCCCCCTCCCCCTTCCCCCTCTCTCCCTCTCTCCCTCGCCCCCCCTCTTTCTCTCTCTCTCTCTCTCTCTCTCTCTCTCTCTCTCTCTCTCTCTCTCCTCTCTCTCTCTTCTCTCTCTCTCTCTCTCTCTCTCTCTCTCTCTCTCTCTCTCTCTCTCTCTCTCTCTCTCTCTCTCTCTCCTCTCTCTCTCTCTCTCTCTCTCTCTCTCTCTCTCTCTCTCTCTCTCTCTCTCTCTTCTCTCTCTCCCTCCCTGTCCGCCGCTTGCTTTGTGCCTTGTTCGCCTTTATACGTCCCACTAGGCTGGCTTCTCTTCCATGAATTACATATGTGCACGGACACAGGCAGAAACACACACGGTCACACGTATATAAATGCACATTATTCAGCATTACTCATATTGCAAACACACATACACATACGTACAAGCACACACACCACACACACACACCAACACACACACACACAACACACACACACACACACACACACACACACACACACACACACACACACACACACAACCCTAACCCTTATCCAACCAGCACCCACCCTATCCCACCCCCCACACCCACCAGCACCAGCCTATCCACCCTCACCCACGCCATTCCTTCCTTCAGGAGGGCGAGGCCGTTGTCTACGAGGGCATGCTGGTGTTCAACCGGGAGGTGGAGGAGGCGAGGCGGGAGAGGGAGAAGAGGGAGCTGGAGTGGCAGGCGGAGCTAGAGGAGTCCATGAAGAAGTCCGACCCGACGGGCCATGGTAATGTGGTATTGGTGTTGCTGTGGTGTGGACTTGGTTCCGTCTGGTGTGGTGGTCTGGCAGATGAAAGTGGAATCGTAGTGTGTGGTCCTGTCGTTTTGTGTTATGGTGTGGTATGGGTTTGGTATCATCTAGTGTGGTCCTTTGGTAGAGGAAACTGAATTCGAGGTGTGCGGTTGTGTGGTATTGAGTTGTCTGGCTATGTGGTATTGGTGTGGTATGCATTTAGTATCGTCTGGTTTGATCTTTCAGTAGAGAAAAGTGGAATCGTGTGGTATGGATCTGGCATCGTCTGGTGTAGAGTTATCATAGGAAAGTATGAACGCTACAACGTGATGTGTAGCAATGTGGTATCGCTGCGGTATGGCTTTGGCATCTGGTATGGTGATCAGGTAGAGGAAAGTGGAATAGTGTTATGTGATCATGTAGCATTGATTTAGTATGGCCATGGTAGTGTCTGGTATGGTTATTTGGTAGGTTAATTGTATCACACACTGTGGGGCAATGTGGTATTGGTGTGGTATGTATCTGGTATCATCTAGTGTGGTGATTCCGTATGAAAGTATGAAAGTTGCAAAGTGTTTGAGGTAATGTGGAAATCGTTTGGTATGGGCATGGGTTAGTGTGGTATCGCCTGGTTCGATAGTTTGGTATCTTGTGTGATAATGTGGGATGAATTAGATAATGTCTTGGGTGATAATATAACACATTGATACGCATCGGTTGGTGTGACAAGGTGGCATGAACATGGAATCTATATCTGGTGTGTGTGTGTCTGGTGAAATCAACGTTGGTGTGGCGTTGAATGGTATCGTTTCACTAACTAGTGCGTGTTGAACAGAAGACTCGGCTTCGTTATATTCTGTAGTGGATTCGATTTTTTTTTATGTGTTATTTTGATATACTGGTGCATTGTGATGTATGAGTATACTATAATTTAATTTTGATTTGTCATATTTTTCCTGAGTGATTTTGTAGATATATAATATCTCCTGACAGTATTCCCGGTTTTAATTGAATATGGAAAGCATCTAATTAGAAACTATAATTGTTTGTGATTAATACGGATATCTTGTTGATCACTGAAGATATGAATATTAATTCTAGATTAATCAACATGCACAATGGTTTCGTAATGAAGGAACGCAAAAAGTGAAGGAAATGAAAATAAACTGTATGAAAGGGAAGCAACAATATTGCAGATTTTGCTAGCTCAGATCGCTGCATTTTGATTTTTTTTTTTTCGGTTGTCTGGTTTTATGACTCAGCTGTTAGTTCTTCCAGCCAGTGGCCAGTGAAGCGGGTTTTGGCACAGGCACTCTTCAACTTGAGGGGCGAGTACTCAGGTGTCTTAGTGCCCTGCGTATCTCTTGACTTGTGTCCTGTTGGGTTACTTCCGTGGTGATCAACATGTTCTCGTACACGGGGCTCTAGTGCAATCAAACCTCCTTCATTTCGTCCGCACATTTCCATCTAGCCCCAACGCCGCTACAAACGATTCCGAAGACGACCACTGGGAACCAACCCCTTTTCCCATGGGTTCCTCTCTAACCGCGTCACAAGACCCACAAAAGGACACAGAACCTCCATCCACACCTCAGCAAAACCGCTAACGCCCTCCTCCCCTCCTTCAGGATGCGGCTTCACGGGCTCGACCACGGGGACTCCGGTGCGACACAAGAGCCAAGAGCAAGGACAAGAAGGCAAGAAAACGGGCGAAGGAAACACGCCTCCCTCGCCGACCGTGTCCTCGCCGACGGAGAGGACGCAACTGCCCAAGATCGCCGTCTCCTCGCCGCGTCCAACGTCGGGCGAGGATTGCCGGGTCGCCCAAGGTCGGTGGCGCCGCTGTTCTCGTTCTTGTTATTATCTTAATGAGGATGATGATTGATGCGATTATTTTTGTTGTTAGTATCATTATTGATAGTATTATTATTATTCTTTTTGTTTGTCGTTCGTTATCACATTCATTGTAATATTATCATCATTGTTGATAATAATATATTTTCATCATTTATTGTTACTATCCTCTACTCGGCGTTGCATTATCACAATAAAATTATATATTTGTATATTCTTAAATTATCAAAGAATATTCATCATTATATTATTTTCATCGATTATATAGTTATTTTTTATCTCTATTATTGTCATACCATTATTTATGTTATACATATTATTTATTTATCATTAATTATTATTATCTATTATTATTATATATTTCATTATATTATTATATATATTATTAATTAATATATATTATCATCATCCATTATAATTATCATCATCACATTATTATCATCATTATTATCATTATATCATTATCATTATTATTATCTATACTTCATTATTATTATTATATCATTATTATCATTATCATTA
>NW_020870935.1:81258-83758 GCF_003789085.1 Penaeus vannamei
TAAATTCAACAGAGTCTGGATCTAAATCGCAGTCAAGTGAAACACTTTCACTAGCGTCCCCATTTTCAATTCCAGCCTCAGAATCTATTTGCTTATATCATGCACTTGGGATTTGGATGCCTTTATACTTGTACCGTAATGATTAATATCAGTGACTTTGGTCCTTGATTGTGTTAGTGCATCAACTGTATACATTTCATACTTTTCATAGGCCTTATGAATTTCACCAGATATTCTATCTGTCAAATCAAGACCAAAAAAATAACATTTATATCTTCCAGATATTTTACAACTAGATCATGAGCATCATCAAACATATAGGCTTCCACTAGCTTGGAGCTAATAAAATATATTTCATCAACATTGGCTTTACCTACAATGGCCATATTAAGGCTCTGTATACTACGTGTTACATGACCAGTATGTGCCGACTTTGACCTTAATGCAGCTTGCAGAGCTTGCCTTTGACTTCCATCCTGACCTCGAGCCTCAATGATGGTTAACAACTCCGTCCGCCATGGTTGCGACTTGTATGCTGCAAAATATACCACCAATTAGCAAATAATGCAATGTTATTTAACCCTTGTATTTATGTAAATTTGCTAAACTTCTACATTAACTTTCAAATGAAACAAGTTACTAAACGTGAACTTATGATTATTTTGTACTTAATGCTTGACTAGCAACAAGAAAATTAATGCAATGATTATTTGCAACAATTAATGCCAAATATCCAATATATTACGTTGTATCATTATACTATACTGGCACAATCTTCTAGACCAAGAGCACCACTTTCAGTTTGGTACACACTAACCAAGCGTCAGGCAGGCTGGTAAGCTGTCTTAAATCAAGTTAAATCACATATTTTCACATTTTTTTTCATTTTTTCATGTTCAATTTACATTCGCTTTAAAAGCTTATAAAGTTTACTATGTTATAGTTAACTTATATCACCAATTCATCATCCAGTGTCTGGTATTGAAAAGCTCAGCACACAGCGTCGTCCTTGTTACATGCACCTATTTCTCGATTGCGTTGACAACGTTCTCTTGATCCTGCTGTCTTCTTTCACATGTTATTCACTCCTAACTTCTGGAGATGGTTCACTGCTGGTATTTGCGTTTGACAAGCGCGTGCTGCTTGGCTCACAGCAGCTATACAGCTCCTCAAACAGGCATGCAGCACTTCTCACAGCACTTACACCACTGCACAGCACATGCTCTCGCATCTAGCAATGAGTGATAGCTGTTGTGGGTTTCAGTAGAAAACCCCCACATCCACTAGGGAGGCATGCTATCACAGTAAAGGCCGCCATAAAAACTTATAGGTGCCCCACCCATATATATAACAGGCATTACCCATTATATATATCAGTTATATATATATACGTCAGTGTAAATTACTTATTTAAGAAGAGGCAGCGATTATATATTAAACCCTGATATAAGTACGCTATATATATGTATATATTATATATATATATATATATAATATATTATATATTATATACATATATTTACATTATATATATATATATATATACATATATTATATTGTATATAATAATTATATATATAATATACATATACAATGTTTATGAAGCCAAATATTAAAGAGAGAGAGAGCAAACCCATTATGTTTGAAGCGCAGTAACCAATCAAGTCTAATTGCACAGCTATGTCACACAGGCGCAGTAGTATTTGGCATTCAACACAAAGTCTTGGCCAGCTGTCAGTCACTCTAAGCACTCAGACCCAGAACTAGTTGTTGTGGTGGATCTCCAAAGATAAGATTAAAAACTTCAAGGGAAAGACCGCAAGGCCCTCCGGATAGGCCTGCACACGAAGGAACAAAGAGGTCTTATGTCCTCAGGAGGGTACATTTCTAACATTCTATCAACGCGAGTTTCATTAATCTTACGTTGTCTACTGGGTGTCTAACAGGATACGGCAATATAGAGGATATTGTATGAAACAACATCTGCATTATGGAGAGTAAGAATTTGCGTCATCCTGCCATTCTATTGCTCACCCTGATCAAGATCTTCGGCGGTTTTCCTTATCGAATAAAGTTCAGGGAAACGCCCATGGACACGGCCACCAAAATTGAGGAAGGACGTATTCGAAACGGGCGTGTAACCTCCCGTGGCGATGTGCTGGTTGAGCGAAGTGTCCTGGCTACTCTTTGGTCTGCGTTAGTAGTCTTGTTCATGGCGACGGCTTCGATCGTTTTTTTCTTGGAGCCTGCGAAGAAAGAGCAAACGACCTGTTACATCATCAGGAACATCATCACTAATGTCTTTGGTGTGACGCCCTTGACAATCCAACTCTATATCTTTACATTTAACCCGAGGCTCATGAGACTCGCTTCGAAGCTGGTCCGTGGGCCCTTTTCCATGGAAGGAGGATATTTCCAGTGGAGGTTCATGAAAATATACCTGGTATTATTCTTCAGCTTTGTCTATATCTCGGTCTGCCAAGGGGTACTGGTATATGGT
>NW_020870935.1:91258-101258 GCF_003789085.1 Penaeus vannamei
AGCAGAAAGATAATGATGCTGATGGTGTTGGTGGTGGTGACGATGATAATGATAATAAAGATAATAATGATGGCAATCTTAATGATAAAATAATTATGATAATTATCCTAATAATAGTTAAAATATTAGCAACAACAGTTACGATAACAATAACGATGATATTACCATCACCACTATTTCGTTCCGGTCAATATTACAAGTAAAGGCGTTTTCAGAGTACTTATTACTGTTTTATCAAATGTATATATCACACTACTCATATGTGTAATTATTTGATTAATCATTATTCATTATCTAGCCTTGCATTTTGTGTGAATCAAATTAAAGAGGAATGAATTACTTTCCTTAACTGACAATGCGTGTCGTTAGCATTTCATGGAAAACATCCACAAAATCTATGTATTTATTATCATTTTCTTTGAGGCCAAAATCACGTTTATAGTTTAGTTTTTTTTTTTTTTTTACATTTCTTCTTTCTTTCTTCCTTCTTTAACTATGTGATTTTGCCTTCTCCTTGTCACGCTTCACAATATCCAAAAATTGTCATTTAAAGAANCCGTTCCCTTTCCTTCGCCCCCAGAAACCCTCCCCTTTTTCCTTCCTCCTCTCCTCCCTCCCTCTCTTCCTTTCCTTATGGTATCGTCCGCATTTGTTTTTATCTCCATCTCCGACATCTCTCTTCTCTCTCTCTCTCTCTTCCTCTCTCTCTCTCTCTCTCTCTCTCTCTCTCTCTCTCTCTCCTCTTCTCTCTCTCTCTCTCTCTCTCTCTCTCTCACTCTCTCTCTCTCTTTCTCTCTCTCTCTCTCTCTCACTCTCTCTCTCACTCTCCTCTCTCTCTCTCTCCTCTCTCTCTTTCTCTCTTTCTCTCTCTCTCTCTCTCTCTCTCTCTCTCTCTCTCTCTCTCTCTCTCTCTCTCTCTTCTCTCTCTCTCTCTCTCTCTCTGTCTCTCTCTGTCCTCTCTCTCTCTCCTCTCTTCTCTCTCTCTCTCTCTCTCTCTCTCTCTCTCTCTCTCTCTCTCCTCTCTCTCTCTCTCTCTCTCTCTCTTCTCTCTCTGTCTCTCTCTTCTCTCTGTCTCTCTGTCTCTCTCCTCTCTCTCTCTCTCTCTCTCTCTTCTCTCTCTCTCTCTCTCTCTCTCTCTCTCTCTCTCTCTCTCTCTCTCTCTCTCTCTCTCTCTCTCTCTCGCTCTCTCGCTCGCTCTCTATCCCCCTCCCCCTCCCTCCCCCTCCCCTCCCCCTCCCCCCTCCCTCTCCCCTCCCCCCTCCCCTCCCCCATCACGTAATAGTGTTTCCTTTAACGTGACTTTACCAACCTTCTCGCGACCTTTACCTGACCTTTCGTCGGGTATCCACAGAAAGCAAAGAGAGAGAGAGAGAGAAGAGGAGAGAGAGAGAGAGAGGAGAGAGAGAGAGAGAGAGAGAGAGAGAGAGAGAGAGAGAGAGAGAGAGAGAGAGAGAGAGAGTGAGAGAGCAGAGAGTGTGTGTGTGTGGTGTGTGTGTGTGTAAGTGAGTGAGTGAGTGAGTGAGTGAGTGAGTGAGTGAGTGAGTGAGTGAGTTCATGGACACGAGGCTCTCCATGGGTCGCATTTCATGAAATCGGCAGGTAGGGAAAAAAAGAGAAAAGCTAAAAATAGCATTAAGTAAGTTTTTAAGGCATTTTCCCCAAGTAAGTTTTTGAAGAGGTCGCCCATTGTTCTGGAGAAGGTCTTTGAAAAAGGGTTAGAGTATATTTTTCCCCCGGTTTAGGAAAGCGTTTTATGGGGCATTTATTTTAGGTTGTGTTTTCATGAACTGAAAAAAAGGAGGTTTCATAAATTCATGAGGATCAGAATGTGTGTTTTTTTTCAGTGCCCTTTAGAAGATAATATAGGCCTATGTCATCGGTGAAATTGATTTTTTTTTAAAGGAATGAAAGAAAGAGCATTATTTATGGGGCTGGGGTGGAAAGGAAGAAAGGGAAGAATAAGAATAATCTATATTAGACACCGAGAAGATACGATATAGGCCCAAGACGGGCTACCTGAAAGGGTGGTTAGATTCGGGTGCCTTGTAGGCCTATTTCGATCCGTGCCAGTTTACTGACAAACAAATGTATGTTTGCAAGGGAGACACAAACACACACACGTACACACACAAACACACGCACACACGCAAACACACGCTCACACACACGCTCACGCACACACACGCTCACGCACACACGCACGCTCACGCACACACGCACGCTCACGCACACACACGCACGTCACGCACACACACGCACGCTCACGCACACACACGCACGCTCACGCATCTCACGCACACACACACGCTCACGCACACACGCACGCTCACGCACACACACGCACGCTCACGCACACACACGCACGCTCACGTACGTCTCACGTACATATATGTATGTATGTATTTGTGTATATGTGCGTGTATTTAGAGAGGCAGAGCGAGCGAGCGAGAGCAAGTGAAATAGAGAAATGAACACAATGGGTCACTCTTAATGTTGCACGTTGAAGGTCAGAGGTTTTGGCAGTCCGCCCCTCCTGTCTCCTCCCTCCACGCTTTATCGGTTGGTGCTGTTCATCTCCTCTTTGTCTCTTTCTCTTTTGCCATTTCCATCCCTTCTCATTTGCATTTTCTCTCTCTTCTCCCGCCTCCGTGTTCTTTCCTGTTGCTCTTTCCCGCCCTCATTCCCCTTTCTTCCTCTCTTGCTTCTCCGTCTTCGCCTTCATCTTCGCCCTCTCTTTTCACCTCGTCATCCCATCATCCCATCCTCGTCCTTCTTATCCTCGTCCTTCTCATCCTACATTCGTTTCTGTCTTTTTCTCTCGCTTCCTTGCTCCTCCTCTCCTCTCGCCAGTGCCTCCTCCCTTATCCCGTCGTGATTATTATTATCCTCTTCGCTTCACCCCCCCCCCCCTTGGCTCCCCTCGCCCCCTCCCTCAGCCACTCCCCTTCCTCCTTTCTGCAACCCCCCCCCCCTTCTGTTTCCCCGCGCCTCCACTACTCTCTTCCACACACCTCTTCGTCTGCTGTTCCATACCGCTCTTCTTCTCTTTCCCTTTTCTGTCTCCCTCTATTTCTCCTTTCTCCCCCCTTCTCCTTCTCTCTCCCTTTTCTGTCTCCTTCCATTCTTCCTCCCCCCTCCCCTTCTCCTTCTCTCTCCCTCCATTGCTCCTCCCCCCTCCCTTCTCCTCTCTCTCTTTTCTGTCTCCCTCCATGTCTCCCCTCCCCCTTCTCCTTCTCCCCTCTCCCTCCATTTCTCCTCCCCTTCCCCTTCTCCTTCTGTCACCCCTTCCTGTCTCTCCACTTCCCCTTGCCAACCCCTGCCCCTCCCTTCACCCTCCCCCTCCCCTTTGCCAACCCCTGCCCCCTCCCTCCCTCTCCCTCCCCCTCCCCTTGCCAACCCCTGCCCCTCCCTTCACCCTCATCCACCCCCTCCCCCTCCCCTTGCCAACCCGTTGCCAACCCCTTCCCTCCCCCTCCCCCCCCTCCCCTTCCGCCTGACGTGAGCGACGAGCGCGCGCTGGAGGAGAAGGAAGGCTGCCGTTATTACCCGAGGCCGGCCTGGGACCCGTGACGCAGAGAAGCGCTCTCTCTCTCTCTCTCTCTCTCTTCTCTCTCTCTCTCTCTCTCTCTCTCTCTCTCTCTCTCTCTCTCTCTCGCTCTCTCGCTCTCGCTCTCGCTCTCGCTCTCGCTCTCTCTCTCTCTCTCTCTCTCTCTCTCTCTCTCTCTCTCTCTCTCTCTCTCTCTCTCTCTCTCTCTCTCTCTCTTCTCTCTCTCTCTCCTCTACTTTTTTTCTCTTCTCTACTCTTCGCTTTCCCTCTCTTCTCTTCCCTTCTCTTTACTTCTTTTCTCTTTCCCTCTTTCTCTTCCTTCACTCCTTTTCTGTTCTCTTTTCCTCTTTCCCTCCTTATGTTCCCCCCTCCCTCTTTCCCTTAGCCTTTCCCTCGCTCCTCCCTTCGTCTCTCCCTTCCCTTCGTCTCTCCCTTCTCCTCTCCCTTCTCCTCTTTCTTCCCCTCTCTCTCTGGGCCGCCAGGTGCCTCCGCCGCCGCACGCGGGCACGAGCACTCGGGAGCGAGCAGGCAGGCCGGCCCTCCCGAGCGCATGCACACGCGCACGCACATAAAAACAAAACCCAAGTTACAAACCCACAAAGAATTTAGACTCATTGGACAAACACGAGCATAACAGGCACACAACAATGCATGAATAAAAGTTCAGAGAAAAGAATAATAATGAAGGAGGAGAGAGGGAGAGGGAGAGGGTGAGGGTGAGGGAGAGGGAGAGGGAGAGGAGAGGAGGGAAGGAGAGGAGAGGGAGAGGAGAGAGAGGAGAGAAGGAGAGGAGGAAAAGGAAGAAGAAAAAAGGAGGGAAGGAGAGTGGCAGCGAGAGAGGGAAAAAGCAATAGGAGAAAGAGAAGTAAGGGAAAGCGAGTGAGGAAAAGAGCAAGAGAAGAGGAGAGGAGATCCCCAACGGCCTGATATTCGCGCAAGATAAAGAAAAAAGCGAGAGATAAGTTCAACAGCGACGTCGGGGAAGCACAAAGGGGAAGAGGCCATTGCGCGCGGGCGGAGGGGGGAGGGGGGGGGGGGGCGAAGGGGGAGGGTAGGGAGAAGGGGCGGAGGGGGGAGGGGGTGGAGCGAAAGGGGAGGGGGTGGAGCGAAAGGGGAGGGGGTGGATCCAAAGGGGAGGGGGGAACGAAGGGGGGCAAGCAAAGAAAGTGACGAAGGTGAGGGGGGAGGGGGGGGGAGGGGACGGCGAGAGACCAGAAAGGGACAGAAGGAGATGAAAGCGGAGGAGGGAGAGAGAGAGGAAGCGGATTTTTCAGAGCATCGCGAAAGTTGACTAAAGTGAGGAAGTGGGGAGGAAGGGGAGTGGGAGGCGGGCGGGAGGCGCTAATCAGAGGGAGAGGAAAAAGAAGAGGAAGAGGAGGAGATAGAAGAGGGAGGAGAGGAAGAAGAGGAGGAAGTGGAATAGGAAGAGGAGGACGAGGACGAAGATGAGAAGGGGAAGAGGAGAGGAATACGGAAGGAAGAGGAAGGAGGAAATATCTGTTGCCGATATATGTATGTATATATTTACGAATGGCCGTGGATTTTGCCTCCGTCCACGCGGTGTCCCTTTCCCTCTCGGAAGAAGAGGAACCGGAGGCGTCAGTCCGACCTCACACGCGCGTCCCTTTTCGCGCGAGACAACTTGGAAACCGGTGGAAGGCGTCCGTGGGAAGGCGAATCTCTTGCCTTTCAGGTCACTTATCAGGTCACTTATCAGGTCGTAGAGATTCGATTGAAAAGCGACCGTCAACAACTGCGAAGGACTTACGACGAATGGCTTGTGTGTGATTCGCCCTGAATCGTGAATCGACCGAACGGACTGTGGTATTTTCCCGTCGAGCCATTTTTTTTTGCAAGTGGCGATTGTTGTTTTATTAATACCCAAAGGCCTGCGGACTCCCTTGTCCCCGTCCATATTGGGGATTCCGCGTCCCGATAAAAATCTCCGGCCGCTTTAGCAAGGTCTTCGAGTTCTTTTGCGGCCGGACTCTCCCGGGTGACAGAGTCCGGGCGGTCTGGCTGCTCGCGCTCGCACCTGTCCGAGGAAGAAAGACCTGACACGGCGGCTTTTTGCGTTCGTCCGCGTCCAGGTTGTGATGCGCGGGAACGGGATGGTCGAGTAGGCCTACGAGCGCGAACGGGATGGTCGAGTATACGAGCGGTAACGGGATGGTCGAGCAGGCCTACGAGCGCGAACGGGATGGTCGAGTAGGCCTACGAGCGGTAACGGGAGACCGGCGGAGTTTGGCGAGGCGCAGGAACTGGGTTGCAGGGTTATTCACGTAGCGGGGGGGGGGGGGGTCTTATCGCGTGAATTAATGCATAGGTAATACGTATTCACATTCTCTCTCTCTCTCTCTCTCTCTCTCTCTCTCTTCTCTCTCTCTCTCTCTCTCTCTCTCTCTCTCTCTCTCTCTCTCTCTCTCTCTCTCACACACACACACACACACACACACACACACACACACACACACACCACACACACACACACACACACACACACACACACACACACACACACACACACACACACCTTCCCCGCTACAAATTAGTGAAAAAGATGGCGGGGGAGGAGAAAGGGGGAGAGGGTGAGGAAAGAGGAGGGAGAAGGGGAGGAGAGGGATGAGGGCAGGCTGAGGGAGGGGGTGGTGGTGGGGGGCAGAGGGTCCCAGGGGCGCGAGTATTGGCTCCCGGCGCGGCTTCTGTGGGCGGCTGTTTGGGCGGGGCGGGGACCAATGGCGGGGATTTTTCAGATAATTGTAATCACGGGCGGGGGGCGGAGGCGGGGGCGGGGGCGGCATGGCGGCCGTAAATCTTGAGGCGGAGAGAGGGGACGAGGAAGAAAGGGAAAGGGGGGGGGGAGAGGGAGTTGGAGGAGGAGAGAATAAGGAGGATAGAGGAGGGGCCTGATGATGATGATGATGATGGGATGGGATGGGGCTGGAGGGGGGAGAGGCCAGGGGGATGGGTTCATGGGGGTAGGGGAGAGGTGGGTAGGGGGGGTTAGTGGGTTGGAGGAAGGGGTTGAAGACTGGTGGGATGGGGGGGGGGGGGAAGGCCCTGATCGGCGCACCGTCTCCTCCGCCCGGCGGCGCCCATCAGCATTCGTCAGCGCCCAGCAGCATTCGTCAGCGCCCATCAGCATTCGTCAGCGCCGTGCGACCGCCGCCGCGACCATTTGCCGCGGACGGAGCCTCTGCCGCGGCCGCCGTCGTCGGGGTTGCTGTGGCGGCACCATCGATTGGCCGCGCCTCCTTCGCCGCAGGAACGCCGCAGCCATGCTAAATCAACATAGCGACACTGTGCCACATGGCCACATAGCACAGCAACGTGTCAGTGCCAGGAGACGGCCCGCGCCACGGCAAAAGAGCAGCAAAACCACAGACCGCACAGCTGCACAGCCGCCGCACAGCAGCGCCCCAGCCGCCCCGGGCCGCCCTCCGCCTCCGGAGATGGATGCGCCAGCTTTAAGGGCCCGAAGGAGGCGGCGGAGGGGAACGTCGCCTCATCGTGTTAACGCGTTCGGGAACCCGCTGAAGAGCCCAGCTTTTTCTCGCCTCCGCTTGCGTGGCGGCGCTCTCCGAGGCCCCTTCGCCGGGGGCGCCCCGTCTCCCGGTCATTCTGTCTCGCTCTCTCCCGTTTTGCTTTTTGCTCTTTGCTTTTGTCGAATTGTTTTTTTTTTCTCGTCTTCCTACCCCCTCTCCCTCTCCTCCTCCTCCTCCTTCTTCTTCTTCTTCTCCTACTTCTCTTTTTCCTCCTCCTCCCCACCTTTTCCTCCTCCTCCTCCTTTTCCTCTCCTCCTCCTGCTCCTACGTTATGTTTTGTATTTTTTTAAAGTAATACACAAGTGAAAATTTAATACGAATTAGGTACGTAACATTCAAGAAGGGCGATGGCCAGCGAGCCACGGCGGCGTGGCTCTGACAGCGCAACAATTAACAAGAATCCACCGGGGGGAAAAAAAGCCGCTTTCGACGAGGAAAAATCTCGGGGTTGAAAGTGCCTTGGCCCGAGTCCGCGCCCGGCGACCAAGGAGGCAGGAAGGTGGGCTTGGCGAGGGCCTGATGGCGGGGCGTTCGGCGACCGAAATGTCCTCGCGAAAGGGGATGAAAACGACGGCGAAGGAAGGAGGGAAGGAGGGAGGAGGAGGGTGGGAGGATCGGCGGCCGATGATGCACTGCGGCGGCGGCGGCGGCAGAAGCGCCTCCCGTGTCGTGTCATTTGTGTCATCTGTGTCATGGTAGTTAGTCACGCGGCCTTCAAGGCCTCATCGCCGCTCGATAGGATCTGCTCGTTTGGCCTCGGGAGACGGCCACCTTTTGTGCGTAGAGAGAGTGTGCACGCACGCGCGCACACACGCACACAAATGTGTGTGTGTGTGTGTATATAGATAGATAGATAGATAGATAGATAGATAGATAGATAGATAGATAGATAGATAGATAGATAGATAGATAGATAGATAGATAGATAGATATAGATACATACATATATATAATATACATATATATATATATATATATATATATATATATATTATATATATATATATATATAATATACATACATACATATACATATATATATATATATATATATATATATATATATATATATATATATATATATATGAATGAATGTATATTTTTCCTCTCCCTCTCTCCCCCACCCCTTCCCCTTCCCTCCTCTCCGTCCCTCCTTTGCTGTGTTTAGGCGCAATTATTTATGAGGTTTTATCGAATTTCATCCCTCGGGAGTTAAGGGATACCTGTCCTGTTATATATTTAGGGGAGAAACTTTTTTTATTTAGTCCTATACCAGTTGTGTGTGTGTGTGTGTGTGTGTGTGTGTGTGTGTGTGTGTATATATATATATATATATATATATATATATATATATATATATATATATATATATATATATATATATATAATATATAATGTGTGTGTGTGTCGGTGTTTTTGGCCTTTATATATTGGAAAATGAAGTTTTTTGTAGGCAGTTCGCTTTTAAACTAGTAATTTCGTTTCGGTTTATGCGTTGGGGAGCTGGAGTGATTGTTTATTTTTCCCTAGTTTTTTTCCCCTAGATATTTTCTGAGATTATTTATTTTCCCTTAGATTTTTTAAAAATCCTGGACTTTTCCCCCAGATTTTGTGTTTTCCCCTAGATTTTTTTTCCCGGGATTTCGTGTATTTTTCGTTATTGGAGGCTTGTTGCAGACGGATATATGGCAACAGCGCGCGGTGTGTTGGGCTTGCAACGCCCGGCTTGACTGTCTCGCAATATCGCCCTCCGATCGGTTTATTAGCGATCAATTTTTTTTTTTATGCGGTGGCTTGGCGGTTTTTGCTTGTCCGCGCTGGCTTTCTGGGCCGGGTTTGCCTTTTTGGGGGTTGGGTTTTCGGTTAGGCTTTTTTGGTGGTGTTGTTGTTTTTCGTCTTAACTTTTGGATTTTTTTTTTTCTTTTCGTTTTAGCTTTTGATGTTTTTTTTTTTTTTTTTTTTTTTTTTTTTTTTTTTTACGTTGTAGCCTTTTTTGTCGTTGTATTTTGCTTGTATTTTTGTATTTTTTTTCTCTATATTTTTATTTTATTTTATTTTTTTATTTGTTTAATGTTGTTACTTATTTACCTTATTGTTTTGGTTTCTTATTTATTATTATTATTATTATTTCAATGTTTGTTCAAGCTTTACTTTGCGTTGTTTATTGCGTGCGGCGGGGAAGGGGCCGGGGGGGGGAGGGAGAGGGAGAGGTCTTCGTAGGTGTCCTCTGTGTTTGTTTGTTTGTTTGTTTGTTTGTTTGTTTGCAGTCGTGTTAGTGACGGTCGTTGCGTTCGTCTGGACATCACGGCTCACTCGAAGTCTTCTAATCCGATTTCCTTCTTTCCTTCCAGGTAATGGCGGCCGTTCCCTCGTGTCGCTCGCGGGATCGGAAGGTACCGTGTTCGTTTGGATGTGCGTGTTGTGTGTGGGGGGGGGGGCGTTGTGTGTGTGGTGTGTGGGTGTGTGGTGTGTGGGTGTGTGGGTGTGTGGGTGTGTGGGTGTGTGGGTGTGTGGGTGTGTGGGTGTGTGGGTGTGTGGGTGTGTGTGTGTGTGTGTGGGCGTTGCGGTGTGTGTGTGTGTGTGTGTGTGTGTGTGTGTGTGTGTGTGTGTGTCCACATTGGACACGTGGAAACTAAAATGATTCAATAATTTTTTTGGCAAACCCAATTTTTGTTCACTCAGGATTTTTTTTTTTTTTTTTCCTTTCTAACTTACCGGCGAATTGTGCAAGTTTAGATTGTTAAGTTGTCGCAGAGCTTAGCGCTTTGATCAGCAGTTCGGCGCGAGGAGGACTCGGTGCAGCCATTCGAGAAATGAACAGCCGTTCCTCCTGCGCGAAAAGAAAGGGTTAAGAAAGCGAAGAGAGGAATAGGAGGAAGCGAGTGGGCCGGAAGGCGTTGACGCAGGG
>NW_020870935.1:106258-108758 GCF_003789085.1 Penaeus vannamei
CCCCTCCCTTATGACGGAAGAACCCCTCCCTCCCTCCCCACGGCCCTCCCCCCTCCCTTATGACGGAAGAACCCCTCCCTCCCTCCCACGGCCCTCCCACTCCCCCTCCCCCTCCCCCCTCCCTTATGACGGAAGAACCCCTCCATCCCTCCCCACGGCCCTCCCACTCCCTCCTCCCTTATGACGGAAGAACCCCCTCCATCCCTCCCCACGGCCCTCCCACTCCCTCCTCCCTTATGACGGAAGAACCCCTCCATCCCTCCCCACGGCCCCTCCCTCCTCCCTTATGACTCCCCCTCCTCCCACTCCCTCCTCCCTTATGACGGAAGAACCCCCTCCATCCCTCCCACGGCCCTCCCACTCCCTCCTCCCCCCTCCCTTATGACGGAAGAACCCCCTTCCTCCCTCCCCACGGCCCTCCCCCTTCCCTTATGACGGAAGACCCCCCTCCCTCCCTCCCCCATCCACCCCCTCCCCTCGAATCAACATATAGATGGGAACTATTCCGTTTACCTCGTGGGGGGGGGGACTCTCTTTATCAAAGTGAATGATATGTGTGTGTTTTCTTTTAAGTTGTTATTATTGTTATTATTGGTTATTATCTCTGACTTTCACCCTCGCTCACTGTGTCTGTATATCTATCTGTCTGTCTTTCTGTCTGTCCTAATTTCATAGATAATTATATTTCGGGCGTTAAAGGCGGGGACGTAATAGATTACTTTCTTATTTTACGTGTTTGAAGAAACCTCCCCGCCCTCCTTGACTCCCTCCCCTCCCTTGACACCCTCCCATCCTTTGACACCCCCCCCTGGACACGTCCCCCCTTCCTTGTCACCTCCCCTCCCTTGACACTCCCCCTCCCTAGACACCCTCCCTCCTCCCTTGACACCCTCCCTCCTCCTTGACACCCTCCCCCCTCCCTTGACACCCCCCTCCTCCCGTGACACCCCCCTCCCTCCCTTGACGTCTGGGCCGCCTCCCTGCCAAGCGGGCGAGCCTGTTTGGCAGAGGGTCGTACTTACTGCCATTTTTTCGTAGATAAAGTTGACTGAATGAAATATGATAACTTGGCATCTCTCAGATAGTAACATCTCTTGGCTCTGCAAAGTTTCTGTGAATTTGCTGCTCTCTGACATCGTGTCACGGAATACCGGTGACCTTCAGAGTATATCCGTCCCAGGCTAAAAATAAGAAGAATTGACGCGTCGCCGTCCTGCAGTGACTCGATCAGCTGATAACAGGCGCCACAGGTAGGACGCCACGCTACCCCCCCCCCCCCCCTCTTTCGAAAAACGCGGATGGTGCCCTTCCCGAATTGTCGTCGAGGATATTTTGTCGCGGTTTCTCGGGTCTTCCAAATTCTGACGTAGGTTTTGTCGCGGTAGAACGAGTTCTTAGATCGCTGCGTGGATTTCGTCGCTTTTGTTTGAGTTCCCAAATTGTGACGCACATTTCGTCACGGTCTTTCGCTGTTAGTTTTTTGCCCCTGTGACGGCGTTTCCGCGTCACGCCTCGTCCTCGCTGTGTCGTAGCGATGCCGTAGCGAGGCCCCGCGTTGCGTGCGGCGTCTTTCGCCTTTCGTGAGTCGGCTTGAAGCTGTCACGGTTAGCGTCACGGCGCCGTTAAGCGAGACGTCCGATCGCCGTGCCGTCAGATGCTGCGTCGTCGCCAAACGCCAGAAGTTGGTCGCCGACGTGAGCCGCTGGGTTCGACCCGCCGCGGATGAGCATTGATTGAGCGGCGGCCCGTCGGCCCGACCGCCGTGTCGCGCCCTCGGGTTCCCTCGGTCACGACCTCTCGCGTCGCGCCGCGGCCTCGGCCATTCGTCGGCCGTGTCATGCGTCACGGGTTGACGTCACGGGTGCGAGCAGGGGGCGTGGCGCGAGGCCGCCCACGCACGCTGGAAATAGAGGCAGGGCGTGCACGGCGGGGGCAGGTGAGGGGGGGGGGCGATGCAGGGCGTGCATGCGGATTTTTAATGGGCGTTGTTCAGGTAATTATTTTTTTGTTCATTATTTTTGGGCGTGAGGAGGTGGTGTGGAAGCGACCTTCGGAAAGGGGAGGCGGTGCGGCCCCCAACTCCTTTTTCAGGGCTTGGAAAATCAGTCTTTTTTTTATTCTACTGAAGCTTTCATTAAAAAGTAAAACAGAAATGAAAAAGGAATGAGAAGAAATGAGAAAAGAAAATTAATGGAGGTCGAAAATGTAGGCGAATATAGATGAAGATGGTGAGATAGATAGATAGATAGATAGATAGATAGATAGATAGATAGATAGATATAGATAGATAGATAGATAGATAGATAGAGATAGATAGATAGATAGATAGATAGATAGATAGATAGATAGATAGATAGATAGATAGATAGATAGATAGATAGATAGAGATAGAGATAGAGATAGAAGAGAGATAGAAAGAGAGATAGAAAGAAAGAGAGATAGAAAGAGAGATAGAAAGGTAGATAGAAAGAGAGATAGATAGATAGAAAGGTGGATAGAA
>NW_020870935.1:111258-113758 GCF_003789085.1 Penaeus vannamei
CTATTGCTGCTGCTGCTATGAGATGGAGAATATATATATAGAGAGAGAGAGTGAGCGTGAGCGTGAGACGGAGACAGAGAAAAGCGCCGTTCACCTCCTTGAGAACTCGCTGAGGAGACCCCGTCTGCCTCGCCCCGGGGAGCCCCCTTCGGAGCGGACCTTGCTTGTCGGGAAGTCGGTTGAGCCGCCCGCGCTGACCACTCGGGACGCCGTTAGAAGTCGGGACGTCCCCACAAGTCGGGTCACCCCCTGACAAGTCGGGCCATTGGGAAATCGGCGGGTCGTTGAGAGGGCCCCTGGGGGTGGGGTGGGTGGTGGGGGGGAAAAGGGTGGGCGTGTTTATGGTCTTCGTGTCGGTCGGGCCGCCCGCTTCGCCTTCGATCGCCTGGCTGTCTGTCTGTCTGTCCGTCCGTCCGTTGGTGTGTCTTCATAGATATGATTGGTGTCATTAACCTGCCTTAATGATGTTTGCCTCCGAGGTTGATTTCTGGTAATCTCCCTCCCCCCTCTCGTCGGCACCCCCTCTCTCGACCCTCAGGCCAAGCTTGATGGGGGTTGGGGGAGAGAGGGAATGGGAAGAAAGGAGGAGGAAGAGGAGAGGAGAGGAATAGGGGAAGAAAGGAAGAAGAAGAGGAGGAAACGAAGAGAGGAGAGGGAAAACAGAGGAAGAGGAAGAGGAGGAAAAGAAAAGGAGAGGAGAGGAAAAGAAGGGGAAGAGGAAGAGGAGAGGCCATGGCGTGAGCGGAGGGAGGACAGGGGAGGGGAAGGGAGGGGAGGGGAGGCAGCTTAGCAGGACACGGCGTTAACGACGGCCTGATGCCAAGGGGTGGGGGCGGGGCAGGGGTATAGGGGGGCAGGGGTGGGGTATGGGAGGGGCGGGGATGGGGTATAGGGGGCGGGGGCAGGGGTGTAGGGGGCGGGGGCAGGGGTATAGGGGGGGGGCGGGGCGAGGGTTAACGCGCCATGAAACGGCATGGAAGAAGATGATGGATGGATGGATGGATGGATCGAGGGCCCGGCCGCGCTGTGGAAACGCTTTTCTCGTATTAATATTTCTTTGGGCTTTCGGGCGGGGGGGGGATACCTCCTCTTCTTTCTCTTATTTACCTTATTTACCTTGTTTACCTTATTTATCTTATTTCTCTTATTTGTCATCTTTACCTTATTTCTCTTATTACCTGCTCTTATTTCCCCTTTTCTTCTTCTTCCTCTTTCCTTCCTCGACCTTCCGTCCTTTATCCGTAAATCTCCTTATTTCTATTCTCGTCTTTTTTCCCTTTTTATGTTTTGTTTCTCTTTGTTCTTTTATTTTCTCCTCTTGCCTTTCTTCCTTCTTCTGTTTTTCTTCTCTCTCTTCTTCTTCTTCTTCTTCCTTCCTCCATCCCTTTTGTCCTTTCTAATCTCTCTCTGTCTCTCCTTCCTCCTCCCTTCCCTCTCTTTCCTCTCGCTCATCTTTTCCCCTTCTTCTTTCTTCTTCCTTCCTTCCTCTCTCTCTCCATCCCTCCGCATCCCTCCCCCCCCACCTTGCCTTCGTCGCGGTGCTTGCTTGCGTGCCTCGGGGCTGTTGATTGATTGATTGATTGATTGATTGATTGATTGCTTTTATGTTGTTCGGTAAATAGCCAAAATAACCAGTTTCGTCGGAGTCGGTCGCTGCTTGCGGGAGTCGGGGGGAGGGGGGGGGTGCATGCAGAGGGCGTCAGGGCAAGAGCTTTGGGGGGATGGAAAGCAAACGGGTGCAAGTGCACTCTGAGACACGCGCACGCACGCACGCACGCACGCACGCACGCACGCACGCACGCACGCACGCACGCACGCACGCACACACTTGTCATGCGTATACACTCGCATTCTCACGCACCCGCTCGCACAAATTCACTCGCATCTCCAGTCCGCCCTTTGACTCCTCCTTACCTCCCCCCTCCCCCTTCCTTTCCTCTCTCTCCTCTCCTTTCCCTCTTCCCTCCATCTCTCCTCCTCTTTCTTCTCTTTTCCCCATCTCCCCTCCCCTCTTCCCTGTTTCCTCACCTCCCCTTTTCCCCTTCTCTCCTCCCACTCCACCTCTCCCGTTTTCCACTCCTCCTCCCTCCCCCTCCTCTCTCTTCCCCTCCCCTCTCTCTTCCTCCTCTCTCTCTCTTCCCCCTCTTCTCTCTCTCTCTCCCTCTCCTCTCTCTCCTCTCTTCTCCTCTCTCTCCCCTCTCTCTCTCTTCCCTCCCCCACAGGCCGTTCCTCCGCAAAGCTACAGTTTCATTATGAATTATATCACACTTAAGCACTTGGGAACATTAGCCTCCCGTTAGGCTCGTTGCCGGACGCTTCCAGATGCTCGGTGTAAAGATGAAAGAGGGAGAGAGGGAGGGGAGAGAGAGGGAGAGGGAGAGGGAGAGGGAGAGGGAGAGGAGAGGGAGAGGGAGAGGGAGAGGGAGAGGAGAGGGAGAGGGAGAGGGAGAGGGAGGGAGGGAGAGAGGAGATGGAGAGAGGGAGGGAGGGGAGAGAGAAA
>NW_020870935.1:118758-133758 GCF_003789085.1 Penaeus vannamei
CTTTGTTCCTTCTCTCTCCCTCTATCTGTGCCTCGCTATCTCATCTCCCTTTCTCTCCCTCTCCCTCTTCAACTCCCACGCCCACCCTCTGTGCCTCTCTCCCTCTCCCCCTTCTCCATCGACACCCCCTCCCTCCTCCTCCCTCTGTGCCTCTCTCCCTCTCCCCCTTTCCCTCCTCTTCTCCATCGACCTCCCTCCCCTCTCTCTCTCCCCGCCTTCTCCCTCTCCCTTTCCCTCCCATCTTCATCGAACCCCCTCCCCCACCTCCCCTCCTCCCCGCTTCTCTCCCTCTCCCCCCCACCTCCCTCCTCCCCCCGCCTCTCTCCCTCTCCCCCTTCCTCCCCTACTCCATCGACCCCCCCCCCTCCCCGAGCGCTTACCGCCCGAAACCCGAGCCAGCATTTGCAAACAGCGCTGGAGGGCCTCTGACTGATTGGCCTAATCATGCGCCAGGGGAGTAGACCTGACATTAGGGGGGGGGGGGGAAGGGCACCGAGGAGGAGCAGAAGGGGGAGGAGGCAGGGGGTTTGGGGTGGGGTTGTGGGGGTTGGTGGGGAGGGTTGTTGGGGGATTGGTGGGGGGGGGTTGTAGGGGGGGTGGGGGGTTGTAGGGATTGGTGGGTTGTAGGGGGATTGGTAGGGGAGGGTTGTAGGGGGTTGGTAGGGGAGGGGTTGCAGGGGGGTTGGTGGGGAGGGGTTGTAGGGGGATTGGTGGGGGTTTGCATGGGATTGGTGGGTGTTGCAGGGGGTTGGTGGGGGTTGCAGGGATTGGTAGGGGTGCTTGGAGGGGAGGGGATTGGTGGGGGAGTTGCAGCGGAGTAGGGGTTGTTATTGGGGAGGAGGAAGGAAGGGGTATAGAAGCGGGGTTATGTGGAATCCGGAGTTTTGCAGGGACGTTGTGAAGGAGCTTTGTTTGTTTGTTTGTTTGTTTGTTTGTTAGTTTTCTTTGGGTGCCATAAGTGATGGTTCTGTTTTCAGGGGTTGTGTTTTGACTTACCAATTCCATCTTGCCTTAATGTAACTTATAGACTGAGGGATTGTACGAATAAGTATGAGCGAGTAAGTGAGAGAGAGAGAGAGAGAGAGAGAGAGAGAGAGAGAGAGAGAGAGAGAGAGAGAGAGGAGAGAGAGAGAGAGAGAGAGAGAGAGAGAAGAGGAAAGACAAGACAAGAGGCAGAGCAGAAGGCATGGAAAGAGAGAGAGAGAGAGGGGCGAGAGAGGGTCTGTTTTTCATTGTAATCAACCTGTTAATGGCGACATAAACGAAGCTAAACAGATCAACTTCCTGCGCCGAGCTGCCCAGCCGAGCGGGCCGCGCGGAGGAGCTGGGTGAGGAGGGCCGAGGGGGTGAGGTGGATGGGGGGGGGGTGGATTTGAGGCCAAGTGGGTGAGGTGGAGGAGGCCAAGGGGGTGAGATGGAGGAGGGCCGAGGGGGTGAGGTGGAGGAGGCCGAGGGCGTGGGTGGGTGGGTGGGTTTGAGGCCGAGGGGGTGGGTGGATGAGGCCAAGGGGGTGAGGTGGAGGAAGGTCGAGGGGGTGAGGTGGAGGAGGTCGAGGGGTGAGGTGGATTGAGGCCAAGGGTGAGGTGGATTTGGGCCGAGGGGGTGGGTGGATATGAGGCCAAGGGGTCGCGTGGAGGAGCTGGGTGAGGAGGGCGAGGGGTGGGTGGATGGGTGGATTAGAGGCCGAGGGGGTGAGGTGGATGAGGCCAAGGGGGTGGGTGGATGGGTGGAATAGAGGCTAAGCGGGTAGGTGGGTGTAAGGTGGGTGGATATGAGGCCTGTTGGGCCGATGGAAGTGGATGTGTGGGTGGATTGGAGCCCAATGCGGATGCGAGGCCAAGGGGGTCAGTGCCATCGCAGGGCATGGAAGGCTGCCCTGTGCCCGGCGTGCCCCGCGGGTCCCAGTGCGAGGAGACGGTGCCAGAGTTCGTAGCCTGGCTGGACGGGGTGTGTCAGGAGGGAGGTGGGGGAGGGGGGGTATGGTGTACGGCTCTTTTCTCCTTCGGTTTCCATTCTCTCTCTCTTTCTCTCTCTCTCTCTCGCTTGCTCGTTCTCTTTTTCTTCTCCTCTCTTTTCACACACACACACACACACACACACACACACACACACACACACACACACACACACACACACACACACACACACACACACACACACACACACACATATATATATATTATATATATTATATATATTATTTATTATATATGTATATATATGTATATATGTGTGTATATATATATGTGTGTGTGTAATATATATTATATATATATATATATATATATATATATATATATATATATATATATATATATATATATGCGCGAGCTTAAAGGAGAAGGGTCGTAAGGGAGCAGCGCGGGGGAGGGGGGGGGCGCCCTCAGCTGCAGCGGCGGTGCGATCGGCCCTGTTGTTGTCGTCCCTTCGCCGACGCCCATAAACTAGCGTGCACCGCATCGATTTTTGGCACCAGCTTGCAGTAAGTGGTTTGTGGCCACCTGTGTGCGTGCGTGTGTGAGTGAGTGAGTGAGTGAGAGTGTGTTTGTGTGTGTGTGTGTGTTTGTGTGTTGTGTGTTGTGTGTGTGTTTGTGTGTGTGTGTGTGTGTTGTGTTTGTTTGTTTGTGTGGTGTGTGTTTGTGTGTGTGTGTGTGTGTTTGTGTTTTGTGTGTTTGTGCGTTTGTGTGTTTGTGTGTGTGTGTGTGTGTGTGTGTGTTTGTGTTTGTGTGTTTGTGTGTGTGTGTGTGTGTTTCTCTCTTTGCGCAAATATGTGTATATCTGTGTGTATTTGTGTATGCGAATGCGTGTTTGCTTGTTTGTAATTGATCCTTCTTGATGCAAACACAACTTTTACATGACGATTATGATTGTGCCGAAGAAAAATAGATATGATTATGGGAAGATCGGAAAAAAATTATGCAAAACATTTGTTTCATTCAGTGAGAAATTCCCTTTCATGTTTTTTTTTTTTCTCTCCGTCCCTTTAAAAATGTGCTCGACGCATGTGGAAAAATGCACAGTCGGCTAATTATTGTGATTTATTTCCTCTTGGCTGATGGAGTTATGCAAGCGGAGGCTAATTCAGGGAGGGAGGGAGAGGGGGAAGGGTGTGGAGGGAAGGAGGGAGAGGGAGAGGTGTTGGAGGGAGGAAGGGAGAGGGAGAGGGGCTTGGAGGGAAAGGGAGGGGGTTTGGAGGGAGGGAAGGAGTGGGAGAGGGGTTTGGGGGGAAGGAAAGGGAGAGGGAGAGGGGTGTAGAGGGAAGGAGGGAGAGGGAGGGGGATTTGAAGGGAGGTGGAGGACGAGAGGTTGGAGGGTGAGAGGGATTTGGAGGAGAGAAGTAGAGAAGGAAAAGGGGGAAGAGGGAAGAGGGAGGGAAAGAGAAAAAGGAGAAAGGGGGAGAAGGAATGGGAGATTGAGTAAAGGTGGAAAGAGACAGAGAGAGGGGGAAGGTGGGAAAAGAGGGAAAGAGGAGGGAGGGGGGGGAGAGGGGAGGGAGGGAGGGAGGGAAGGAGTGGGATAGAGAGGACTTGGGAGAGTATAGAGTGATTAAGAACGAGTAGATGAACGAATGCGAGAGGAAGGAGAAGTAGGAGGAAAAGAAGGAGGAAAAGAAAGAGGAGGAGGAAAAGAAAGAGGAGGAGGAAAAGAAAGAGGAGAAGGAGGAAAAGAAAGAGGAGAAGGAGGAAAAGAAAGAGGAGAAGGAGGAAAAGCAAGAGGAGAGAGAGAGAGAGAGAGAGAGAGAGAGAGAGAGAGAGAGAGAGAGAGAGAGAGAGAGAGAGAGAGAGAGAGAGAGAGAGAGAGAGAGAGAGAGAGAGAGAGAGAGGAAGGGTGGAGAGAGAGAGAGTGTGAGTGAGTGTGAGAGAGAGAGAGTGAGTGTGAGAGAGAGAGAGTGAGAGTGAGTGAGTGAGTGAGTGAGTGAGTGAGTGAGTGAGTGAGTGAGTGAGTGAGTGAGTGAGTGAGTGAGTGAGTGAGTGAGTGAGTGAGTGAGTGAGTGAGTGAGTGAGTGAGTGAGTGAGTGAGTGAGAGAGAGAGAGAGAGAGAGAGAGAGAGAGAGAGAGAGAGAGAGAGAGAGAGAGAGAGAGAGAGAGAGAGAGAGAGAGAGAGAGAGAGAGAGAGAGAGAGAGAGAATTATTACGAGTCGTCCGTCCAAAGTTTGTGTTCGCGAGAAAGGTCACTGCTGACCTTTTTATGTCGCGAGGGTAAAATGATGGTGGAAGCGGAAGAAAAAGCGAGTTTAATCATTTCATTCTTAGTTTTTTATTTTATTTCCTTTGTTGATGATGTTGATGGTGATAGTAGTGCTTGTGGTGCTGCTGTTGGTGATGATGGTGATGAATTTTAAGATGATAATAATGAAGTTGGTGATGATGGTGATGGCGATGATGATGGTGGTGTTGATAATGATGAAGGTGATGGCGATGATGCTGGCGGTGATGATGATGGTGATGACGTTGATAATGATGGTGATGTGTTTTGAGAATGAGGTGACGGCGGCGTAATTGGATTCGGAGGGCGGGAGTAGGGTGACACAGTGACCCAGGAGGCGAGGGCAGGAGGGCGGTGAGGGCGGCGCTGTGGTGACCCTCTCGCGGGGGAGTATGGTGTCGAGAGCGAAGGCCAGGGGGGGGGGAGGGACTGGGGAGGGGATGAGTGATAGAACGAAGGAGGAAGGCGAGGATAAAGAGGAGGAGGAGGGAAGAGGAGGAGGGAGGAGGAGGAGGAGGAAAGGAGAGGAAGAGAGGCGCGGTTGCCGAATCTGCTTTCTTGGCTCGGCACTTCGGCTTTAAGGTTGATGGCTCTCCCCGCCCCCCTCGCCCCTCGCCCCCTCTCCCCCTTAGCTCCTCTTCCCCTCGCCCCTCTCCTCCCTCCCACTCCCCTTGCCTCCTCCTCCCTCCCCGTCGCCCTTGCCCTCCCCCCCCCGTCGCCCCCTCTCCTCCCTCCCACGCGCCCTTTCCTCCCTCCCTCCTTCCCCCTCTTCCTTCTCTTCCCTTCCTCTCTCCTATTCCCCTTCTCCTTTCCCCGCTTCTGCTCCTCTTCCCACCCCCCACGTTTACTAGGCGCTGCGTGAGTGCGTGCGCGTGTGCGCGTGCGTGCGTGCATGAGTGAGTGACTTCAAATTCAGTGAGTGAGCGAGCGAGTGTGTGTTTGTAATTTTTTTACGTATTTTTGTTATCGCGTGAGTGTGAGCGCGATCCCCGAGTGCGTGCGCGGGCGTGGGGGGCGTGTGCGTTCTCCTGCGGCGGACGCGCGTGCGCTCCCTGGCCTTCGAGTGCGTTCGTGCGTCGCGCTGGGACTTTTCGTCAGGAGGAGCCTCCTTGCGCAAGCTCCTCTGATCAGCTGCCTCTAATTCTTCTGATTCCTCTAGTTCCTCTAATTCTCATTCCTCTTAATTCCCTAATGAGCTTCCTCCAAGTCGCGCGCCTCCAGTCGCTGCTCCTGCGGGCGGTCGTGTCCCTCCCGGGGCGGATCCGCGCCCGCAGGATCCACTCGTAATCTCAATCGGTCGCAGCGCCGCCGAATCGGACCGCAGTCGACTCCGAATCTGTCCCAGCCCTCGCGCAGTCCGTGTTCGGAGGTTTAGCGTATATCGGCAGGGGCGGGATGGGCGTGTGGGTGTTTGGGTTGGGGCGGGTGGCGTGTGGGTAGGGGCGGGTGGGCGTGTGGGTAGGGGCGGGTGGCGTGTGGTTATGGGCGTGTGGGTAGGGGCGGGTGGGTTGTGTGGATAGGGGCGGGTGGGCGTGTGGGTGGGGTCCGGGATGGCGTTTGGGTAGGGGCGGGGTGGGCGTGTGGGTGGGGTCCGGGATGGGCGTGTGGGTAGGGGCGGATGAGCGTTTGGGTAAAACCGGGGTGGGCGTGTGGGTGGGGTCCGGGATGGGCGTGTGGGTAGGGGCGGATGAGCGTTTGGGTAAAACCGGGGTGGGCGTGTGGGTGGGGTCCGGGATGGGCGTGTGGGGTAGGGACGGATGGGCGTGTGGGTAGGGCGGGTGGGCGTGTGGGTGGGGTCCGGGATGGGCGTGTGGGTAGGGGCGGATGGGCGTTTGGGTAAAAACCGGGGTGGGCGTGTGGGTGGGGGCGGGTGGGCGTTTGGGTAAAACCGGGGTGGGGTGGGGGATTCTAGAAGTGGGGCGGGGTAGAGTGTAGGTAGGAGAGAGTGGGTTGGGGAGCGTGGGTGGATGGGACGGGCGTGGGGGAGGGTGGGTGGATGGGACAGGCGTGGGGGGGAGGGCGGGTGGGCGGGTGTCGAGGAATCATTCCGCATTCAGACTCGCTGCAGGAGTACAGTGATATTCTCCGAGCCAAGACGTGTGTATTTTTGTGAGCTTGTTTTTTTTTTTTTTTTTTTTTTTTTTAAGTTGTCGGCTGAGGAGAGGTCTGTTTTCTTTCTCTTTTTTTATTTGGGGGTTGGGGTCTTGGGGGGCTTGGGGGGGGCTAGGTTGAGGCTGATTTTGTTGTGTTTTTAAGACACGAATCTTTGGGGGAAACACTTCACGCGGGCGAGGGGTGGATTCGCCTTTGGGTGCTTGGGTCGGGCCGCGGGGGCGCTGGCTCTCGCGGGTGCTCTCACTCGCATATGTTTGCTTGACGTTAGTGTATGAATATATGCGTACACACACGCACACGCACACTCACTCACTCTCACTCACACTCACTCACTCACTCGCACGCACACGCACACGCACACACACGCACACGCACACGCACACGCACACCAACACACACACACACACCACACACACACACACACACACACACACACACACACACACACACACACACACACACACACACACACACACAACACACACACACACACACACACACACACACACACACACGAATACTCCTTCTACTCGCAGTCGCACTCACACGGACACACACACGCCCGCACAAGATTGCATTTACATTTGCAATAAGACACATTTCCAGCGTCCCTGTTGTGTGGGCGTGCAGTGGAGAGGCTTAGCAAGTGTAAACTGGCCGCCTCCTTATCCCAAAATAATGCTAGACTATTATGTTATTAAGGTCGGTTTTTTCTCCCCCAGGTAAGCACACGGAGTGGCCCAGCTGCCCGCGCTCGCCCCGCCGGGTAAGACCAGGAGCTGATTCTTGTCTCCTCCCCCCGCCCTCACCCGCCCCTCACTCCCCCTTCCCCTCTTTCGCTATCGGCCGCTATCCTCCCTCCCTCCCTCCCCCCCTCTTCCCCTCTCACTACAACCCTCTCCCCCCTCCTCCCCTTCCACCGGCGCCTCATCCATCCGCTACTGGCCGCTATCCTCCCTCGTCCTCCTCCCCTCCCCTCCTCCCTTTGGCTCCCCTTCCCCCGCCCCTACCTGCCCTCCCCTGGGCACTGCGCCCTTGACCGCCCCTTTTCGTCTCGGACGAGGAGGCTCCTTCGCCGGGCGCTGTTCCTGCGGTGGCATCCTCGCTGGCCGAGCGCCGGGCCGGCTGCCCGGGGCGGCGAGCGTGCCCGGCCTCACGTGGCTCTGACTCTGCGCATGCGCATTCCGACGCGACTGTTGCCCGCTCGTCAGCGTTGCCCCATCTGCGCCTGCGTCAGCGTGGGCCCTGATGGCGTCGCATCCCGGGCCGCCTCGCGCACTGCACGCTGACCATGCATTGCCACGGCCATCGGGGCGCCGTGCTTGTTGCGGCTCAAAACGAAGAAGGACGTCGCCGCGGCAGTACCACCGTGGCGGATGCCAATGCCGCATAACCGCCACCTAATATCATACCCAGCCCCGCATGCCACACCGGCATTCTCTTACGTAACATGACCACATCCCACACCAGCTCATCCCTCGGGCAACCGCCGCCCCTCACTTCTTGCCATCGGCCGGACCGCGTGGCCAGGCCTCGTGGCGAGAGGAGCGCCCCGGGAGAGGCCGGCCGCCGTCGACGCGGATTGCGGGCGAGCGGCGGCGGCGGCGGCGGCAGCGCGGAGAGGTCGACGCCCCGCGCGCGGTGCGTGACTGAAATATACCGGCCGCCGCGGGACCGCCTTCGAGGAGCGCGCGGCGCGGCGGGGCCTGCGAGGGCGGGGGGGGGGGGGGAGGAGGAGGGAAAGGGGAGGCTTGGGAGGAGATTGGTTGCAATATCGGAATAGTAGAAGTAGTGAAAATAGTGGTGGTAATCGTAGTAGCAGTAGTAGTTGTAGTAGTAGTAGCAGTAATGATAACATCAGCATCAGTAGGAGCAGTAACAGCAGTAGAAGTAGTAAAAAGAAAAGAAGGAGAAAGATGGAGAAGATCAGGGAAGATCAGGAGACTAGGAAGAGGAAGAGGAAGCGGGCGCGGACGAGGCGCGCAGCCGAGGAAGCGGGCACGGCGCGGATTTCGTAAGGCCGTCCGCTCCTCCCGCGCGGCCGAGGTTGTTGATCCTCAGCAAGCAGGGGGGGGGGGGGGGCTGGACGGACAGACGGACCGACGGACGGGGGAGCCGAGGGCGCGCTCGGGCAGACGGAGCGCCCTTCTCCTGCGCTCCCGCTCGGGCGTGCGGCTCCTCGGCCTTGCACGGTTTCTCTCCTTCCGAAGGCCCTTCCAAGGGAGATGGCTTCCTCATTGGCCTAATGAGAGAGAGGGAGGGAGAGGGAGAGGGAGAAGGAGAAGGAGAAGGAGGAAGTAAGGGAGGGAGAAGATGGAGGAAGGGAGAGGGAGAGGGAGAGGGAGACGGAGGAAGGAAGGGAGGGAGGGAGGAGATGGAGGAAGAGAAATTGAGAAGGAGATGAGGAAGAGAAAAGGAGATGGATTGAGAGAAATGGAGAAGGGGTGGGAGGGAGAGGAAGGAGAGGGAGGTAGAGAGGGAGAGAGAGTGGTAATAATCTAGTGAGCCGAGGTAATGAGACGCCACTTAGGCTCTCGCGACAACTGCAAACCCGTCCTCTCGACCTCTTCCATCTCGAAGGCTCTTGACTCGCGGTTCGCTTAATGGCGGGTAGGCCTACAGCGATAGGCCTACAGCGATGATGAACCCGCGGCCATGCTGCAAGAAGGGTGTTTAGAGTCACGCGAGGATGTGCTTGTTTGTGTGCATGCCGGCGGTTTGGTTGAGTGTGGATAGTGTGTGTGTTTGTTATGGAGGGCGAGTTGCTGGATTCTGTTGTCAGTTGTGGTGTTTAGGACGGGTCAGGTCTGTTGCGTGTATGAGGCGGGGGAGAGGGAGAGGAGAGGGAGAGGGAGAGGGAGAGGGAGAGGGAGAGGGAGAGGAGAGGGAGAGGAGAGAGAGGGAGAGGGGAGAGGGAGAGAGGAGAGAGAGGGAGAGGGAGAGAGAGACAGCCAGTAAATGAGTGAACAAATGAGCGAACGAGCGAGAGAGTACATGCAGCAGCAGCAGCAGTTCCGTGTCGCAAGAGCCCCGCGCTCGTCGTTGCAGTCGGCCATCGCACCGCCCTCACCGTCCCCGTATCCCCCCCGCCCCGCGCCCTCCTGTTATTGTCGCGGTCTTCGCGGGCGGGGACGGCGGCGTAGGACAGCGGGGCCCCATCAGCACCTTATTAGCGGAGCCGCCGCGTGTCAGTCGAAGATGGGATTGGCCGCGTCTAATTAACGGGGCTTGATTGCTTGACCCGAATCCGGTCCATCATCTTCCCCCGCTTCATGAACGTAGCCCCCGACCCGCCGCCGTTACTCGCGTTGACACACTGCGCCGGGGTTTTCGTTAAGGTTGAGGGGGTTAAAAATTGGGATTGGGAATGAGGATCGAAGGGGGGATTTTTTTGGGGGGGGGAATCGGAATCGGAATTGGGAGTTAGGAATGAGGATAGAAGGGAGATTTGGGAACAGGAATCGGAATTGGGAGTTGGGAGTGAGGATAAAAGGGATTTGGGAATAGGAATCGGAATTGGGAGTTGGGAGTGAGGATAAAAGGGATTTGGGAATATAAAATTGGGAGTTGGGAGTGAGGATAGAAGGGGGATTTGGGAATAGGAATCGGAATTGGGAGTTGGGAGTGAAGATCAAAGGTGGGATTTGGGAATAGGATGTACGTTGGAATAAGGAGAAAGAGGAAGGAAGAAGGATAGGGATAAGAGGGAGGGGGGGGGGTTGTTGGCAGACATTTTGTATAAGCGGATGGACGGAAAGACTCGTAGAAACGGGGATACGGAAAGGTAGGCGGATAGAGGAGCGACACGTGCGCCCGCGGCAGGGGGAATGCATCTCCCCCTTCCCCCCTTCCCCTCCTCTCCCCCTTCCCCTGTTCCTCTCCTCCTCTTCCCCCTCCTCCCTCCCTCATTCCCCCCTCTTCCTCTCTCCTTCCCCTCCCCCTCCCTCTTTTAGCCAACCCTATGCCCCCCCCCGCATCCCCACCCCACCCCAGCGGCGAAAGGTAAACACGCCCCCAGACATTGTCCTCGCAGTGAAAGCCGCCATTGTGGGCCTCACGTCAGCGTCTTGTACGTTCCTCCGGGCCGTGTGCATGCGCTCGCCTCGGAGGGGGCTGGGGGAGGGGGTGGACGGGAGGGGGGTGGAGGGAGATTGGAGGGGGGGTGGAGGGGGAGAGGGAGATGGGGGGAAAGGGAGATGGGAGGGGGAGATGGAATAGGAGGGGGAGAGGGAGATGGAGGGGGAGATGGGAGGGGCATGGAGGGGGAGGGGGAAAGGGAGATGGGAGGGGGGATGGAATGGAGGGGGAGGGGGGGAAGGGAGGTGGAATGGAGCGGGAGGGGAGATGGGAGGGAGGATGGAGGGAGAAGAGGAGCGGGAAGAGATAGGAATGGGGAAGCGTGAAGGGAAGAGAAGAGGGTGGGAGGAAGGATGGAGGAAGAGGAGAGAGGATTGGAGAGTAAGGAAAGATAGTAAGGGAGAGGAGAAATAAGGATAAACAGATAGTGGGAGAACAAGGAGAGAGGGGAGTAGGGAGGAGCTAAGGGAACGGGAGAGGTGAGAGGAGAGAGGAATGGAGACGAAAGGGAAGAAAGGGCATAGAGGAGGAGGGGCAATGGGAGAGAGTGGAAGAGGAGAAAGAAAGAAGAGAGAAAAAGAAGAGAAAGGAGAAAGAAGAGAAGAGGAAAGAAGAGAAGAGGAGAAAGAAAGAAGAGGAGAAAGAAGAGAAGAAGAGAAAGAAGAGAAGAGGAGAAAAGAAGAGAAGAGGAGAAAAAAGGGAAAAGAGGAGGAAGAAGAGAAGAGGAGAAAGGAAGAGGAGGAAGAAGAGAAGAGGAGGAAGAAGAGAAGAGGAGAAAAAAGGGAAGAGGAGGAAGAAGAGAAGAGGAGAAAAAAGGGAAGAGGAGAAAGAAGAGAAAAGGATAACAAGAGAGAGATTAGTAAAAGGACAGAATAGAGGGGGAAAACAGGTAGACAAGAAGAATAAGGAGAGGGAGGTGAAAGTAGAGAAGAAGAGAAAGGGAAAGGGAGAAGAGGGAAGGGAAAGAGAAGACAAAAACCATGGAGAGGAAAGCACGAGAGAAGACGTGACAAGGCGAAAGGACGAGGTGAGGAGAGGAGGTGCCCGAAAAAGCACGAGAGGAGAGGAGAGGGCAGCGAGAGGGGAGAGGAGAGGGCAGCGAGAGGGGAGGAGAGGGCAGCGAGAGGGGAGAGGAGAGGGCAGCGAGAGGGGAGAGGAGAGGCAGCGAGAGGGGAGAGGAGAGGGCAGCGAGAGGGCGGAGAGGGCAGCGAGAGGGAGAGGAGAGGGAGAGGGCAGCGAGAGGGGAGGAGAGGGCAGCGAGATGGGGAGGAGAGGGCAGCGAGAGGAGGCCAAAAGGGCGAAGGGCCGCGTCCGAGGGAGGGCCATCGCCATTGTCTGAGGAACTAATGTCTCTGGCTCGAGATGTCGCGGTCGCCGGGTCGTCATTTTCCGTCCCTGGAAGCCGGGGGAGGAGAGGGAGACGGACTGCGTGTGCGTGCGTGCGTGCGTGCGTGCGTGTGCGTGCGTGCGTGTGTGTGTGGGGGGGGGCCTTGTGTGTGTGTGTGTGTGTGTGTGTGTGTTTGTATTTGTATTTGTACACAGATATGGTATTTACTTGTATGTTTGGAAATTAACACGTGCTGATGGATGTATATGTGTGCATATACTTAAAAGATGTATATTTATGTATATGTGTATAATTATGTGTTTGTATATATATAGATAGATATGTACACACACCACACACACACACACACACACACACACACACACACACACACACACACACACACACACACACACACACACACACACACACACACACATACACATATATATATATATACATATATATATATTATATATATATATATATATATATATATATATTAGTAGAGGGAGAGAGAAACTATATCTGTTCGCCGGCCGAGACTGAAACGAATGAGGTCGTTTTTCGTGTCAGTCTCGGGCGGTGCCAGGCTCTGCGAGGAGGAGGAGGAGGAGGCACTGTGCCAGGTGATGATGTGGCCCCGCCCCCCCTAAAAAATAAAGGAAATTGTGAAATAAAGAGAAAAAATGGAGCACGAGGGAGGCGGAGGCGGAGGGGAGGGAGAGCGAGAGGAAGAGGGAGAGAGAAAGGGAAAGGGAGAGAAAGAGAGAAACAATCTATGAGAAAAGTGTTAAAGAGAGAATCGGATGAAGAGGAGAAGCAAATATTGAAGGAGAAGGAAATTGAAGGTCAGGGAGGAAGCAGGATGCGCGTAGAGAAAGAGAAAGGGAAAGGGAAGAAGAAAGAGAATGAGAGAAATATTTAGCGAAAGTCGAAGGAAGTCTGCTTTCGAGCAGGAAGGAAAGAAGGAAGGAGGAAGAGGAGGGAGGGAACGGAGAAAAGGAAGGGTGGAGAGAAGGAAGGAAAGAGAGGAGGTGGAGCGAATGATAGCAAAGGAAAATCAAGTAGGTAGAGAGGACGAAAAAAAATAAAGGGAAAGGGAAGAAGGGAAACGAGGAAGAAAAGCATTGGGAGAAGGGAGAGAAGGAGAGAGAGATGTAAGGGGAAGGGAAGACAAGAAGATCAGAAAAGGAAAGAAAATACGAAAGAGGGAAGAGGAGGAAATCACCGAAGGAGACGAGGGGCACTTGGAAAGGACGAAGGAACAGCAGGAGAGGAGGAGGGTATTAGCGAAGGGGGGGGAGGGGGTCCCGGGAGAGGGCGCACCTGTCGCGGCGAGCCAATATGGTCTGTCATGCTCGCTTCACCTGGGATTGTCTCGCTAATTGAATGCGGGCCGGGGCGCCCCACGCCCGCGCCGCCCACTGGGATTAGCCCCCCTCCTCCCTTCCGCGCCCCTCCTCCTCCTGCACGCCCGTCTCGTCGCCTCTGGTTCCAGGGGGGAGGGAGGGAGGGGAGGGAGGGAGGGAGGGAGGGAGGGAGGGGGAGGGAGGAGGGAAGGAAGGAGGGAGGGAGGGAGGGAGGGAGGGAGGGAAGGAAGGAGGGAGGGAGGCGGGAGGGAGGGAGGGAGAGGGGAGGAGGAGGGAGGGAGGGAGGGAGGAGGAGGGAGGGAAGGCCGTATGGCTTCAACACCGGGCACTCAAAAGGGAATGCTCGGTTAAAAGGGGTTGCGCGGGAGAGGGCGGCCGGCGACTCTAATTAGCGTCCGCGAGGGCGTCTTGGGACACGTCTCGAGACGACTCGCTTTCTTCTTCCTTCGCCCCCCCCTATACTCGCTTCCTTTCCCTTCCTTTCCTGCCCTTGCCTTTCTTTCCTTTCTTTCCTTTCTTTCTTTCTTCCCTTTTCTTTTTCCTTTCTTTTCTTTCTTTCTTTTTCTTTCTTTATTCCCCTTCTCTTCCCCCTCTTACCTTCCCTCCTCCCTCTACTTTGAAGGTTTCCCCAATCCCTGAAGCTCCCTCCTCCCCGCCCTCCCCTCTCCTTACCCGTCTTTCCCTTTCCTCCTCTGCCCCTACCCTCTCCCCTCTCTCGCACCCTCCTTTTCGCTTCCCTTCCCTCTTGTCCTTTCCTTTCATCGTGCATCCTTTTCTTGTATTCCTTCCTCCTTTCTCATTATGCTCCCGGTTTCTCCCTCTTTGTCTTTTTCTCCTCCTTCTTTCCCTCCTCCTTCCCGCTGCGCGTCCCCCCTCCCCTATTTCTTCCCTCTCCTTCTCCTCCCCTTTCTCTTCTCCCCTTTCTCCTCTCCTTTTTTCTTTNCTAACCTAACCAACCCAACCTAACCAACCTAACCCAACTAACCTAACCTTAACCTAAACCCAACCTAACCCACCCAACCCAACCCAACCCAACCCAACCAACCAACCTAAACCTAACCTAACTAACCTAACCTAACCCAACCCAACCCCAAACCAAACCCAACCCCAACCCAACCTAACCTAACCAAACCCTAACCTAACACACACACTCGTGTATATGAATATACACACACACACACCACACACACACACACACACACACACACACACACATATATATATATATATATATTATATATATATATATATATATATATATACTATATATATATATAATGAGAAGAAGAGAGAGAGAGAGAGAGAGCAGAGGAGAGAGAGAGAGAGAGAGAGAGAGAAGAAGAAGAGAGAGAGAGAGAGAGAGAGAGAATAGAGAGACAGACAGAAAGGAAGAAAGAAAGAGACAATGAAGAGAGAGAACGAGTGAAAGAATTAAAAAAAGAGGAGATAAATAAAGAGAGAGAGAGGGGGAATTTAAAGAGTCGATGGAGAGAGAGAGAGAGAGAGAGAGAGAGAGAGAGAGAGAGAGAGAGAGAGAGAGAGAGAGAGAGAGAGAGAAGAGATGAAGAGAGAGAGAGAAAGAGAAGAAGAGAAAGCGAGAAAGAGAAAGAGAGACAGAGAAAAGAAAGAACAAAAAAGCCAAAGCGAGAAGAGTGAGAGAAGAGACAAAAAGATAGAGAAAGAAAGAAAAGAGACAAAAAGCATTAGAGAAAAGAAGAGAGAGAGAGAGAAGAGAAAGATATAAAAAGAGAGACGAGAGGAGAGCGAAGAGAGACCTACACACTACCACTCGCATGGTCTCACGCAGTACAACTTTAAGATTTGGACCCCGAGAGCTCTAGGGCCGAGTTGCCAAGTCCCGAACCGCGCTCCTTTCCCTAACCAAGCTGCCCCAAACCCTGT